>CM046659.1:165735279-166225279 GCA_025594165.1 Tamias sibiricus
GGCCCCTACTGCAGTGTGGGGGGCTGCCCAGAGATGGCTCCGAGCCTCCGTCTCCAGCCAAGACCCTCCGGGTAGGGGACTCCCAGCACTCTGCCTCCCCACCTCCTGTGGCCAGCAAAACCCTGGGCCTGGCAGTGCCCCCCTCCCCACCATCCGCAGCCACTGCAGCATCAAAGAAGTTTTCCTGCAAGATTTGTGCTGAGGCCTTCCCTGGCCGAGCTGAGATGGAGAGCCACAAACGGGCCCATGCTGGGCCTGGTGCCTTCAAGTGTCCTGACTGCCCCTTCAGTGCCCGCCAGTGGCCCGAAGTCCGGGTAAGCGCTACCCCCGCCATGGCCACGAGTTTGTATAACTGTCCCTTTAGCTAAAGGCAACCCCTCCAGCAAGGTCCCAGCTCTTAAGGAGCTCAGTCTGGTCGAGGCCAGCCAGGCAGCGTTCCCAGTATGAAGCAAGTGCGAGGCAATGGAGCGCAGCACAGCACGAGTCCTTGAACCGGGGGCGCTGGGCAGGATGCCCGGCAAGTGATGGTGGAGCTGGGTCTGCGTGAGCAGAGGTGCAGAAGGTGACAGTGTGGCTGGGGACTTGAGCTGTGTTGGAGGCTGGCAGGGTGATGCTGTGCAGGCACAATTCCAGGTCCATCTCTGTTGAACTTTTCTTTTTTCTCCAGTACTAGAGACTGAACCCAGGGTACTTTACCACTGAGCTATCTCCCCAGCCCTTTTTATTTTTTGAAATAATGTCTCAGTAAGTCATGTAGGGCCTAGGTTGCTGAGACTCGTCTCCATTCTCCTGCCTTTGCCTCCCAACTTGCTGGCATGACAGGTGTGTACCATGCCCAGCCATACCAACATTTGCCTGAGGATTTCAAGTTTCCAGATCCAATCATGCACTGCTTCCTGAGCTCAATGAGGGGCCAGGACCTAGAACCCCTCTCCAAATGGGAAGACCAAGGCTCAAGTAGGCAGGACTAAGCCCTAGAATGTCAGAGATTCCCTCATGCCATACCTGTAAGTCACATGTGGACAGAGCCAGGAGAGGATTTTCCAAGAGACCTAATGGTGGTGCCTCTGGCTTCTCACTCCTGGGCCACAGCTGCCCTGTCTTGGTTTGGTGTGTACTTTCCACCCAGCTCCTCTCAGCATACAGGGTTTGGGTTTCCCCCAGTCTAGTTCACCTGGCTCCCTGACCAGTTGCTTCTGAGGACCTAGGGGCTTGTTGCCACCTGTCCTGACCCAGTGATGCCCCTGACTGTCCCTTCCGCAGGCCCACATGGCACAGCACTCAAGCCTGCGGCCCCACCAGTGCAGCCAGTGCAGCTTTGCCTCCAAGAACAAGAAGGACCTGCGGCGGCACATGCTAACCCACACCAACGAGAAGCCTTTCTCGTGCCACCTCTGTGGGCAGCGGTGAGGCCAGGTGCAGCTGGGCAAGGGCTGTTGGGCACACCTGGTGGAGCCACCTTGAGCCTCCTTCCTTTCCTCTTCAGTTTCAACCGTAACGGGCACCTCAAGTTCCACATCCAGCGGCTGCACAGTCCTGATGGGAGGAAGTCTAGCACCCCTACAGTTCGCACCCCAGCCCGGACCCCCACCCAGACCATCATCCTCAATAGTGACGATGAGACACTGGCCACACTGCATAGTGAGTGGCTCCTGGGGCCACAGGGTGGGCACCAGGGTGGGTCCAGAGACTTTGACCCACTGTCCCAGAACGCATCTCTGGACCGGGATATTCTAGGTATCCCCAGAACCCTTTGGTGAGCACCTTCCTCTCTCTTCCCAGCAGCTTTCCAGTCCAGTCACGGGGTCCTGGGCCCAGAGAGGCTACAGCAGGCCCTGGGCCAGGAACACATTATTGTGGCCCAGGAACAGACAGTGACCAATCAGGTAAGAGCCAGGGCCAAGGGCCATGCTGGGTCATGGACAGGATGGGGGCACACAGAGCTGAAGCTAGAGCTGGCTTGGTCTTGGCAGGAGGAAGCCACTTACATCCAAGAGATCACCACAGCAGATGGTCAGACGGTACAGCACCTGGTGACCTCTGACAACCAGGTAAGCTACTATTCACCCTCTCAGTCTTGACTTCTTGCTGTGCCCCCCTTACCATGCTGTCCCCCACCTTGAGGGAAGAACAGTGCTTTCCACACCATTGCTCCCATGGTCCACACATGTAGCTGCCATGGGTGTCCCTGGTCCTCCTGCTGCTTTCCCAGCTGAGCTCCTGGTGAGTGGGGCCCTATTATCTGCCTCCCCCCTGCTTCTCTTTAGGTACAGTATATCATCTCTCAGGATGGTGTCCAGCACCTGCTGCCCCAGGAATATGTTGTGGTCCCTGATGGCCATCACATCCAGGTAAGGCCAGGCCTGGCGTGAAGTGGGGTTTGGGAGGGAGACTGTACAACCTCCTTCTGGGGATCATGGTCAGCTTCCTCTCCCCAGGTACAGGAGGGCCAGATCACACACATCCAGTATGAACAAGGAGCCCCCTTCCTCCAGGAGTCCCAGGTAGGGCACTGCAGCACTAGACAGCTGGGGCCTGGAGAGGCTTCCTAGGGCCACATCTCATCAGCTTCTCCCCCTGCAGATCCAGTATGTGCCTGTATCCCCAGGCCAACAGCTGGTCACTCAGGCTCAGCTTGAGGCCGCAGCACACTCTGCTGTCACAGGTATGGGGCTGGAGTATGGGGCTGGGGCCATGCATAGCTCTGGGGCCTTGGGCTTACCATGCTTTCCCCTCCCCTGGCAGCGGTGGCTGATGCTGCCATGGCCCAAGCCCAGGGCCTATTTGGCACGGAGGAGGCAGTGCCCGAACACGTGCAGCAGCTGCAGCACCCGGGCATCGAGTACGACGTCATCACCCTGGCCGATGACTGAGCCCACAGGCCCAACGCAGATCGTGGATATCGGGGCCAGCTCTCCTGGGGTGGGGGAACACACGTCCCTGTCCCACTTAGGGTCTCCAGATACTGGGCAGCCAGGATCCTGTCACCCCAAGAGAGCCAGACCTGTGTTTTGGGGGTTGGGAGGCAGCCGTGGACCCCAGCCAGGACATGCTGGGTGCCCCAGCCTGCAGGCAGGCTTTGGGAAAGAAATTTTATTTTTGTTTGGATGGACCCACTGGTCCCTCAGTCTCAATAAAGGGACCAGAGTCCAGCCCTGGCCATCTTATTTTGTCCACTTGCTGCTAACAGTCTGAACCAGACATGGACCAGGAAGCAGAAGGCAGGCGCCGGAGAAGAGCCCACCACAGGTGGGAGAGTGAGGTGGAGGCTACCTGGTCCCGAAGCGCAGCTGGCCCTGCCTCTGTAAGTACGGTGGTCCCACTACAGGGCAGACCCTCGCTGCAGATCCTGATCTCAGGAGAGTGCCGAGCTGGGGGAGCCCTGCCGAGCACCTCCAGCCTGCTCGCCTCCCCTGGGTTTTCAGCCCGGAGGTCCTTACAGAGTGGGCGCCACACCCTGAGGTCTGTGGTAGCTCTGAGGCTGACTTGCTTCTAAGCTTTGAATGTAATAAAACATATAGCTGCCCACTCACAGGGGTGGCTCCAGGGCCAGCAAGTGGCTTTTGGCCTGGGCACAAGGCATCGCTGTTGGTCATCTCCCCAGAGGCATCTGGGCAGGCCCAACTATGGAGTTTGGAGCTTGACAGTGCAGGCTCTGGGCTCTTCCAACCTGCTGAGCAAGGTGGATACCACCAGGGACCAGCTGTGTCCCTTAATGGGGTGTGAAGGCCCAGGGGCCACGAGAAGGTGAGCCTGGGTATGAAAGGGAATTGGTCCCAGAAGTAGCTCCAGGTTCTCAGCCTTCTCTGTCCTCAAGACCCTCACAAGTTATTGGGGAGGGGGGTTCTGTATTTCCTTTTACAAATGAAACAAGGCGCCAACAGGGGCAGTGTGGGGGTGGGAAGGCATTGGGCCTATTTACAAGGGACTTGGAGTGAGTCTGAGGTGGGCCGTGAGGGTGGGGCAGGGAGGGGGAGCCCTGGCAGAGCCACAATATTCCTATGTCATTGGCAGCCCAAGTCCTGCTGCCACCCCAGGGGCAGGCCCTGGCATCTGCTCAGCCTCCAGAGGCCCGTATCCCAGCAGTCCATACCAGCACCCCTGGGGCTCCTCCTCCCTGCAGGGTATGTTAAGTGGGGTGAGGCTCGCGGCTAGGGCCCTGCTCGCGGCCTGAGTCCCGGTCCTTGGCCTCTGAGGAGGAAGAGGAGGAGGAGGAGGAAGAACTGGAACCATGGTTGCGGCCTGACTGCCGATAGGCTGCATTCAGCTCCTGTAGCCGCTCAGGTGTCGGCCCCCACTTGGCAAAGCCAGGGTCGTTCTGCAGGAACAGCACCGCCGTGCTGTGCAGGGCCTTGTAGTGCATCTCCTCCCTGTGGACCAAGGAGGCAGCCACTCAGGGTGGGGCTCGCCTAGGCCAGATCAGCCTGGCCGGCCAGCCCAGCCCTCCTTCCTGTGCCCTCCCCCAGGGCACCCACTTCTTGCAGATGTGCTGGGAGCCACTGCGGTACTCATGCTCAAAGGCAGGCAGGACCAGCTGGTGGCGTTTGAAGTGGCTCTGCTCCATGCGGGTGAGCGCTGGTGTGGGGGGTTCCCGCCACTCAGGGATAAACACAATGAAGGACAGGGGCTCTGATGAGCTCTCCAGCAGTTTCTGTGGGAGGAAGAACAGGGTGGACATCAGAGGCTGCCCTCCAGGTGGCTGGCAATTCTGCCTCTCCCCCAGCAGGGTGACACACCCACCTCGAAGTGAGAGACCATGGCATCCATGAGCTCCTCACAGAATGGAGGGTTGGCCTCAAAGGAACCGCTCAGCGGGGCAAAGTCCAAGCAAGGCCTAGGGCAGAGGTGAACACAGTCCCATCAGGACCCAGTCCCTCCACCAGACATGGATGTCACCCCCCCGCCCTGCCCCATAGGCAGGCCAGAGGCCAACACTTGCCCTTCATTTGTCTTGGGGCAAGGCATGACCCTGTGCACTGAATGGGTGAGGACAGAGGCTCAGGCATGGGTGCCCATGTTCACCACGCTGGAGAAGCAGCCATGCTGAGCTGCTGTTGCCACAGCACAAGGTGTACCCAGGGATCCCCAGCTACAGAGCTGTGGCCTCCTGCTGTGGTGGCCACTTCCTCCTCCTGAGCACAGCTGCGTTCTCTCATCAGTGCCCACCCCACCCCATGAGTTTACTTGCGGGGGCTCTGGGGTGGATGTTGCTCAGTGCTGCCCTCCATGTGGCTAATTCACCCAGAAGCCCACAGACCTGATCAGGGCATTCACATGCCTGCCCACGGGGCCAGACAAGCTGAGGCTGTCAGAGGTTAAGCCATCTGCCCAAGGTCTCAGCTGGTAAGTGATGAAGGCAAGGATGACCTCCAAGACTGCCTGACTCCAAAGCCCTAAGGCATCAGGAAGCAGCTGGCCACGGTGGGCCCCAGGCTGTGGAGGTCTGCTTCCTAGGCATGGGCAGAAGGGGCTCAGCCACCCCTGACTCTCACCCGCGGGAGCCAAAGTAGCCATCTGTGTCAGGAAAGGCAGAACAGTACTGGCGGAAGTAGCAGTTGAGGGGTGAGGCGAAGCACTCAAAGCTGACGCCAAACAGTCGGTGGAGAGCCTCGAAGACATGTACGGGCAGTGATCCCTGCAGGCCAGTCCCCTCGTAGAGGCCCACGCCAAACATCATCTGTAGAGTGGCCTCAGTGAGTGTTGGGCTCAGCCTCCCTCCTCACTCCAGAGGAGCCCTCCCTCTGGTCCTAAGCCTGTACCTGGTACCGTCGGAGAAGACACCAGACCCTGGGCAGGAACCTCTCAAAGGCAGAGTCGTCAATGCAGCTATAGCGGTAAAGGAGCCACTGTAGGACCAAAAGTGTTGACTTCAGCAGTGGCCCACACCCTTATCACTAACCATCTACTGAAGACTTGGTTAAGAAAGATCCCAGGCCCCAACTTAGGCCATCAGCTAGGGCCCTTCTCCCCTCAGCTCTTACCAGCTTGCTGAAGTAGTTGCGGCTGACCTTGACCATCTCTCCCTTATACCGGATGCAGACCACATTGTTCTCCATGTGCATCTCCACACTGGGCATGGGGGGTGCAGACACGGCCAGCCTCACTGGGTAGCAGTAAACCAGGCGGGGCTCCACCTCCGAGGCCTCCACCTCCTCTGTGGGCAGGAGAACAGTGAGGGGCTGCCCTGCCCCCGTGGCTTCTGCATCTATTATGTGGCCAAGTGCTTTACACCAAGGGCGAGAAGTTTCAGTCCATAGATCAGTTAACTGTGGCCCAGTTTCAGTAACAGGGAACAAAAAAGCATTTTAAAAAGCCACCAGGCAGTTGGCAGGGGAATAAACCGGTGGCTGTGTCTATGTGTTAATATAGCCACTGATGCAGACCCCATTTGTCATGCCTTGGGGCCTGGTGTGCAAGTAGACTTGGGCCTATAGGTCTTGCTGCTGGGCACAAGTATGAGGACTGCTCTGCCTTCATCATAGTAGTCACACTACCTTATTTGGGGCCCAAGTGGTTTATTTGGTCCACATGTGAGTACTCGAGCTCCTACAGTCAGGTATTATTCCTCAGTCTGGAGACAGTAAGGCCTGCAGAGAGTGGCTGGAAGTCTAGGTCCACCTCACTTCTCACCGACCTTTCTCATCACTTCCCCCATTTCCCAGAGCAGTGCTGAGACCTCCTAGCCAAAGGGCACAGTAGGCCCTCCCCAAACACTGCTGGGAGAAATGGACTCCCCAAGCCTGTCCTTGGCCTTGAGGCTCAGCCTTATTCGTTCCTTCAGTCAGGGCCTGGGACAGAGTTGGTGGCATCACAGGAGCCTCCACACTACTTTGCCCCTACCTGAGATGTTATTTTCCTTGAGGATGGCAAGATGCTTCTCTCGGATCCGCTTGACGTACTCCAGGGAGATGTGATAGATCTTACTGCAAATGCCCTCCACGGAGTCCTTGGCCGCTGCTGAGACATGGGGGCCACACTGCCTCCGCAGGTGTTCCAGACGGTCCTGGAGAAAACTCCTGATCAGGACACTTGTGGAGGCCAAAGGGCCTCAGTGGGGCTGGCAAGTAACTGCAGGGCTATTGAATTCCACCAGTCCTTGCTTTGAAACTGGCTTCACTATGTCCCTTGGACAAATCCCTTAGCTTCTCTGAATAACATTCCTCAACGGTCAAAGGAACACAAAATACCTAACAGGGCAGTTTGAACATTAAATGTAACCACGCCCCTGGGATACAACAAGTGTCCAACAAATGCCAGCAGTTCCTGTTGGGGTTCTGCTGTGCTAGACCCCATGATGACTGCAAGGGAAACAGACAAGCCAGGCAATGGCCCCAGCTTACAGCATCTGTGCTCTATCAGGGCATGGCAGTTACGAAACAAGGAGCTTGGCTGGTAGAAGTTGAGCTTTTAGCTACTTGCAAGAATGTAGGCATTTGTAATTTTGCTGAATCACGCCTGTGAAACTACAGAGTGAAAATGAGTCACTCTGGCTAGTGAGTACACCTACCTTTGTCACTCTCTACGTGTCAAGTACAGTTACTATCGTGAAGTGCGAAACCTTGTCTCTTGTGAAAAATGGTCCTGAAAAGAAAGCCCATTGCTAGTGCTGGTGGAGAAGCTTAAGAAGTGATAGGTTTTGGCCAGAAAACAGAATGGTTCTGGACACATTAAGAGCAGGGAGTTGAATCTGATGGTAGCTTTTAACTGTAATATAAACACACACACAAGGAAAAGCAGTTTGTCAATCTGTTTCCAAAAGTCTACTTGGGAGATGTTGAACATTCATTAAGTTGGAAAGGCAGCCATATGTGTATGGCCAAGCCTAAGATTCTGTTAAGAATGTTAAGGAAGCTGGGCATGGTGGCACACACCTATAATCCCAGCACCTCAGGAGGCTGAGGCAGGAGAGCTGCAAATTCAAATCCAGCCTCAGCAACTGAGCGAGGCCCTAAGCAACTTAGACCCTGTCTCAAAATAAAAAGGGCAGGGGATGTGGTTAAGGCTTCTGGGTTCAATCCTCAGTACCCAAAAAAAAAAAAAAAAAAAAAAAAAAATGTTAAGGGAAATGTCCTTTGGGGAAAGCCAGGAGCCTAGACAGACGTCTCCACAGTCATGAGTCTAGGGAGTGATAATGTCAAGGTCTTCTGTACTGCATAAGACAGGCTGCCATGGGAGCCCTGCCAGCCTGGATAGGCAGAATAAGTTTCCTGCAGGGAAGTGGCCAGAGAGCCTTCCCACTGGCCTCACCCTGGGGTCCACTCACCATGTAGTCCTCCTTGGAGGCCGAGTGGTCTTTCCGAAGCCAGCTAAAAGTATCTTCCACATTCCACTTGACCACCTTCCTGCTGTCAGGGGATGCACTCCTGCCAGTCAAGGATGACAGAAGGCAAGCTCAGCTGTGTGTAGGGCCCAGCCTTTCAGGTGTCCGCTGCACCCTCCCCTCCAAGTGCCACTTCACTGGTGTTCAGGGCATCAGCCCCCAGGCTCACGTCCCAGCCCTTGTTCTGCCTGTGTGAACATAGGCCAGATGACCTAAGACCTCCCGCTCTGACCACAGACCCATCCTGTGTGGTGCAGTGACGCCTGACCTGGACTCAATGAGCCGCCTGGCAGCCTCTGCGTATTTAAAGAGCAGGCGCTTGGCTTCCTCCCGGAACTTGATTCGGGATAACCTGGGTAGAGGGGGTAGAATTAGAGCCCTTCTACACCACTGGGCAGCAGTGAGTGGTCTAGCTAGCTGCAGGAATGTACCTGATGGGAATGTCATTCATGATTTCACGAAACATGGAAGGTGACACAACTGGTTCACAGTTGCTCGGCAACAGGGGGTCAGATCCTTTGTCCACCACCTTGCGCTCCAGCATCCAGCGGTTGAAAGATTCCCGTGGAGGCTCAATACCTGAGAGACAGAGAGCTGCTGAGGCTCTGGACTTAAGTCAACAGGTTCCACTTTGGGGCCGGGCACCCAGGAGGCACCACACTGGGCAGTAAAGAAGACCTGGTCCCTGTTTCTTCAGAAGTTTATTTTCTAGATTGCATTTCCCAAACTATATTCTGAGAATTGCTAGTTTATGATCTTGTCAATAAGTGTCACATAGGGTTAAAAAAAAGGGAAGGGAAGGATCTACATTTCGGCAAAGTCAAGCAGGTTTATTTACTAATTGTAAAAGTTAAAAACTGCAGTTTACTAACAGAGTACTTGGCCATTTCACTCACTGATTGTGATACTCATGAGGTACAGGTATTCTTTTTATGTTCTTTTACAGATATGTGAAGTGTTGACAGTGCCTGGCAAATAGTAAGCTCCAGCCACCCTGTAGGTAAGCACTGTTCCTACCCCCACCTTACAAATAAGGAAACCAAAATGTGGAGATGTCAAGAGCTGAGCTCAGAATCAGAAGTAGTGGTTAGCAGAACCAGGACTCCAATAAGTCTGTCCCACTCCACAGCGCACACTCTGAACCACCAAGCTCCCCTGCACCATCCCTAAGCCCAGATGGCAATGCCCTGGCTCTTGCTAAAAGTAGCTAGAAACCAAGGAGGCTGAGGCCCAAGGAATTACCCTCTCGCTGCTGACACAGCTCCCGATAGTGCTGCCGCAGCTTCAGGATGAGCTGGGAGCGGAACAGCTCCACTTCCGGATGCGGGGGCAACACCTCAGAAGGCCCTCGGTGCTTGATGACAGCATTGGTCTGGATGTCCAGGTCCCAGTACACCCTTGGGACACACACAGAAGCAATGAAGATGCCCTGCCTGCTGCCACCATACCCCGCAGTCCCAGGCAAGCTGACCATTAGCAATGGGCACCTCCAAGCCAATTAGCAGGGACTCACTCAGTGGGTCGAAGGAGAGCTGCTTGCTGTTTATCTTCAGGAGATGCACCCCAAATCTTCAGCGTTGGAGTTCCTGGGACACTGGGGGAGCTGGGCACGGACTGGCCTGTGGGTGTCACAGGAATTTCAATCTAGAGCAAAAGAGGGACAAAGGCACTGGATCAGGAGATTTAGCAGCCAGGTTCCAACACTGCGTACCTGGTGAGCTGTGTCCTGGGCCCCCCTCCTGACCAGCCTGCCTAAGCCCAATTCTTGCAGGGAGCCTGTCGGCTGCCCGCCTGAGTTGGTCACTTACCAGCCAGGTCCTGAGAGCCCCGGACACTCACCTTGGGCTTCTTCACACCATTGCCGCTTGGCTGCTCTTCCGAGAGCTGCCGCTTTCTGGGCTTGTTCTCAGGCGGGGGGGTTTCCACCAAGCTTGAATCTTGGGGCAGTGGGGTCGCATTCAGCCCCAAAGGGTCCGACTGGTGGAGGGAGACCAGCAGAGTTGCAACCAAGGCCAGTTGCTTAGGAGCCCTAGTACTTCGGAATCTCATGCCCTCCCGCCCCTGCTCTACTCCGCGGAGAACACAGGAGGGCTGGATGCTGGTGGAGAACACCGGGCTCTGCTCCTGGCTGCTACTCGGAACTGTGTGGCCTTGGGTGAGCTACTTCCCTTCCTAATTTCCTCACCTTCAAAATGGCCACACAGAGCCCTGCCTCACCACTGGAGATTACTACCTGAATCAGCGAGTCGACTTGCTTAGTATGACATACAGCATGAGATCGGTGCTTGGTATGTTATTTTATTTTTCTTAAGAATGAAAGGAATAAAGGAGAGACTCAGAAATTCTTATTTTCAAAAGATCAAGACCCTGTGAGCGGACCACCTTTGATGACACCAAGAGTATGCGTGGTACTTGAGCATGTAGCCCTGAAATCACAGCAAAGTGCAGTTCCTGCTCTGCCCACTACTAGCTGTGAGGCATCGGGCCATTTGGTCACTCTAAACCTCAGCATCTTCATCTGTAAAATGGGGATGCAGGTGGCTTGCTTGTATCTAATAAAGGCTGTCCCATCTGAGGAACCCTAAGCCCATATTCCCCCCAGATAGCCTCTCCCTGCACTTCCCCATCACACTGACATTGTAGGATACTCTTCTCTCCTCTCACCACTCACTTAGCTGACTCCACCTTAGATGCTGATTCTCAGAGCAGAGCTTCAGGATCCCTGCTGTACTTTTTTTTTTTTTTTTGGTGGTGCTGTGGATCAAACCCAGGGCCTTGCACATGCTAGGCAAGCACCCCTAGGCCCCCTGCTGTTTTTTTTTTTTTTAAATTTTTTGTGGTGCTGGAGATTGAACCCAGGGCCTTGTGCATGCGAGGCAAGCACTCTACCAGCTGAGCTACATCCCCAGCCCCCTGCTGTATTCTTAACATGGTACTTCATACACATCTGCAACTGTGATCCTATAGCCCCATTCTAGTGAGCTGTGAGGAGGGGGCACATATATCTTGCTCACACCTGTCTCCCTGGCACACTGCCCAACAGGTAGCAGAACTTCACTATGCTACTCTATGATAACCATCTGTTTACTTGTCCATCTGCCCTATTTGAATGTAGGCTCCAGGAGGGCAGGGACTGTATCTGCCTTGACACTGTATCTGCTGGTGTCAGCAAAGGGCTGGGCACTAACAGCTGTTCAGAGTACACTTGGGGAAGACGACCCAAGTGTCAGAGGCTGTTGAGACCCCTGGACTAGGCTGGCACTCACAATCACATCGTGCTGGCCCAGCACGGGCATCTCCCACAGGGACTGGTTGGTGAATCGGTTGAAGTAGTAGGGACGGTTCTCCCTCCGGCTCCAGCACTTCTCCCAGCCCGCATGCACCAGCTCCTCTGCAAACAAGCGCAGAACCCGGCCAAGGTCACAGCTGCCCTTGGAGGACCCTTTCTACCCCCTGCCCACCACTGCCCCTGCCAGTACCTGGGAGGTCCTGTACCAGGCGGACTGGCTTTGGAGAACAGGGCTGGCTCTGGGTGGAGGTGCCTGGGGAGTGACTCAGCAGAGATGCTTCCTCCCGGGGGCTGCCGTGATTCTCATTGGCCATCTCAGCACCCACACGGGACCTGCCACACAGAGGACCAAAGAGAGTCAGCTCCATCCCGCCCTCCAATTACAACCAAGGGCCCTTGTGACCACCTGCAGATGTACAGAAATCTAACCCAGTCCTTCCCTGGAAGGCCAGCATGGTATCCCAGAAGGAGCCCTGGGATCCAGGCTGCACTTCCCTCAACTATAAATTGGGTGCCCTCCTGCTGCTCCTCTGCCCAAAACAACCTTCCCCTAATTTTCTGCCTGGCTTGTCCCTGGGCTCACAACCTCCAACAAACCTTCCTTGAATGCCCCCTCCCAGACTAGATGGTCAGGGCCCTCCTCAGCGCCATAAACACTGAGTACTCAGACGGTTTGGTGTATCAGCTGGGTTTGTCTCCTCATCATAGACTTTTAACACTTCCAGGAACAGGAATTCATGCCAATGCATCTCTCTCCAGAGCTCAACATAGTACTGGACCCCAAAGGAGCTCTACTGATTCTGTAAACACTTACAAACTAAAGAGTGGTAAACAAGACAGAACAGGGTCTGCCCTTGAGAAGCTATTTCTACAAGAAAGAATGGGAACTCCTCCTCTTAAGAGAGGATTTTTACTGCTCACATCCAGTAAAAGATACAGAAGTAGAACAAAGTACAGCTGGGGCAGGAGCGTGGAATTTAATTGGTCACCTTGTTTTACACTACAGGGCAGGAAGCAATTTGTTGCTAACAGAACCAGTGCAACCAAAAAAGACTACCTAATTCAATTCTTCAGAATCCCCAAATGAAAACTAGCATTAAGTACTAGCAAGGAGGCCACTTCCTTCAATTTGTATTCCCTACCACCTCCAAAGTACACACAGCACAAGCTTTGATGACCAAAGTGGTTTCTGCCATGCGCTGTTACATCCCTAGGGGGCCAACTGAGATCAAATTGTTGATACTGGAGTTGTTTTTAATATGTCACAACACCCACAAGAAATCAAACC
The DNA here is from genome assembly GCA_025594165.1 of Tamias sibiricus. NCBI lineage: Eukaryota > Metazoa > Chordata > Mammalia > Rodentia > Sciuridae > Tamias > Tamias sibiricus. The sequence continues at coordinate 165,748,177 of CM046659.1, forward strand.
TTTACCCACAATAAGACCACAAAGGCAGATTTAAACATTAATTATCTTTGCATGCTGAAATTTTCCCAACTCATTGTGGCCACACTGATCAGCTCAGGCTGATCAGGAGCTCTGGTTGGCTGTTGACGAAATCATAGGAATCACTGGGACACTGATTTTATTGTACACTTAGTCATAGACATCTTTGTTAATTTGGAAAGGGAAAAGTCAATGATTACTTCATCAGTACAGTTTGGCAGATAAAATGCAGGGGCAACAGGACATATATACAACAATAGAGTGCCTTGATAACAAAAGGGTTTGGAACTGTTCCTTGGAGGCTGAACCCATAGATTCCAAGGCTGAATAAGGTCCCCCTTTCTCTCACCCTCTGGGGTCTGCAATGCTAGCATGAGAGGGTTTTCTTCTGCAGCTGGACTGACCCCCACGTCACAAGGTCCCACAGAGGTTGGGGAAGGCCTGCAGCACAGGAAGGCTCAGCACAGGTGGGTGAACTGGTCAGCACTGGAGTGGACAGGGGCTCAAGGAACTCCTTGTATCAGCAACTAGAGAGTAAACAAAAAAGAGAATCACTGATCTGTGAAATGGTGCAGGGAGAAGACAATAGGGACAAGGACACAGAGCAAGTTGGGAGACCAAGACAGGCCAGGGAGTAGACAAACCCAGCCTGGAATTTTTAACACATACGTATTTTTTGAGATGGGGTCTCTATGTTGCCCAGGCTGGCCTCAGAAAATCTGGAAACTCAGGAGGTGAAAATGGTATTTCTCAAGTCTTCCAACCAATGGGTTCACTGACCATGTTCAAGAGTACCCAAAACTTTTCTGGACAAGGGTTCTACCAGCTCAGAATTTTTCAAATCTATATAGCCAGGTGTGGTGGTGCATGCCTGTCATCCCAGCAATTCAGGAGGTGGAGGCAGGAGGATCACAAATTCCAGGTTAGCCTGGGCAACTTAGCCAGACCCTATCTCAAAATAAAAAGGGCTGTGATGTACCTCAGTAGTAAAGTGTCCCAATCCCCAGTACTGCCCAAGGGGTGGGGGGCAAGAAGAGGAAAAGAAAAAGTATTATGTACCTATATGCATATATACATATGTTTTTGTTTTAGAGACAGCATATTGCTATGTTGCCCATGCTGGGCTTGAACTCCTTGCCTCAAGCCATCCTCCTGCCTCAGCCTCCCCTGTGGCTGGAACTTCCAGCCACACCACTGGTCCAGCTTTTAATAATTTTTAAACAAAGGGCCCACGATTTCATTTTGCACACTGGAACCCACCAAGGAAAGTATCCTTAACCCAAAGAAAAAAATGAACATACATACATATCACAGATCTGAGGGCACCACCCCAAGCCACCCACACTGAGTGAAAGACACACTTCTCTGAATGTCTTGGAAAAAAAATAATAAAATAAAACGTAAACACATTATATAACACATCTCGTTCACCTTTATTGAAAAATATTTTTCCCAAGAAACGTCCTATGGTAGGGATTTTTGTAGATGAGAGACAGCACAGTTTAGCTTGAGGCCAAATGAGGATACTGCAGTATTTTCAAAACTGCATCAGAATCATTTGGGGCTTTTAAAAGAAAATACCTCAGATTCCTGCATCTCACTCCACATCTTAAGAGCCAGAAACGGCGAGAGGAGGTGCAAGAGAATTTGTAACTTTTACACGCACTCCGGCAGAACTGGGAGTCAGGATGACTTTATATCATTGGAAAAGTTTACCAATTTAAATTCTCTGAGGACTGGGAGGTGCAGCTCAGTGCAGAGCGCTCACTAGGCATACTTGAGTCCTTGGGTTCGCAAAAATACTAACTTTAAAAATTAACAAATTCGCTATGAGATTTGGGTGCAACAGGTCCGTGGCCTCAGTACCAGCTTTAGGGTCGGACACACAAGTTCCAGGCCCTTCGGCCGCTTCCCGGCTTCTACACGGGCACTACTCAACCTCTAGGCGTACAGTCTAACGCATCGTGCACTCTCCGTACGAGAAAGCTGTTCTTGTTAACGTAATGTACTTATTTGGCAAGTGGCTTCCCGACCCCCACGCATACCGCAGTTCAAGAAGCGCAGCGAAGCCTAGGGACAAACAACAGTATCTGCGCAACCCGAGGAACCCACTAGAAGGAAAAGAGTAGGATTCCGGGATTGGAGGAAGATAGGGCGGGAGCATCTCAGTAGTGTACCAATCAGAACTCTCCGGCCCAGAAAGGCGGAGCCACAGGACTTGCAAAGTACGCAAGCGCGAGGGCGCGCGAAGGCGGAGCAGAACGAGGCCCTGCGCGCGTGCACCTTCCCTGCCCCCAACCCCAGCGGGGGCGGGTTGTTTGGCGCGCGCGCGCCGGCCCATCTCCCGGGCTCCGCCCCCCGCCCCGCCGCGCGCTCCCGCCCCCGGGCTGAGGCGACTCAGAGTCGGAGCCCGACACAAAGGCGGTGGCGGCGGCAGCAGCGGAGGGGCCCTGGAGGCCGCTCCGCCCGCGCTCTCCGGGCCCACCTACCTCACTCCGGTCACCGGCCCGGCTGCCCACCCGCGGGTCTAAGATGGCGGCGGCAAGGGAGACCAGGCAAGCGGCAGCCCCGAGCGGAAAGCGCCGGAGAGGCCACCGCTGCCCGGCTTTGGATTCCCGGACCCTGGCGCGGCTCGCGGCGAGACCATGGCTTCCTGGGGTTCTTACCTGCCCGGAGCGGACTTGAAGAGATGCGGCTACACGTTCTGCTCGACCTCCCGTTTTGCCGCCTCCGCCTCGCCCTCCCCAGCGCCGCTGCCGCCATCTTGTGTCCCGGGCCGGGACTCCGCGCTGCGCATGCGCTGGTACCGCCTCTGAGGGACCTCGCCACGGCCGTGCCGCCATCTTGAGTGTGGCAGGGCCGGCTGGCTTCTTAGACCTGCTTGTTTCTGACCCCCTCCCCTTCCTCCAGTCCTTCCCTGCTGTCCCATGCGTTTTTGAGGAGAGGGAAACAGCTTCGTCTGCCCTCGTGCTGTGAACTGAGGGAGAAATGAATTCACAAACGTCCTTGCCTCAGTTTCCCCGCGAGTGCACCTGCAGGGTCCAGAGAACCCAGTTGGGCGCGCCAGGGAACTCGGGCTGATTTGGAATCTTATGGGGGCTCCGGCTGAGACGCCGACCCGGGGGCGGAGTCCTGGTGACGTAGGTTTAACGTAGTGGGGACCTGGGTCCTAGCCTCCGCAGGTCTCTTTTTGCCTCGAGCCACCCTCTTGCCCACTCTGGACCTGTGTCGCGTGGGGTTCCAGAGTGTGTTCCATCCTGCCCCACTGTCCAGGCCATGTGCGAATGCACCTCCCGTTACGCGTCTGCACGAGCTGTAAGTGCTCTTGAGTAGAAGACACTAAGCCGTGGGTGGGTGGATGAGTGCTTGGGGGTATTTAAAGATGGCTTTGGGCAGATTTAGGAAATTAAATGCTGAACGCATCGGAGAGGCTTTCCAGCACCAACGTATCCGTGGCCATTAGAGCTCATGGGCCTCAGGCTGGGATGAAGCTCAGTGTTGAGCGCTTCTCACGCGTGAGCGAGGCCCTGGCCCCGCAGGAAACACGATCGGAAGCCTCACAGGCCTCAAAGCCTAGCAAGAGATTGGCAGTTGTCGTGCGTCTCTTGCCAGTTTTCAGTGGGTGCTGTCGAGCTTCTTGGGATAGGTACCCATCCTGCCTGGCCTGCTAAGTGGGCCCACTGCCCGGGGGTAGCTTGGGAGGACAAGTTTGCCCCCTGCTGTTAGACTAGCGCTTGTGTAGAGCCAGAGTGAACCAGAGCGCAGGTGCCGCAGCTGGGCGGCCTCTGATGCCCATGACGCTGGCTGCCTGCAGACTGGGGGCCGGGCGAGGGCGGTCGAGAAAAAACGGAGGTAAATAGTACAAATGCTAACTCAGAACTAGGGATCTCAGCAGTCTGGTTTCAGATCCCTGCCCCTCTAGACAAGATAGGTGACCTGAGAATTTAACCTCTTTAAACTTTCGCTTCCTCAATACAATATAACTCACCCACCTCCTTAAGGTTTGGAAAGAGTCAACTGAGGGGATGGCAGCTAATGTACTCAGCACAGCACCTTACACTTAGTGCTTAATAAATGTTAACTGAAATCATCTCAAAGGGTTGTAAGGCTTGCTCCAAGTAGATTTGAGCTCTCCAGAAACAAGCCAGCTCCGTAAGCACAGCAGTGCAGCAGTTATGTCCTCACCTTTTGATGGGAGATGGTAGGAAGCCAGGTGCCTGGGCTCTATCTCACACCCTGCATAGGAGAACCAAATGGCATGCCTTGCCTGGGACCTGGGGTTACAGTCAATAGATCTGCAGAGTGCCCAAATTTACAAGCTCACCAGCTAGTTATTTTTACACTAAAGTAAGAACCATGTAGCGATTGTTATCTGTTCTTTTATGTTTTCTCATTCATTGTTAATTGGTAACCAAGGCACCAAATGTCCCAAGTGCCTATTCCAGTTTTACCAGGAATTCTGTGAGTAAGAATGACAGCCTTAGACTCTGCCCATGAGGAAACCGAGGCTCGGGCAATGCAGGGACGAAGTAATTGTTTAAGATCAAATAACCATGAAGTAACAGGACCGGAGTTTTAAACCCAGTTCTCAGTATCAGAATCATTAAACCTAGACAGGCGCGTGCCTAATCCCAGCACTTGGGAGACTGAGGCAGGAGGATCACGAGTTCAAAGCCAGCCTCAGCAATGTTGAGGCACTTAGCAACTCAGTGAGACCCTGTCTCTAATAAAATACAAAAAAGGGCTGGGGATGTGGCCCAGCCTGCTCTTCCCCTTAATGTGCCTCCCCTTCTAATGTATTTCTTATCTCTTTCTTCTGCCCGTTTTTCAGAATCAAAATCAACATTCTCCCTCCATCTTCATTTCCACTACTTTAGAGGGAGCCTCTGCCAGGCGTGGTGGCACAAGCCTGTAATCCCAGCAGCTCTGGAGGCTGAGACGGGAGGATCATGAGGTCAGGGTCAGGCTCAGCAAAAGCAAGGCGCTAAGCAACTTATTGAAACCCTGTCTCTAAATAAAATACAAAATAGAGCTAGGGATGTGGCTCACTGGTCAAGTGCCCCTGAGTTCAATCCCCAATGCCCCCCCCCCCGAATGAGAGAGTCTCATTCTTTTTTAAACCATTTATTAAGAATAGCACACATGGGCAGGGTGTGGTGGCGCATGCCTGTAATCCCAGCACTTGGGAAGCTGAGGCAGGAAGATTGTGAGTTCAAAACCAGCCTCAGCAATGGTGAGGCACTTAGCAACTCAGTGAGACCCTGTCCCTAATAAAATACAAAAAAAGGTCTAAGGATGTGGCCAGTGGTCGAGTGCCCTGAGTTCAATCCCCTGTACGGAAAAAAAAAAATTAGCACACATGGCTGGGGCTGGGGTTGTGGCTCAGCGGTAGAGCGCTTGCCTAGCACATGCGCTGCTCTGGTTCGATCCTCAGCAACATGTAAAAATAAAGGCATTGTGTACAACTAAAACAAATATTAAAAAAAAAAATAGCACAAATGGGTGGGGTTGTGGCTCAGTGAAAGAGTGCTTGCCTAGCATGCATAAGGCACTGGGTTCAATCCTCAGCACCACGTTTAAAAATATATATATGTGTATGTGTATATATAAATATATATATATGTATATATGGTGTTCACCTAAAACTAAAATACTAAAAAAAAATAGCACACATGAGCTAGCATACTTGCATGCCTGTAGTCCAGACTAGTGGGAAGGCTGAGGCAAGAGGATAACTTGAGCCCAACAGATTCAAGACCAGCCTGGGCAGCATAATGAGACCTTGTCACAAAAAAAAAAAAAAAAAAAAAAAAAAAGGTATATAAAATACAAAACAGGGGGCTGGGGTTGTGGCTCAGCGGCAGAGCGCTTGCCTCGCACGTGCGCGGCCTGGGTTCGATCCTCAGCACCACATAAACATAAATGCATTGCATTGTGTATAACTAAAAAGTAAATAAATAAATATTTTTTTAAAAAAGAAATGAGGTGATGGATATGCCAGTTACCCTGATCTTATCATCACACATTGTGTATGTGTGTTAAGGTGTCACATTGTGCCCCATAAGTTGTACACTATTATGTCAAAAATAATACATTGAAAAAAATACTAGCTCAGGTTACCATGTATCTTAGCCCCCTGTTCTCTGCCACTATAGTAAGAGGGGGAGTTGTGCCTCAAGGACTCTCTGAGTTGAAATCACACTGAGGCAATGTCGAAGGCAAGTGGGCCTGGCCCCAAGAAAGCTGTGGGAGGGAGGCTTCCAGCCCAAAGTGTGGTTCCAACAGGAAGCGGCTCTCTGGCCATTCTGGAACCAGATGGCACAAGTCATTTAAGCCAAGAATAGATGAGGGGAATGGGCGTCTCCTTTGGTCTTCCTGGCCCTGTGAATGTCTGATGTGGTGTGATGTTCCCTCCATTGCTTCTCGCGGCCAAACCCAGTATGTGCCGAGGCCTGTCTTAGAGCCTTGAGAACAAGTATGACAGGCTCGTTGTCTTCAAGGAGCTCACAAAGCAGTGCGGGGAGGCAGATCACAAAAAACCCTCTGCCACAGGAAGATAAGAGCTCAAAGGGACGGCCAGGCGGGTAGGTGCTTAAAGAATGAGGCTTCAGAGGAGTTGATGATGAACTGAATCTTGCTAACAAAATTGGATTTTCCAGGTAGGCAAGGAAAGGGAAAGGGTGTGGCCTATATCTAGAGGTGTAGAAGGGGATGGCATGTTTGGAGAACTGGTCAACCTGAGTACAACAGGGGAATGTGGGTCTTACCAGGCCTTGGGATCCATATTCTGTCCCTGTCCTGGATTAGTGCTCAGCATCTCCAGGTGGCAGTTGATCATAGCAGCATAGGAGTAGAGGACACCTGGATTGTTGCCTCCATGCTCCCACCTATTCCCTATGATACCCATTTTTTTCCTACTTTGAGCAGAATAGCCAAGACCAGGATGTTTACACCCACATGAGCTGAGTCTGCAGAATTAAATTTCAGACTTCTCCAAAAAAAGAAGACAGGGCAACAGCTGGCAGCTTCCTGAAAGTCTGAGATCAGAGGAAACTGACCTAGAGAGGAGGACATTTGGTTGAGATTGGGTCCCAGCTAGGCTCCTAAACACTTGGCTTCTCACACAGACCTCAACACTAGTGGGGGAAAAATGTCTTCAATAGGTTTATTACGGTGTAACTAAACATACTATGAGATTCACCTGTTTCTAATATACAATTCAATGATTTTTTTGTAAATTTACAGAGTTGTACAACCATCACCACAAGTCAGCTTTATTTTTTTTATGTTTTGGTGCTGAGGATTGAACCCAGGGCTTCTCACAACTAAGCATATACTCCATCCACAACTAAGGATGAGCTACATCCTCAGCCCTTTTTATCCCTTTTTATTTTTTATTTCAAGATAGGGTCTCTCTATATTGCCCAAGCTGGCCTTGAACTTGCAATCTTTTTTTTTTTTTTTTTTTTTTTTTTTTTTTTTTTTTTGAGACTACATAAGGGATTTTATTAGGCAAGATGAATTTGGGACAAATGAGAAGTAAAAGCAAGCTACTGTCATGATAACCTGCAACAGAACAACTCACAATAAGTGTAAAGAAAATACAGTGAAATTACATGTGAATACAGATAACGATAACTAGTAAAGAAAAAAGGGAGCACAGTAGAAAAGGAAAAAAAACTGTGAACTATCTCAAGCCATAAAAATTTTTCATTCCACTGTAGAGGGAAACAATGGCATGCGGTTTTGTGTGAAGGAGTGAAGCGCTGGTTCCAGTTAATCACATAATGACAATTAGAAGAGACAGAAGTAGCCGGGCGCGGTGGCGCACGCCTGTAATCCCAGCACTTTGGGAGGCTGAGACAGGAGGATCGCGAGTTCAAAGCCAGCCTCAGCAATGGCGAGGCACTTAGTAACTCAGTGAGACCCTGTCTCTAAATAAAATACAAAAAAGGGGGTGGGGATGTGGCCCAGTGGTCGAGTGCCCCTGAGTTCAATCCCCGGTACCACAAAAAAAAAAAAAAAAAAAAAAGAAGAGACAGAAGTCATCAGTATACTCTGATTATGTCTGTAGCCTGCAGTGAGCTAGGACATGAACTGCCTAAAAACATTTTTCAAGCTAAACCAAATATATCCAAATTTTAACCTATTTAACATAAGTGAAAAGACACATATACTACCTACTACATAACTTACATTTTTAAAAATATTTATTTACTTTAGTTGTACACAATGCAATGCATTTATGTTTACGTGGTGCTGAGGCTCGAACCCGGGCCACGCACGTGCGAGGCGAGCGCTCTGCCGCTGAGCCACAACCCCAGCCCCCGTAACTTACTTTTTTTTTTTTTTTTTTGTGGTTCCGGGGATTGAACTCAGGGGCACTCGACCACTGGGTCACATCCCTAGCCCTTTTTTGTATTTTATTTAGAGACAGGGTCTCACTGAGTTGCTAAGTGCCTCGCCATTGCTGAGGCTGGCTTTGAACTCGCGATCCTCCTGTCTCAGCCTCCCAAAGTGCTGGGATTACAGGCGTGCGCCACCGTGCCCGGCCATAACTTACTTTTTATTGAAAGTATCTTGCACTCGTGATGTTTTCCGGATCTTGCCACATATTTCAATGTTAAAGATTACTTTTTACATGCAAGCAGTATGAATAGTCTTCCCCATATGGGAACACTGATTTATAAAAAGATGACATACCACATGAATTAAGTGTCTTTTTTAATTGAAAAGCTATCAAACTGTCTAGTTACATTTCTCCCCTCCAAATCCACAATAGGTAATAACTGAGTCTCTAGGCAACATATTTAAGGCTGAGATTATTTAAAAAAAAAAAAAAAAAAAAGTCCTTCGGTCCAATTAAGGGAACCCTGCTACATACAAGGCTAATCAAACCCAGTGGTACTGTTCAACTCCAGGAGGCTGGAAGACTTCCTGACACCCCAACTCAGAACATTTACTTCAAGTAGCCTTTTTCCAGTTTCCAACTCATGAATATAGATAATATTTGTTAATTTTATTTCAGAAAACTTTTTGCAAGTTGTTTTATTTACAATGCCAACTTTTTTTTTTTTTTTTTTTTTTTTTGTGGTACCGGGGATTGAACTCAGGGGCACTCGACCACTGGGTCACATCCCCAGACCTTTTTTGTATTTTATTTAGAGACAGGGTCTCACTGAGTTGCTAAGTGCCTCGCCATTGCTGAGGTTGGCTTTGAACTCATGATCCTCCTGCCTCAGCCTCCCAAAGTGTACAATGCCAACTTTTAAAAGCTCACTAAAGTTAACTGGACAATAAACTAGGCAGAAATTGCTTTACAAAAGGAGGGAAAGAGCCGGGCGCGGTGGCGCACGCCTGTAATCCCAGCACTTTGGGAGGCTGAGGCAGGAGGATCGCGAGTTCAAAGCCAGCCTCAGCAATGGCGAGGCACTTAGCAACTCAGTGAGACCCTGTCTCTAATAAAATCCAAAAAAAGGGCTGGGGATGTGGCCCAGTGGTCGAGTGCCTCTGAGTTCAAATCCTGGTACAAAAAAAAAAAAAAAAAAAAAAAAAAAGGAGGGAAAGCCCAAAATGCCACTTTCTACAGAGAACCCACAGTTCAGTTTTATTCAGAGTAAAGAAAAAAAGAAACTTTCTCTCACACTAAAAGAAATTCAGCCATAGGTTTAGAGTCTACTCAAACTATACATGCAATAAGGACAATATTATGCTAATACAATTGATTTGCTGCTGCATTTGTCTACTGTTTGTTTAATATTAAAAATTATAAACAGAGCAGTGCAGCTAGTATTTGGAACAATCCTTATAGTGTTACAGTGTCAGGTACAACATTTCACTTCTCTTCACACCACTGGTTCTCTTTGCATACCTGGGCTTCCTCCTCTTCAGTAAAGTTGTTTTTGATATTGAAGGTTTTGCGAATCTCTCAGGAGTTTTCCCCTTGATCATATTGGCAATAGTCTTGCATGTAACATCAAGCAAACCTTTGATGTCTAAGTAGTTTGCAGCCAGAAAAAGTTCAAAAAGTGTTCCTTGGTCAACTTTCAGGAACTCGTGGTCCCAAACAGGGATATCATCTGTTCGTTTTTCTTTGTTCTCATCATCCTCAGGAGGAGGAGGGTCATCCTTGTGGTGTGTGCACCACTGAATAACCTTTTTTAATATTGCTGCATTAACATTTGGTAGAGGAACTGGGTCATCATCTCCTTCATTATCCATTCCCAAATCTTCCAACATGGTCTTGATTGTCACAGATTGTTTGGCAATTTCTACATCGACTTCGAATATCTCCCCGTCAGAACTCTGCTACTTAATTGAAGTCATGGTGTTTGGTCTCAAGAAGACAGTGGTCCGGAGGCCGAAGGGGGAGTGGGGCAGCGTCCACACAAGGAAAGAAAAAGGCGCAGGACAAGGCCACTCCCTTGAACTTGCAATCTTGCCTCAGCCTCCTGAATGGCTGGGATCATAGGCAAACACCCATGCCTGGCCACAATTCAGTTTTAGAACATTTCCACCTCCCCAAAAGGATCTCTTGTGCCCATTTGCAATCTATTCCTTTTTTTTTAAATATTTATTTATTTACTTTAGTTGTACACAATGCAATGCATTTATGTTTATGTGGTGCTGAGGATCGAACCCGGGCCATGCACGTGCGAGGCAAGCGCTCTGCCGCTGAGCCACAACCTCAGCCCCTGCAATCTATTCATTTTTTTTTTTTTTTTTTTTTTTTTTTTGGTACCGGGGATTGAACTCAGGGGCACTCAACCACTGGGTCACATCCCCAGCCCATTTTTGTATTTTATTACAGACAGGGTCTCACTGAGTTGCTAAGTGCCTCGCCATGGCTGAGGCTTGCTTTGAACTTGCCATCCTCCTGCCTCAGCCTCCCAAGTACTGGGATTACAGGCGTGCGCCACTGCGCCCGGCTAATCTATTCTTATTCACACCCCCAGCTCAGGTAAACACTGATCTGCTGTCTATAATAATCTGACTTTTTTTTTTTAATTTTAACTTTTTATACATGTTTACAGAGTACATTTCATTTCATATTACATATAAAGTGCACAATTTCTCAAGTTGCTGGTTTTATATAAAGTATTTTTACAACAATTGTGTCTTCATACATGTATTTAGGGTAGTCATGAATAACTCAGTCTGCCATTATTCCTATCCCCTCGTCCCCTCCCCCCTCCCCCCTATAATAATCTGCCTTTTCTGGACCACTTTGCATGATGTTCTTGAGATTCATCCATGTGAAAGCTTGTGTCAGCAATTCTTTATTTGTTATTGCTGAATAGTATTCCATTGTACGGATATACCATATTTTATCTGTTTACCAGTTCATAAACTTTTAGATTATATCTACTTTTTTACTATCATGATTAATGTGGCTGAGCATTCATGTACAAGTATTTTGTATAAACATACATTTTTCACTTAGTTGGGTAGATGCTTAGGAATGGATTTGCTGTATAGTAAATTTTTTAACCTTTTAAGAAACTGCCAAACTGTTTTCGAAAGCAGTCTTAGTATTTTGCATTCCTGCCAACAGTGAATGAGCATTCTAATTTCTCTGTTCTATGTTCTTGCCAACACTTGCTCACTTATTATTGTCAGTCTTTGGGGTTTTTTGTTTTGTTTTTGTTTTGGTACTAGGGATTGGCACATGCTAAGCACTTGCTCTACCACTGAGCTACATCCCCAGCCCTTTTTATTTTTTATTTTGAGACAGGGTCTCACTAAGTTGCTTAGGGCCTTGCTAAGTTGCTGTGGCTGGCTTTGAACTCGTGATCCTTCTGCCTCAGCCTCCTGAGTTGCCAGGATTACAGGCATGTGCCACATTGCCCAGCTATGTTGCCGCCTGAAGCGCTTGGAGCAACGGAGCCGCGGGAAGAAGTTCAGAGGCAAACTGGAGACAAACAGCCTTTTATTCTGATAACTTTTCTCTCTGGTCCTAACAATGACTAACACACACCACACACACCACCAAAATGGCGCTGACCCGATCAGCAATTTCGGCCAAGTCACTCGAGATCCTGGGACAAGTCCCGTGAGACTACGGAAGGCGACAATGCCCAAATCTCCACGGCTCATAGTCAACTGCAATTCAAGCCATCTCCCCAAACAGGGCTCCTGCATTTCCCCCTTTTTGTTTTAAAAGAGGTAATGCTCTAGGACGTCTATGTGCAACCAAAATTCTTACCCGTCATAGGATAATCAAGGCTGTGCCCTTGACTCCTGTCTTAGGTTGATATGTCGGCCACATGAGACTGTCCCGTGTGACTGTGCCTGTCTTAGGTTGTCCCCCTCTGGGGATCTTACCCATCATTGGCTAACCAGCCATCCAATGGAGCCCTTTAGGATCGACTGTGTATGATGACTAACAGCCGTCCAATTGTGAGGAGATGTTGCAGCTTTAAGGCGACAAGCCTTTTGGTGATGAGCCAAATTGCATAGCATATCAAATTGTTTAAACAAATCAGCTGCCCTAAGTTCCATGAAGTAACACACAGCTATCCCCAGTCCTTTTTACTTTTTTATTTTGAGATGAGGTTTCACTACATTACCCAGGCTAGCTGAAACTTGCAATGCTCCTGCCTCAGCCTCCTGAGTCATTTGGATTACCATCATATACCACCTTGCCTGGCCCAGCTGTCAATCTTTCTTATGATATCCTTCTGCAGAACTTTAAAAATATATATACTCATGAGCCGGGCATGGTGGTGCACGCCTGTAATCCCAGCACTTGGGAGGCTGAGGCAGGAGGATCGCGAGTTCAAAGCCAGCCTCAGCAATGGTGAGGCACTTAGCAACTCAGTGAGACCCTGTCTCTAATAAAATACAAAAAAGGGCTGGGGATGTGGCCCAGTGGTCAAGGGCCCCTGAGTTCAATCCCCAGTATTAAAAAAAAATATATATATATATATGTATATGTATACGTATATGTATGTATATATATGTATATATATACACACACACACACACATATACACACCCCCCCCCCCAATGTCTTGGTTCCATCCCAAGCCAATCACATCAGAATCATGGGGTTTGGGACCTTGGCATAGGTATGCAAACAAAAACCTATCTACTCTAAAAGCTGCTACTATGCATAAGAGTTAGGGACTGGTTGGGGACTAGGGTTTTAACCTCCAATCTGAAGCTCTGCCTTACTGGGCACCAAAAAGGGAGCTTAAGTTGGCCAGCAGTCTCCTCCACACCAGGAAATAAATGGGTTTGTGCATAGGAGACAAGATTCCCTCCAAGGAAGCACATGTGTGGTCCCAGGGTAGACCAGCTTGTTGAATGGGGGCATGGTGGTGTGCTCCTATAATCCCAGACACTCAGGAGCCTGAGGCAGGAAGATGCAATTTTGAGGCCAAGCTGGGGCTACTTTGCAAGATCCGATTTCAAAATTTTTTTTGCTTTTTTTTTTTAAAGGAGCAGTTTATTTTATTTTATTTTTAATAAGTGGACACAATACGTTTATTTTATTTATGTGGTGCTGAGGATCGAATCTAGGGCCTCACACACACGAGACAAGTGCTCTACCACTGAGCCATAGCCCCAGCCCCTCAAAACATTTTTTAAAAATGAGAGGGTTTGGGATGTAGCTCGGTGGTAGAAAAAATAATTGGCATGTGTGAGAGCTCTGAGTTTAATCCCTAGTACGAGGAGGGGGCATGTTAGAAGGGAAACTGGGGGCTGGGTTGTGGCTCAGCGGTAGAGCGCTTGCCTAGCACGTGTGAGGCCTGGGTTCAATCCTCAGCACCACGTAAAAATAAACGCATTGTGTACAACTAAAAGCAAATAAATAAATAAAAAAAAAAAAAAAAAAAAAAGCCGGGCATGGTGGTGCACGCCTGTAATCCCAGCACTTGGGAGGCTGAGGCAGGAGGATCGCGAGTTCAAAGCCAGCCTCAGCAATGGTGAGGCACTTAGCAACTCAGTGAGACCCTGTCTCTAATAAAATACAAAAAAGGGCTGGGGATGTGGCCCAGTGGTCAAGGGCCCCTGAGTTCAATCCCCAGTATTAAAAAAAAATATATATATATATATGTATATGTATACGTATATGTATGTATATATATGTATATATATACACACACACACACACATATACACACCCCCCCCCCAATGTCTTGGTTCCATCCCAAGCCAATCACATCAGAATCATGGGGTTTGGGACCTTGGCATAGGTATGCAAACAAAAACCTATCTACTTTAAAAGCTGCTACTATGCATAAGAGTTAGGGACTGGTTGGGGACTAGGGTTTTAACCTCCAATCTGAAGCTCTGCCTTACTGGGCACCAAAAAGGGAGCTTAAGTTGGCCAGCAGTCTCCTCCACACCAGGAAATAAATGGGTTTGTGCATAGGAGACAAGATTCCCTCCAAGGAAGCACATGTGTGGTCCCAGGGTAGACCAGCTTGTTGAATGGGGGCATGGTGGTGTGCTCCTATAATCCCAGACACTCAGGAGCCTGAGGCAGGAAGATGCAATTTTGAGGCCAAGCTGGGGCTACTTTGCAAGATCCGATTTCAAAATTTTTTTTGCTTTTTTTTTTTAAAGGAGCAGTTTATTTTATTTTATTTTTAATAAGTGGACACAATACGTTTATTTTATTTATGTGGTGCTGAGGATCGAATCTAGGGCCTCACACACACGAGACAAGTGCTCTACCACTGAGCCATAGCCCCAGCCCCTCAAAACATTTTTTAAAAATGAGAGGGTTTGGGATGTAGCTCGGTGGTAGAAAAAATAATTGGCATGTGTGAGAGCTCTGAGTTTAATCCCTAGTACGAGGAGGGGGCATGTTAGAAGGGAAACTGGGGGCTGGGTTGTGGCTCAGCGGTAGAGCGCTTGCCTAGCACGTGTGAGGCCTGGGTTCAATCCTCAGCACCACGTAAAAATAAACGCATTGTGTACAACTAAAAGCAAATAAATAAATAAAAAAAAAAAAAAAAAAAAAGCCGGGCACGGTGGCGCACGCCTGTAATCCCAGCACTTGGGAGGCTGAGGCAGGAGGATCGCGAGTTCAAAGCCAGCCTCAGCAATGGCGAGGCACTTAGCAACTCAGTGAGACCCTGTCTCTAATAAAATACAAAAAAGGGCTGGGGATGTGGCCCAGTGGTTGAGTGCCCCTGAGTTCAATCCCTGGTACCAAAAAAAAAAAAAAAAAAAGGTGCAGGAGCCCTGTTTGGGGAGATAGCTAAGATTGCGGTTGACTATGGGCCATAGACATTTTTGGGCATTTCCGCCTTCCGTAGTCTCACGGGACTTGGCCTGGGATCTTGCGGGACTTGGTCGAGGATCTCGAGAGATTTGAACGGTGACTCAGCAGATCGAGCTAGCGCCATTGCTGCTCGGGCACATGGGAAGAGACCAGAGAGAGAAAAGACAGGGTTATCGCTATTGTATAGATATATTGTAGTTTCTTGTAAGAGTAGGTGCCTTGGTTTCTTGTGAGAGTGTATGTGGTGTTAGAAATTACAAGAGACAGAGACAGAAAGGTTAAAGAATATTTTCGTCTCCATCCTGTCTCCGGACTCCTTCCCGCGGCGCTGCCGTTCCAGGCTGCAATCCCTTTCCGGCGACAACAAAAAGGAAACTGTAGGAGCTTGGAAATGGGTTGTGTGAAGAAGTCCCAACTTCTCCAGGCATGGTAGTATATGCCTGTAATCCTAGCGACTGGGGAGGCTGAGGCAGGAGGATTGCAATTTTGAGGCCAGCCTCAGCAACTTAGACCTTATCTCAAAATAAAAAATAGCACTAAGCCTTCAGGCGAAATGTCTTGTATGGTGGAGACAGCTTCTTCTGGGTTACCTCCAGCAATGCTAATGCTACAGCTGTTCATGAGAAGGCAACAAGTTCTCACACTCCACAGAAAGATTTTGCGAGCAATTTGCCAAGTTTCAAATGATTCTGATTCCAAGTACCTGAAAGACTGGGGAAGAGAGGAATTCAAAAGAAACAAAAGTAGCCGGGCGTGGTGGCGCATGCCTGTAATCCCAGCACTTTGGGAGGCTGAGGCAGGAGAATCGCGAGTTCAAAGCCAGCCTCAGCAATGGCGAGGCACTTAGCAACTCAGTGAGACCCTGTCTCTAAATAAAATACAAAAAAAGGGCTGGGGATGTGGCCCAGTGGTCGAGTACCCCTGAGTTCAATCCCTGGTACCACAAAAAAAAAAAAAAAAAAGAAAAAGAAACAAAAGTGCCATCAAATAGGGTGCCGTCGGGACAATGATTACTCAAGGCACTATGCAGCTAAAGGAGTTAGGAAAAACACTTGCTTTAGCAAAATCTTAATATAGCATTGTTCTCGGCTAAGGCTGGGGCTCAGCGGTAGAGCGCTTGCCTAGCATGTGCGTTACCCAGGTTCGATCCTCAGTACCACGTAAAAATTAAAAGGCATTGTGCACAAGCCGGGCGCGGTGGCACACACCTGTAATCCCAGCACTTTGGGAGGCTGAGGCAGGAGGATCGCGAGTTCAAAGCCAGCCTCAGCAATGGCGAGGCACTTAGCAACTCAGTGGGACCCTGTCTCTAAATAAAATACAAAAAAAGGGCTTGGGGATGTGACCCAGTGGTCGAGTGCCCCTGAGTTCAATCCCCAGTACCACACCCACACAAAAAAACG
Organism: Tamias sibiricus; assembly: GCA_025594165.1. Classification (NCBI taxonomy): domain Eukaryota; kingdom Metazoa; phylum Chordata; class Mammalia; order Rodentia; family Sciuridae; genus Tamias; species Tamias sibiricus. The sequence continues at coordinate 165,764,836 of CM046659.1, forward strand.
CATTGTGCACAACCAAAACAAATAAATATTTTTTAAAAATATATAGCATTGTTCTGAAGGATCTTCAAATCTCCATGTGATTTGTTGAATTCAGGCTTAACAATGGACAGCTCAAAGCCAAGTCAAACTGTATATACAGTACTTGAGCAAAATATCAAGATAGAGATGTTGTGTTATAGAGAGCAGAGAAAATCACATTGAAGTAATTGCCTCAGGACTGAAAAATAAAACTTGAGTTTTGAAAATGAAAAAAAAATAATAAAAATATAAAGGACTGGGTGTGACTCAGAGGTAAAGCACCGCCCCCCATCATACACACACAAGAAAAAAAAGAAGGAAGGAAGCCAGGTGTGGTGGCACACACCTGTAATCCCAGTGGCTCGGGAGGCAGAGGCAATTTAGCGAGGCGCTAAGCAACTCAGTGGGATCTGTCTCTAATAAAATACAAAATGAGGCTAGGGATGTGGCTTAGTGGTTGAGTGCCCCTGAATCCAATCCCTGGTACCCCCATCCCAACCCCCCCCCCCAAAAAAAAGGAAGGAAGAAAAAGAAGAAAGAAAAGTACCAATTTCTGCATAGCCAACTAAGATTGCAACAGGGCACCTCCCATGACCTTAGGGATCAGTCAGGTCCCCGAAAAGATTAGGAAAGAATGACATTCCTGGCTGCAGACCAACTCCAGATAACCCCGAAGAATCACAGAGAGATGGATGGTGCCAGCAGGAAGCAGAGAGAGCTTAGAGGCTCAGCTGGGAAGTAGGCCAGGGCCACACAGGCCGCCATAAAATTTCCTCCTTTTGAAGAGTTTGTGGAGGATAATAGCCATCCATTCTTGAATTCAACAAATGTTTGTGGAGCCCTTCCATGTGCCAGACTCTGCTAGGCACTGGACATACAGCCAGGAGTAAGAGTGTCAGGCTCCCTCCCCACTCCGGTGGGGCAGCACAATCATTCAATATCTAGGCAGACAGAAGGACAGAAGGTGATGGGACGGGGGCCTCTCATTGGAGTGACATTGGGAGTAGAGCGCTGAGTGAATGAAGGAAGCTATCTATGTAGGGTGTGTGTTTGAAGATGCACCTGGCAGACGGAAGAGCTAATGGGAAGCCTACGCTGATCAAGCTTGGTGTGTTCTGAACAGTGGGAAAAGATGGAGCCACAGAGGGAGGTGGCAGGAGCTAGATCACCTAGAATGTTTTGGGGTTCACAACCAGAGGTCCAGGTTTAATTTTGTGCACAAAGGGAGCCAATGGAGGGTTTGAAAAGGGTAGAAAAATGTTATGGCTTGCACTTTTTTAAAAGATCACTTTGGTTGAAACAGAGAAACTAGCCCTGTAGGGGAAATTGTGAGGAGGCAGATGAGGCAAGGTGCCCAGGTGAAACAGGACGATGATCTGGGCTTCTGTTGGTGCTCGTGGAGACAGGTGTTCAGATGTGGAACACCTTTTTTTTTTTTTTTTAAATATATATTTGTTTCTTAGTTGTACACAATGCCTTTATTTTTACGTGTTGCTGAGGATAGAACCTGGGCTGCCCTCGTGCTAGGTGAGCGCTCTACCGCTGAGCCACAATCCCAGCCCATGGAACAATCTTTTGGAGTTAGAGACACCAGGATTTGCTGACAAGAAGCATAAGGATAAAAGGGGGCAAGAATGTTTGACTTGAACACTGTGTAAAGGTCAGTGCTCTGATCTGGGATGGAGAAGACAGAGAGGAATTTTATACTGGTGGGGGAGGGGTTGCTAAAACATGGAAAAGAGGAGGGTCAAAGGGCTGTGATGTCCTGATTGCTGCCTGTGGGTGGGCAGTCCTTGTTTAGACCAATGTACATGTTACGTTGGGACCCCAGAGACTGTAGTATTAGGGCATCTTGGAAACATTCAGTGCTGGAATGTGCTGGCTGCTTCTTGCATCTTTTAGGAAGGCCCTCCAAAAAGGAGACAAGCTTAGGCTAAAGATGGAGGCCCAACATTATTATCAAAAGGAAAAGTCCCACCGGCGTGGTGGCTCAATGCCTGTAATTCCAGCAACTCAGGAGGACAAGACAGGAGGATCACAAGTTCAAGGCCAGCCTCAGTAGCTTAGTGAGGCCTTGTCTCAAGAAACAAAAAGGGGGCTGGGATTGTGGCTCAGCGGTAGAGCGCTCGCCTAGCATATGCATGGCCCGGGTTCGATCCTCAGCACCATGTACAAATAAATGCATTGTGTACAACTAAAGCAAATAAATAAATATTAAAAAAAAAAGGGCTAGGGAAGTAGCTCAGTAGTAAAGCACCCCTGGGTTCAATCTCCAATACACCCTCCCCCCAAAAAAAGTCCCTACCACTTATCGCCTCCTCCCTTCAGTCATTTTGAAATGTCAATTGGTTTATGAAGTCCAACCATCTAGGTGGCACTGTTACAGATGCCCCACCCTCTCTCCAAACAATTTGAGGCTGGAAAGTCCATGCAGAGTGTAAGGAGACACAAACGGTTATGAGACTTAGAGGAACAGAGAGAGAGACTGGCCCCCACCAGTAAGTCAGCATCAACAAGCAGCTGAAACAGGCCTAGAAACTGGAAAGATGGGTGGAACCCAAGAAAAAAGGAAATCAGAGGAAAAATGAGCTGCGCGAGGTCAGTATTCAAGCCCAGATGGAGAGGGCCAGGTACAGGTGCAAGTGACCCTAGGACCCGGGGAAGCAGCACCTGGTCAGAAACCTTACAATCCTTGAGTTTCAAACCTGGGAAGGCCTCCAGCTCTATCCCTGGAAAAAGGAACTTGTCTTCAAGGAGGAAATGAGAAAAGAGAATGCAGAGTCCAGGTCTCCTCCTAGCTTTAGAAGCCACAGAAAGTCTATCAACATTTCTGTCCCAGCTGAACTTAGAAAGCCCCAGTCTTATATTTCCCTTTTTCTCTATTTGGTAACTGTCCAGGCCCCAAGGGCCTTGTTCTGTCCAGCTGTTTACATTGTGGAAACAGATGTAATCAAGCTCTTCCTGGTCTGATATCTGTCCCCCTCCAGGCCTCTCCCTCCTTCCAACTGCGTCCCCTGTCACATGTTCCTGGGCACACCCGAGATGACCAACACAGACACATGAGCTGCAGTGCTCTTGGCTCAGGCAGAGTGAGAAGCAGGGGTGGTGCTATTTCCTGAGGAGCAGCTTGGTTGGACACTGGGGTTGGGGAGAGTCAGGAGGAGAGAGGAGCTGATGCAGCTTCTCCAAGCTAGGCAGGGATCCAGAGAAAACACAGCTGGAGACAGGGGGAGGAGAAGGGAGCCAGGTGACACAGCTGACATCCTGGGCAGAAATCCAGCTTGGCATCCTATGGCCAGTGGCGCCTGTGCTTACTAAACTTGGACCAGATATTTTTTCCTGCTGTACCTCAGTTTCCCAACCTGCAAAACAGGGGCAATAATAGCTACGTCAAGGGATTGATGTTAGCTTTAACTGGGATAATAAACAGAGAAGTTGGGGGAACCTGGGTGTGGTGGTGTACGCCTATATCCTGGCAATTTGGGAGAATTTGGGAGGCTGAGGCATGAGGATCACAAGTTCCAGGTCAGTCTGGGCAAATTAGCTGTCTCAAAATAAGAAATAAAAACTTCCTCAAAAAACAAAACAAAGCAAAAACAAAAAACAAGAAAGAGAAAGCTGTTTGTGGGATTGTATACTTGTAATCTCAGTGACTCAGGAGGCTGAGGCAGGAGGATTGCAAGTTCAAGGCCAGCCTCAGTAATTTAGTGAGGCCCTAAGCAACTTAACAAGACCCTGTCTGAATATAAAATATTAAAAAAAAAAAAGGCTGGGGATTTTGCTCAGTTGTTAAGTGCCCCTGGGCTCAATCCCCCATACAAAAATAAAAGAAAGAAAGAGCAAAAGACAGCAGAATGGATAGTTGAGAGCATGGGCTCTGGAGCCAGACCGACTTGAGCTAATTAATTAACCTCTTTGGTCTCAGTTTCCTCATCTGTAATCTGGGGGATGATGATACTTATGGGATGTTACAAAGCGTAAGTGAATTACGATTTGCAAAGTACTTTCTGTTCATTAACAACTAGTTAAGGCTAATTATCAGAATTGTTTATTGGGCCCTTTGGTACACCATGTAGTAGTTCTAGCACTTTATATACTTTAATCACATAAAATCTTCACTGCTAGCTGGGTGTGGAGCTCACACCTGCAATCCCAGTGGCTCAGGAGGTTGAGGTAGCAGGATTTCAAGTTCAAAGCCAGCCTCAGCAATTTAGGTAGGCCTTAAGCACTTAATGAGACGCCGTCTCTCAATAAAATATAAAAAAGGCTGGGGATTAAGTGGTTAAGTGCCCCTGGGTTTAATCCATGGTACCAAGAACCAAAACAAAAAAACAAAAATCAGCTGGGCATGGTGGCGCACGCCTGTAATCCCAGCACTTGGGAGGCTGAGGCAGGAGGATCACGAGTTCAAAGCCAGCCTCAGCAATGGCAAGGCACTTAGCAACTCAGTGAGACCCTGTCTTTAAATAAAATACAAAAAAGGGCTGGGGATGTGGCCCAGTGGTCGAGTGCCCCTGAGTTCAATCCCCAGTACCACCAAAAAAAAAAAAAAAAAAAAATCCTCACTGCCACCCAGGACAGATCATTCCCCATTTACAGAGGTGGAAACTAAGGCTCAGAAACAGATTTACTTTTCTATTTCCTCCAGGACAAGGACTGGTTAACTATGGCCATGTGGTAACTCCAATGAGCAGCCTGTTTGTTTGAGTCTGCTCACGAGCTGCAGTGGAGCTCAACAAAGCCCGAAATATAAACCATCTGGCGCTTTACCGGAAAGGCCTGAAGAAGCAGGATTGGAACCATGTCTGTCTGGATCCAAAGCACTTAACTGCTTTACTGCCCCGGATTTTTGTGATGTTGCTTTGCTCACTCTAGAGTGCTAGAAAGCATTTCTTTCCTGTCCCTTTGAGTGCTTCCCTCTTCAGGACAAGTGGAAGGATTTGGGATTCTCATCTCTCATCCTTCAAGCCAAGAAGTTAGGGGTCAGGGATGATAGATGGGCTACCCCTCCCCCTCCCGTAAGTTTCTGTGCCCAACACCAACACCCGTCCTGCTGACATCACTCTGAGCTGTGAGGGCTGAGGACAGTTGTTGTTTGGTGTTGGGATGTGAAGGAGCCCTAATTAGGAAGGGCTGTTGCAGCTAGCTGGAAGCCATAAGTTCCACCTGATATGTATGTGACGCACCTGTAGGCACCCGAAAAGCTGAAGGTATATAACCGGGTGAAAGCGGTCCGAGTTAGGAGAACGGAGAATTCAGTCAGCCCGGCAGTCACTCGGTCGGTCAGAAGAATCAGAGCGGCCAGAACGTAGGCAGAGCGGTTACAGAAGAGAAACCAGATAGAAGAAGTAATGACTGGCCAGAGTTAGGCCGAGGCTCCAGAGGACTGGTCAGAGTAAGGCCGAGGCTCCCGAGGAAGACAGAAGACAGAAGACAGAACAAGGAAGAAAGAAGAGAGAAGAAAGAAGCTCTAGTCTTTCTCTAAGCTAAGCTCTATCTACTCTACTCTAAGCTAAGAAGAAAAGCTAAGCTCTATCTTTCTTTACTCTAAGCTACTCTACTCTAAGCTAAGAAGAAAAATCTTTCTTTCCCTCTCTAAGCTCTAAGAAAGTAGAAGTAAAAGTAGTGAAAGCTTAACTCTGCCTCCGAGAATTTTCCCGCGGCACCGTGGCTGGCCACAACAGGCAGCTTACAGGGATGGAGCCCAGAGGAACTTTACCACTGAGCCACATGTCCAGTCCTTTTTATTTTTTCAGACAGGGTCTTGCTACATTCCTTAGGGCCTCGCTAAGTTGCTGAGGTTGGCCTCCAACTTATGATCCTCCTGACTCAGCCTCCTGAGTCACTGGGATTACAGGTATGCACCACTGCACCTGGCCTGAGGATTTTTTTTTTAATATTTATTTATTTACTTTAGTTGTACACAATGCAATACATTTATGTTTACGTGGTGCTGAGGATCGAACCCGGGCCGCGCACATGCTAGACAAGCGCTCTAACCGCTGAACCACAACCCCAGCCCCCTGAGGATGGTTTTAAGAGAAAGGGAAACCCAGGTAATGGAGTGAGCAAGTCCCTGGAATCAAGGCACCTTTGAAATGGAAAAGAACCAAAGTAATGCCACTTTGTTCTGAACTGACTCCATTTTATGCTTGCTTAAAAATGTTTTTTTTTTCAGCATCCTGACAGCTGTATCTATGTTGACAGTACAGTAGGACCTTACTGCGTCCCTGACTAAGGCCCTGAACAAAACGACTCTGAAATGTATAATCAAAACAATTCTCTCAAGTAATCAAAATATGTCTCAACAAGGTCTTTTCTGACCTACATCTGGCTCAATTGTCTTCGTTGGTTTTGTGGGTTTTGCCTTTATAAACTCTGTACTTTCAAAATTCAAGTGCTGGGTGTTCTTTGAGGCGCTAGCCTGCTCCCAGCTGCTTGCCTGGCATGCTCATTAAAGGAACTTTTCCCCTTTCAATTTGGCTCCATAAGCGTGGTGGTCTGTCATTGTCGTGCGCTCCGTAACACCTTCTCCTCTACCAGCCCAGGTCAAGGGTGTGCTTTGAGTCAGCTGAGCTGAGGCTAACAAGGTGCAGGAGATGAAAAAGAATCCTATGGTGCTATAGGTCTTGCCTTCTCCCCAGGGGTATTTGAGGGCTTCAAGCCAGTTCAATCACTGAGCAAATATTTGTTCAGCACCTTCTGTGTGCCATGCACTGTTCTAAGCACTAGAATAAAGTGTTGAACAAAATTCCAGACAGAACAGGGCTGGGATTGTGGCTCAGCGGTAGAGCGTTCGCCTAGCACGTGCGCGGCCCGGGTTCGATCCTCAGCACCACATACAAATAAACCCATTAAAAAAAAACCCATTGTGTACAACTAAAGCAAATAAATAAATATTTAAAAAAAAAAAAAAATTCCAGACAGAACATAAACAAATACACAAGAAAATATTTACAAACACACCTGTCATCCTAGAGACCTGGGAGGCTGAGGCAAGAGAACTGCAAGTTCAAGGTTGGCCTCAGCAACGTAGCAAGGCCCTAAGCAACTTAGCAAGATCCTGTCTCAAAATAAAAATAAAAAGTGCTTGAGATGTAGTTCAGTGGCAAAGTGCTTCTGGGTTAAATCCCCAGTTATCCCAGCCCACTCCCCAAAGTAGTAAGATCTATAAGGAAAACAAACCGGGCTGATGTGATTGAGAGGAACTGCTAGAGAGGCAGGCAAGGAGGACCTCTCTGAAGTAACAAGATTTGAGCTGAGACCAGAATGACCAGGAGCCACCCTTGGGAAGTTCCGGCAGAAAAGTGTTCCAGGCAGAAGAATTGGCACATGCACAGGCCCAGAGCAAGGACAGAAAGGCCAGTGTGGCTTAAGCAGAATGAAGAAGAATGAGAAAAGTAAGAGATGAACCAGGAGAGGCTCTATCACATGCCTGGAAGCCAGAGCACAGAGGCAGGAATTTTATTCTCAGTTTGCTAAAAAGCCACGTCCAGCCGGGCAGGGTGGCACACGCCTGTAATCCCAGCACTTGGGAGGCTGAGGCAGGAGGATCATGAGTTCAAAGCCAGCTTCAGGAATGGTGAGGCACTTAGCAACTCAGTGAGACCCTGTCTCTAATAAAATACAAAAAAGGGCTGGGGATGAGGCCCAGTGGTCAAGTGCCCCTGAGTTCAATCCCCGGTACCAAAAAAAAAAAAAAAAAAAAAAGCCATGTCCATTCATGCTAAAGACTACCTCGCATTTTTGAGCACTAAGTGCCAACTGCTTGTTAATCCTTTCCAACACAACAACCCATTTAATCTTCACAAGCAATCCTAAAAGGGAGGTGCCCTGATTATCCTCATTTTATAGATGAGGATACTGAGGCCCAGGGCTGTTAAAACACTGGCCCAAGGCCACAGTTACGTCAAGTGCTCACAGGAAGTGTTGTAGGGACAATGGGTTATGGGCAACAAGACCCTGTGAGAGATAAAAATGATACAAAGATGGAGCTTGCATTTCAGCAAAGAAAATAAGAGGTAAGTTGGGTGCAGTGGCTGAAGTCTGTAGTTCCAGCTACCTGGGAGGATGAGGCAGGAGGATCACTTGACCCCAGGAGTTCTGGGCCAGCCTTGGCAACAGAGTGAGACCCTGTCTCACAAAAGGGCGTAGAGGCCGGTCGCAGTTGCACGCCTGTAATACCAGCGGCTCTGGAGGCTGAGACAAGAGAATTTCTAGCTCAAAACCAGCCTTAGCAAAAGTGAGGTGCTAAGCAACTCAGTGAGACCCTGTCTCTAAATAAAATACAAAATAGGGCTGGGGATATGGCTCAGTGATTGAGTGCCCCTAAATTCAATCCCTGGCTTCCCCCTCCCCCCACAAAAAATTACAAAAAACAAAAGGGGACGGGGAGAGAATGAGGAAGAGAGAGAGAGAGAGAGAGAGAGAGAGGGAGAGAGAAAGAAATCTAATACCCACTACGTATCACTAAATTGCTGAGTTTGGCCTTGAAATTGTGATTCTCCTGTCTCAGCCTCCCAAATTGCTGGGATTACAAGCGAGTGCCACTGAGCCCAACTTCAATGGGCTATAAAACCCACCTCTCACTGTCCCATAAATAGGTGGGGGCCCAAAACACAGCCACAAAATTCCCTCAACCTTAAGTTTCCCACCAAAGAGGGCTCATAAGAGTGACATCACAGGTTGTTAGGAAAGTTATGTAAGTTGGCCTAGATATAGGGTGACCAGCTACTCTGGTTTACCTGGGACTGAGTGGGTTCCCAGGTCAGTTTTGAAGCCAGCTGGTCATTCCAGCTAGATGAGTGTTTGATGCTAAGACATCGTTACTCCTTCCCCTTTTCTGTTTCATTATTTGACAACAAAAAGGTAGTCAGCACCTACTCCTGTCCTAGGTGCTTGGAATGCTGTAGGCAGTAGATGGGGAACAGGGGTGCTATACGGAGCACCTAGTGCCAAGGACTCACCAAACCATGGTTCCAGGAAACAGCAGACCTCCCTCTAGGGTGATTCCAGTCCCCAGGGTGTTGCCTTCCTGGGCTGATAGCATTTGTTTGGACTTGCTTTCCCAAATGGGAAGGGTCTCTGGGTCCTAAGGTCCCCAGGTTGATTGGGGGACTCCACAGCAAAGCTAGGCCAGGAGTGGCAAGGCCTAGGAGATAGTTCTTATTGTCACTCGTATTTTGCTGGATGAAGAAACTGAGGCTCAGCGACCCAAGTGAAGCGATTTGGCCAAGATCATGCGGGAAGAGATGAGTAATTGGAATTTGATGGTTGTGGCTGAGCAGGCCGGCTCCGGCACTTCCCTCCCTCTTGCGGGGCTTGAGTCCCCCACTTGTCTCGACAGCAATCGAACTTGTCCGGGGCTCGGTTAAACCCTCCCTACCCTCCTGGCTGCCAGCGTCCCGCCCCGTCCCCTCCCAGCCCCCAGGGAGGAGGGGAGTGCTGGAGCGAGGAGGGGGGTCGCGGAGGCCAGGCTTTATAAAGGCGGCTGGAACAGCGCAGCCCGCCAGACCCTGCCGCACGGATCCCCAGCGCTGCCCGCCGCCCCACGTGACCGCGCCGTGCCCCAGCTCCACCGCTTAGTGAGTTGGGGCACGTCCCCGTCCCACCCCGAGCCCTGGCCGCGAGGTCCACTGAACCCGGGTTGGGGAGGAGAGCCGATGAAGGAGAGCGCTGAGATGGGGGCACCCGGCAGAATCTCCAATGGGAGAGATTTAGGACCAGAGGGAACCGGGAGACCTCGGAGCCCGCGGCCCGACTGGCCATTCCGGCATGGGGCCTAGGAGACCGCAAACCTCTCTCCAGGAATGCGCGTGCGGTCGTTGCCACGGCAACGGACGAGCCTGAGCCCGCCGGCCTCCAGGCAAAAGGGGTGGTTGGGGGGATGGGGGCAGGTCCCCCGGAGGTCCAAACTCGTCACGCGGCGGTTGCACGAGGAAACCGAGAATGTCCCCTCCCCGTGCCCCAAATCCTTCGGTAGACAAAGCGTTAGTCTCATCGCCTCTCTGAGCCTCAGTTTCTGCATCTGCCAAATGGAGGCAAGATTATCGGTTCCAAGCTCCCTGGCAAGTTACAGGGAGGGTAACGGTCCGGCCCAGTTCCCTCTTGTTGGACATCCAAGGAGTGGGTTTTAGCGGCCCAGATGATTCCTGCGACCCCTCCCCACCCCCAGGCCCGCTGGCCATGGCCCTCTTCGGGGCCCTCTTCCTGGCGCTGCTGGCAGGCGCTCACGCGGAGCTCCCGGGCTGCAAGATCCGCATCACCTCCAAAGCGCTGGAACTGGGTAAGGCGTGGGCGCAGGCGCGGGGGACGGCCGCGGTCGGGGGTGAGGGCGACGCGGGAGCTAAGGGTCTCGCTGCCGCCTCAGTGAAGCAGGAAGGGCTGCGCTTTCTGGAGCAAGAGCTGGAGACCATCACTATCCCAGACCTGCGGGGCAAAGAGGGCCACTTCTACTACAACATCTCCGAGTGAGTTGGGTCCCGGGGGCGGGGCCTCAGAATCCGGGGCGTGGCTTCGACGGTAAAGCGTGCCCTAGGCCTCAGGAGGCGGGGCTGACGGATTGCGTTAGTGGTTCTCAGGAAACCCAAGGTTGAGGGGACTGGGGGCGTGGCCAGATTCATTGGGCGGGACTTAAACAGGATGGGGCCCTAAAGATAACCGCCAAGACTGTCAGCATAGGCGGGACCAGGAAGGTGGGCGTGGCCTAGAGAACGTAGGCGGGGCCAAGAAGAACCTTTCCCGTGGTTTTGAAGCATAGCCACAGAGCAGCGGAAAGGTGGAGTGGAGGAATTTAGCAGTGGACGAGAGTGAACTCTTAGGGCATGGGTTGGAGCTAATGGGAAGGGTGGAGGAGCTAAAGGTGACTTAGGAGAGGAGGAATAGGAGAATTGTGTATGGAGCAGAGCTTAGTGTCGGAGAGTATGGGAGGGGAGGAGGTGCAAGCAACAAGACTCTTTTTTTTTGGGGGGGGGGTACCAGGGATTGAACTCAGGGGCACTCGACCACTGGGCCACATCCCCAGTCCCTTTTTGTATTTTATTAGAGACAGGGTCTCACTGAGTTGCTAAGTACCTCGTCATAGCTGAGGCTGGCTTTGAACTCACGATCCTCCTGCCTTAGCCTCCCAAGTGCTGGGATTACAGGCGTGCATCACCACGCCCGGCGCAACAAGACTCCTAAGAGATGGGGTTACTGGGCATGGTGGTCCAGCTACTCAGGAGCTAGGAAGGTTGAGGCAGGAGTTTCAGACCAGCCTGGGCAACATAGAGAGACCCTGTCTCAATAGAGAGGGAGAGAGATGGGGTGAAGTTCACTATTAACACTTAGGTCAGCAGGAGCTAATCTCTGAGCCATCCAAGTCCAATCCACCCACCAGCTGGGGAAGAGGAGAGAATGAATTTCCTGTGGTTGGGTAAAATCTTCTCCTTGGCCCTGGATCTGGATCTGACCCTGAGGCTTCCTACAGGGTGAAGGTCACGGAACTACAGTTGACATCCTCTGAGCTCCATTTCCAGCCGGAGCAGGAGCTTATGCTACAAATCACCAATGCCTCCTTGGGCCTGCGCTTTCGGAGACAACTTCTCTACTGGTTCTTGTGAGGATCCTGCACCCTCAGGGGAGTGGAGGGAGTGTCAGGAGCATCGGGGTACTGTGGGCCTGTGGCAACTCCTTATTTTCTAAGTTTCACTTTCTCCATCCATGCACTAGGAACAATCCTATCTACTTCGTAAATATTGATAGGAGGGTTTAATAGGATGTCTGGTAAAGTGTGACGAAATGAGGCCTTATTAAGAGGTATCAAGCAGGGCACGGAGGTGCACACCTGTAATTCGAGCAACTTGGGAGGCTAAGGCAGGAGGATTGAAATTTCCAGGCCTGCCTCTCAGCAACTTAGTGAGACCCTGTCTCAAAAAAAAAATTTTTTTTTTTTTTGGTACTGGGGATTGAGCTCAGTGGCACTCAACCACTGGGCCACATCCCCAGCCCTTTTTTGTATTTTATTAGAGACAGGGTCTCACTGAGGCTGGCTTTGAACTCGCGATCCTCCTGCCTCAGCCTCCCAAGTGCTGGGATTACAGGCGTGCACCACTGCGCCCGGGTCTGTCTCAAAAATTAAAAAAAAAGAAAAAATTAATGGGGTTATGATGATGATGGAGGTATGGGGGAGATGGAGGGCAGTGGAGACTCATTCAAGCTCACAACTGCTTCCTTATGGCAGCTATGATGGAGGGTACATCAATGCCTCGGCGGAGGGTGTGTCCATCCACACAGGTCTGCAGCTCTCCCAGGATTCCACTGGTCGGATGAAAGTGTCCAATGTCTCCTGCCAGGCCTCTGTTTCCAGAATGCATATGGCCTTCGGCGGGACCTTCAAGTAAGCTCTCACCCCACTGCACGCCCGTTGAGCCCCTCAGCCCATTTGCAACACGCAAGACTCTGAAGTCAGACCCAAGGCATTCAGGATCTTAGCTCTGCTACGTGGCTATGTGAACTTGGGCAAGTCATTGAAGTTCAGTGCCTCAGTTTCCTCACTGGTAAAATAGGGATGATAATAGAACTTATTTTATAATATCATTGTAAGGATTATTTTGTTAATATTTGTTGTCTTTTTTTTTTTTTTTTTTTTTTGGTACCGGGGATTGAACTCAGGGGCACTCGACCACTGGGTCACATCCCCAGCCCATTTTTGTATTTTATTAGAGACAGGGTCTCACTGAGTTGCTAAGTGCCTCACCATTGCTGAGGCTGGCTTTGAACTCACGATCCTCCTGCCTCAGCCTCCCAAGTGCTGGGATGACAGGCATGCACCACACGCCCAGCTGTAAAAATATTTCCCAGACCTTTTTTGTATTTTATTTAGAGACAGGGTCTCACTGAGTTGCTAAGTACCACGCCATTGCTGAGGCTGGCTTTGAACTTGTGATCCTCCTGTCTCAGCCTCCCAAAGTGCTGGGATTACAGGCGTGCGCCACTGCGCCCAGCTGTAAAAATATTTAGAATAGTATCTTGCATATGATAAATGACCATCTAAGTGCTAGTCACTTAGATAAGAGTAATTGTGAAGATTAGTATATGGCTAGTTGGGTATGTACTAGGTTCTCAATAATTAGTAGCTCTTTGTTTTTTAAAATATTTTATTAGTTGCTGATGGACCTTTATTTATTTATATGTGGTGCTGAGAATCGAACCCAGTGCCCACACATGCTAGGCAAGCGCTCTACCACTGAGCCACAACCCCAGCCCCAGTAGGTCTTAATAACAAAAATAATAACCATTCCAAATTTGATCTGAGAAGGGGACTTTGTGCTGCTTCTGGGAGGATAGGGGAGAAAAGATGGTGGGTTTACCATCTGGTGTTGGTATACTGTCAGTTTTTTATTTATTCAGCAAAGTATGTGCTAGGGCTTGAGGATGCAGAAAGCAGCTCAGAGCTTAGCTGGAAGCATGAAACATTTGTCCTCAGGGTCCTGAGAAGGGGAATGAGAAAGTACTCTGCAGGTTCAGAGGAGGGTGATCTGGGAAGACTGCCTGGAAGAAGAAGCATCTGAGAGGAGCCAGGAGGACACAGGGCAGAGCACTGAGGGTGGAAGGGAGGGCTCAAAGCCTGTGCGAGCAGGACGCTCTGAGCAGCTGGGAGTGACTGTGGGCTGGCAGGGCCCGGATTGGCGAGTCAGTCTTGAGAATCAGGCTGGAGGGTGGGCCGGGGTCTGGATCTTGGACACCTCTGTGGAGGAGCTGGTAATTGAGGCTAAAGCTGAGGAGTCCCTGTCACCACCATTTCTCTGGTCACTGTCATTTCTCCTGGATCTGGACTGGGGGTGGGCAGGGGCTGGGCTCACCCAGCCTCTCCTCTCCTGCAGGAAGGTGTATGAGTTTCTCTCAACGTTCATCACCTCTGGGATGCGCTTCCTCCTCAACCAGCAGGTGTGGGCAGGGGCAGGGCAGGGGGCAGCAGGGTGGGCCTGCCCTCCTTTGAGAAGGCCCTGACTCTGGCCCCTGCCTTCCAGATCTGCCCTGTGCTCTACCATGCAGGAATGGTCTTGCTCAACTCCCTCCTGGACACGGTGCCTGGTGAGTTGGTGCTGTGGGGCAGGAGCGGAGGCACAGTGGGTGGCTATCACGCAGCATCCCAGTGGGCCCAGCTGTGGGAAGACCTGGGCTCAGTGTGCTGCTGACTTGCTGAGTGAACTTAGGTAAGGACTCACTTCTCTGTGGGCCCTGGCTTCTCCAGCTTGTGGGCAGTGCCTCCCCCTTGGGGTTGACACAGTCCTTAGTATGTGCATTGGACCCCACTTGTCTTCGTCATCTGGCACTTAATAGGTGTTCAAGTAACACAAATTTCTTTTCCCTCTGGGATGTTCCCTTGTCTACTATGAGAAAGAGATCTTATCCCATCATGCCCAACACACAGGGAAAGAGGAGGCAGGGAAAATCAAGAGGGAGAGGATTCCTTTGCTATCTTGTCTAGCAATTTGATGAAGCATTTATAATAATATTAAACAGTGGGAATAATACAAACAATAAAAACAAACATTTTTTTTTTTTTTTCTGAGATATACGGAGAGTTTATTTGCCAGAGCTGACATCCCTCTATAGTGGAGAGAGGGGCCAAACATTATTGAGCACTTACTACATACCAGACCCTAAGTGCTTTACTCATAAAACTAGTTTGATCCTCATAACTACCTATAAGGAGAGTTATCACCATTTTATTGATGAGAGGCTCAGAGAGGTTAAGCACCTTGCCCAAACACCACACAGCTTTGAGTGACCTGAGCTCCTCCTCCTTGCAGTGTGCAGTTCTGTGGATGAGCTTGTGGGCATCGACTACTCACTCCTGAAGGATCCTGTGGTCTCGACCAATAATCTAGATATGGAATTCCGGGTGAGCCACCCAAGTGTGTGTGTGTGTGTGTGTGTGTGTGTGTGTGTGTGTGTGTCCTCTGACCTCTTCACCCGATGCCCTCCCCCTCCAACAAAGTGGCTGATTTTAACTTCCTAACATACAGCTCTGGTGAGGCCACTCTCATTACTGAGAATGCCATGGCTCCCTGTTGCTGTAGAAGTAGGTTCAACCTCCTGCATCTGGCTTTGTTCATTACATCTGGCCCCGCCTTTCTAACTTGATCCCATTTCTCCACAGCTACTCTTGCCTCTCACTTCCCACCCCAGGGCCTTTGCTCATGCACAGCCTAGCTCCATCTCCCTGAAGGAGATGGACATAAAGTTCTGTGTACATAATCTCATTTCATTCTCTCACAACCTTGTGAGTGAGGTGCTAACATTATATCCACGCATGCTCAAGTCCTTTATATAAAAAGGTGTAGTATGTGCACAGATTCTATGCATTCTGTATTCTTTAAGTCACCTCTAGCTGGGTGCAGTGGTGCATGCATGTAATCCCAGTGACTCGGGAGGCTGAGGCAGGAAGATCCCAAGTTCAAGGCCAGCCTCACTAACTTAGCAAACCCTCTCTCAAAATAAAGAATAAAAAGGGCTGAGAATGTAGGTCAGTGTTTATAGGTTCAATCCTCAGTACCTAAATAAACAAAGACTATTTATAATCCCTAATGCAATGTCAATGCTGTATAAAGAGTTTTCAAGCCGGGCGCATGCCTGTAATCCCAGCACTTTGGGAGGCTGAGGCAGGAGGATCACGAGTTCAAAGCCAGCCTCAGCAATGGTGAGGCACTTAGCAACTCAGTGGGACCCTGCCTCTAAATAAAATACAAAAAAGGGCTGGGGATGTGGCCCAGTGGTCGAATGCCCCTGAGTTCAATCCCTGGTAACCACAAAAAAAAAAAAAAAAAAAAAAAAAGAGTTTTCATACTGTATTGTTTAGAGAATAAAGACCAAAAAATGTCTGCATGGGCTTGGCACAGATGCAATGTATTTTCTTTCTTTCTTTCTTTTTGATACTGGGGCTTGAACCCAGGGGCACTTATCCACTGAACCACACCCCCAGCCTTCCCACCCTTTTATTTATTTATTCATTTTATTGTGAGACAATGGTCTTGCTTAATTGCTGAAACTGGCTTTGAACTTACGATCCTCCTGCCTCAGCCTCCCAAGCCACTGGGATTACAGGTGTGCACTGCTGCCCAGCACAATGTTTTCTCAGTCAGCAGTTGGTTGATTCTCTGGGCTCGGAGGGCCCTCACTTTGGGGATGTAAAGACTTGCTGAGGAGCTAAGTGTGGTGGCGCACTCCTGTAATCCCAGCACTTGGGAGGCTGAGGCAGGAGGATCGTGAGTTCAAAGCTAGCCTCAGCAATGGCGAGGCACTTAGCAACTCAGTGAGACCCTGTCTCTAATAAAATACAAAAAAGGGTTGGGGATGCGGCCCAGTGGTCAAGTGCCCCTGAGTTCAATCCTTGGTACCAAAAAAAAAAAAAAAAAAAAGACTTGCTGAGGGAGGTAATGATAGTTGCCCAAGGCCACATCATGAATAGGTGGCTACTACCATAGCTCCTCTCAGTGGGGAGCAACAGAAAACTTCAGAGCACAATCTCCAGAGCTAGAAGGGCCGAAGTTCAAATCCTGGCTCAGCCACTGAAAAGCGTGTGACCTTATGTAAGTGGCTTAACTTTCAGTGCCTGTTTCCTCATTTGTAAATGCCAGTGACAGAGTGCAAGCCCCCTCATATGGGCTGTCCTGTGGATTAGAGGAGTTGATCTATGCAAGAGACTGACAGAGGACCTGGCACAGGATAACTGCTCAGCTTGTGCAAACAGTGGCCTTTTTTTTTTTTTTTTTTTTTGTACTGGGGAATGAACCCAGGGGTGCTCAACCACTGAGCCACATCTCTAGTCCTTTTTTATATTTTATTTAGAGATAGGGTCTTACTAAGTTGCTGAGGCTGGCTTTGAATTTGTGATCCTCCTGCTTCAGCCTCCCGAGCCATGAACAGTGGCTTTTATTACTGCCATCAGCTTTCAGGGCCCACTCACATGCCACCTGTCTCATGAAACCTTTCTTGATTTTCCCTACTCCAGTCTGATGGAGTTGCTGCCTGCAGCTGTCCAGCTGCTCTCCTAGCATTGCCTGTGGGTCCCCCCAGAACAGCAGCCGGCTGCAATCGTCCACCACCCCCCACAGGGCTGGGAGACATGGGTGCTGGCCAGTCTGCCTTGACTCCAACCCTGATCCCTCACCCCCAGGGAGCATTCTTCCCCTTGGCCGAGGGGAACTGGAGCCTCCTCAACCAGGCGGTGGAGCCCCAGCTGCAAGAGGAGGAGCGGATGGTGTACGTGGCCTTCTCAGAGTTCTTCTTTGACTCTGCTATGGAGAGCTACTTCCGGGCAGGGGCCTTGCAGCTGTCCCTGGTTGGAGATAAGGTATGCTGGAGCCAGTTTGCAGGATGGGCAAGAGGGTGCAAGGAGGAGCTCCTGATGGCCCTGTCTCATCCCCATTCCCTGTTCAGGTGCCCCACGACCTGGACATGCTGCTGAGGGCCACCTACTTTGGGAGCATCGTCCTTCTGGTGAGCATTGGCTAGGGCTGGGGGTGCAGCCAGGCTTGGGGGGCATACCACCTACACACCACTGAGGTGACCTACGGAGGTGGTGGCCCCCCAGGGGCAGCCATGGAGGAGACAGGCCTGGCCTCTTGCCTGTGGCCAAGTCCCTGATCTGAAGTGGGGTTGCTACTTCCTGCCCTGCTATCTCCACACAGCTGAGGTGAGGGTGGGAGAGAACCCAAGCCCTGCAAGGAGAGGGGACCTTCATGATGATGATGTAGTCTTTAATTCTCTTTGTTTCATGGGAGCGGGGAGGGAGTTCAAAACTTCGAGAGGACCACTTCAGTTATCATTAAAGGATATGTCCTCATTTCCAGTTTTGTGAATAAGAGCTGGAATTTGAAGTTGGATTTGAACCTGGCCTCCTCTGCACTACACAAGGTGGTCATGAAAATTAAAATGAATTAATACACGTAAAGCAATTAGACAGCACCTGGTACACAGCAAGTGCTCAATAAACACCAGCTGCTGTTATGACGATCCTCCTCCTCCTCCTCTTTTTTTTTTTTTTTTTTTTTTTGGTACAGGGGATTGAACTCAGGGGCACTCGACCACTGGGCCACATCCCCAGCCCTTTTTTTTGTATTTTATTAGAGACAAGATCTCACTGAGTTGCTAAGTGCCTTGTCATTGCTGAGGCTGGCTTTGAACTCATGGTCCTCCTGCCTCAGCCTCCCAAGAGCTGGGATTACAGGCGTGCACCACCACGCCTGGCTCCTCCTCCTCCTCTTCACACATAGGGCCAAGCAGTTAAGAGCAGGGACTTTTGCACACTGCCCAAGTTCCTCTCTCTGTCCCACAACCAAATGACTACATGGCCTTGGACAAGTCACTTAACTTCTCTGAGCCTTGGTTTGCCCTTCTCAAAAATGATGATAATAAAACCTGGCTTGTGTTGTTACCTTGAGGTTGAAAGGAGCTAATGGGTGTGCAGTGTGCAGGATCAAGCTCAGGGATGAGGAAGCACTTGACTAGGTTTCCTCCAGGGCCCCTAGAAGAAAGAGCACAGAAGCTCCCAGGAGAGGTCGCAGGGAGCTGGAATATCAAGGCCCGTGGATATTGAGGAGAAAATATTAGGAAAGCAGAAGGAAGGAGCCGTCCCTTTGTGTAAGGCTGCAGCGCTGAGCAGAGGCTAGATGCAGACAGGGAGGGTTTGAGACGCCCCACCAGTCTCAGTACTTGTCATTCCTGGGCTGCCAGAGGGCAGGGTTGCGAGCTGGTCCTCTGTGGGGAGGCTTACCAGGAAACAGATCTGGGATGTGACCCGCCCTCCTTGCTCTGTCCCCAGAGCCCTGCAGTGATTGACTCCCCGCTGAAGCTGGAGCTGCGGGCCATGGTCCCCCCACGCTGCACCATCAAGCCCTCAGGCACCACCATCTCTGTCACAGCCAGTGTCACCATCGCCCTGGCCCCGCCCAACCAGGAGGCGGTCCAGCTCTCCAGCATGATCATGGTGCGGGCCCCAGAGCAGGGGCTGCAGGAGGTCCGGGAGAAGTGGGCTGTGAATCTCTCAGGTTTGTAACGTGCACCCCCCCCCCCCCCCCCCCCCCCCCGGACCCTGCACTTTCCCGCAGGACGCCAGATTCAACGCCAAGATGACGCTCCGGGGCAAGGCGCTGCGCACGCAGCTGGACCTGCGCAGGTATGTGGATGAGGGGGGTCCTGGGCAGGCCCTCAGCCTCCTTGCCCTGGTCTTCAAGATCATCACACCCGGCCAACAGAGACAGAACACCAGGGCTAACACTGAGCCATACCTATAGCCATTGGTGAGCTGGGGTCTTTTCTACTACACACAAAAATCCTCCCCCCGCCCCCAACCCTGTGCTGAGAATGGAATGCAGGACCTCACAGGGCTTCACCACTGAGCTCCACCACCAACCCGAAAGTCCTTTTTTCACTACTGGGGATCTAACTCAGGGGCACGCTACCACTGAGCTATATTCCCGGTTCTTTTTTTTTGAGACAGGATCTCATGAAGAGGCCAGGGCTGGCCTTGAACTCCTTCCTGCCCAAAAAGTACTTTCTTGCCTGGTGTGGTAACTCGTGCCTGTAATCCCAGCAACTCAGAGACTGAGGCAGAAGGATCCCAAGTTTGAGGCCAGCCTCAGCAACTTGGTCTGAAAGCAACTTAGTGAGACCCTGTCTCTAAATAAAAAGGGCTGGGGATGTAGTTCAGTGGTAGAGTGCCACTTTATAGGTATGTGCCACTAAGTCCAGCTAGCATCTACCTTCAAAGCATGCTGTTCAGCATGGTAGCCTACCTTGTATGACTATTCACATTTAAATTATTTAACTCTGTGATTGTTCAGCGGGTAGATCGTAGACCTGGGTTCATTGCACCACATACAAATAAAATGCATTGAATAAAACTATTCTAAACATTTTAAATTATTTAATTATTTACTCAATTGCAGTAAGCTGTACTTCATTAGCCACATAAAGCTAGTAGCTTCCGCAGTGGACACTGTAGATATAGAACATTTCCCAGAAAGCTCTACTGGACAGTGCTGTTTTAGGGAGCTCAGTGAGTTAATGCAGGGTCATGGTTAGGGACCTAGATTCTAGAAGCAGGTTCTGATACTTATAGCTGTATGATCTTGGGCAAATAACCTCTCTGTCCCTCAATTACTCATCTCAGGACTAAATCAACTGGTATTTAAAAATATTTCAGATAATATTTACTTTTCTAACATGTTTAGTATCTGACTGGGAGTTAAGTGCTGGAGCTTTGTTAAGTAACACCTGCAGAGCTATCAACAGAAGCGGCCTATAGGTGTTTGGCAAATAAAAACTAGCAGACCTGGAGGAGACCCACAGAGGGAGAGATGGCTGGCTCTAGGATGCATGCCTAGGGCGTGGTAGTGCCACCTGGAAAAGCATGCCTCTGGCAGTGTGGCCTGGGGACAGGGGAGCTCCCAGGCCTCATGGCCACCGGGCACTTGCTTCTCCACAGGTTCCGAATCTACTCAAACCAGTCTGCACTGGAGTCTCTGGCAGTGAGTTGAGAATGGTGGGTGGACCAGGCGTGGGGTGGGCAGTCCAGGCAAGGCCATCACCCACACTGCGCTCTCTACCCCTCTTCCCCACCAGCTGATCCCGCTACAGGCCCCTCTGAGGACCATGCTGCAGATCGGGGTGATGCCCATGCTCAATGGTAGGGCTGGGTAAGGGAGGAGGGAGGAGGGAGGAGGGGGGAGCCGGGTGGGCCAAGTCTGAGCGGCTGCTCCCACCCACAGAGCGAACCTGGCGTGGGGTACAGATCCCCCTACCCGAGGGCATCAACTTTGTGCGTGAGGTGGTGACAAACCATGCGGTACGTGGGGCAGGAGGTGGGAGGAGGGCAGGGCTTCCCAGTGCCCGGAGAGCTTGCCCAGCCCTCCCTCCATCACTCCCCCAGTCCTTGCATTCTCCTGGAAGGCTTCTCCAACCCACTCCCATGCCTACAAATCTTCACGTCTTAGCTGAAAGGTCACTTCTTCCTGGAAGACCTCCATGATGCCCAGAGTCGGTGTTTCTGCAGCCTCTTAGCACCTTGAGTCACGAGAAAGAACTGCTTTGCCCACCTATCCCACTAGCCTGAGACCCCTCAAGGCCAGGGGCTCTGTCTCTAAGCTCTGGCCTCAGTGACTGAATGAGACCCTCTCTGTCCACTGCACAGGGCTTCCTCACCATTGGGGCTGACCTCCACTTCGCTAAAGGGCTGCGAGAGGTGATCAACAAGAACCGACCTGCCAAAGCCAGGGACCCCCAGGCATCCAGCGCCCCTCCGTCCTCCACAGCAGCTGTCTGAGCCCTCAACCCCACCCTGGCAGCTTCCATTCGGGACTCTACCCCTCTCAACCCTTCCCTCTTCCCCTTTAGTCCCCAGTGCCAGAGAAGATGGGTTGAAGCTGTGCCCAATTTAATTCCATAATCAATCCATCTGCTGTAGTCCGTCCACCCCTCCCTCCCCTTTCCTCTCCCCCCCCCCCCCCCCCCCCCTCTGGCTGCCCTGAGAGCTCAGCTGGGGTCCTGAGATAGGACCCACACATCCAGAAGGGCATTTAAGCAGGGAGTGGCCAGGCCATGCCCTCCAGGTACTGCTATAGGAATAAAGTGCTAACTTGTCCCCAGGCTGTCTATGGAGAGGCTGGGGCCTGGGCTGCCCCGCACAGGGCTGTGGCTGTGGGAAGTGGGGCTGTTGGGAGGCAGGGACCCGCCCACAGAGGCGTTCTGCATCAAGGAGGCGCTCCCTCCTGGCGGGAGGTTGGAACAGACAGTGAGGGGCTTCCACTCGCCCCAGGGTCCTCAGTATGGCTCCTTGTTCAGGAAGCGGGAGAACATGGTAAAGGCAGCTCGGGGCTTGTCAGTGGGGACCATGTGTCCAGCGCCCTGGGGAATGAAGCTCCGTGAGATTCTGACACCATCATTCCCTCCCTCCTCCTTCATTCTCTCAGCCTCCCCCAGCCCCCCAAAACTTGCCCTTATAGGGCCAGAAGTAACCCAGAATAAAAGGAGACTGGACGGTAAGAATGGGCGGGCTCTGCCCTTCCCTCCAGCCCCAGTTGTCCCTTGCTGGAACCAAGCCCACCTTGATCGTGATAAAGGCAATGTGGGAGAACTCCTTCACGAAGCCAGCGATCTGCTCCCCACTCTCGCCGTAGTCCACTAGCCAGGGCCGGCGCTGCACCTCCATCTGCCACCAGGAAAGACATCAGCCCGTGGCCCACCGTCCCTGCCCACAGCTGCCAGCAAGACCCGGAGTCCAGGAACTACTCTCCAGGTTTGCCCAACATGGACCCGAGCCACCCCAAGCACCTGCCCCTGCCCTGCCCGGAGCCCTGCCTTACCTTCTGGTTGAGGGAGTCCACAAACCACTCATCCCCCAAGAAATTGCAGGCCATGTCTACGTCTCCATTGTATAACAGGATCTGGTATCTCTGCAGCAGGATGAATGGGGAATGAGCTCAAGCCTAGCCTTTTTTTTTTTTTTTTTTTTTCGTACTAGGGCTTGAACCCAGGGTGCTTAACCACATCCCTAGCTCTTATTTTATATAGAGACAGGGTCTTGCTAAATTCCTTAGGCTGGATTTGAACTTGCAGTCCTCCTACCTCAGCCTCCCAAGCCACTGAGATTACAGGCCTGTGCCACCACACCCTGCTAGGCCCCAGCTCTTCCCTGGTTTATGCTCTATCCCTCTCAGGGAATTTAAGGGGCCCAGCTAAATAGCACAGACCAGGAAATTCTTGTTTTCTGTTAACTTAGTGCATGTCCAGTGAGCACTAACTAAACCATAATTATCCTCATTTGGAGATGGGGACATCATAGCTGAAGGCATTTAAGAAATTTCCCTGGGGTTACGTGACTACTAAAAGGACTTGCCACTGGTCTGACAGGACCTTAGGCAAGCCCTCTCTTGCCCTGGACCTCCATTTGCATTTTGTGATGTGATCTAAGGAGCTCTTCCCATTCTATAGGTCCTTAGTGGCTGCAGACAGACCCCTTGGCCTCCTAGGCAGAGCAGCCTGGGGTGGAGACAAACCTGGGTTCAAATCTTCCCTGCCACCCACAGGACCTTGGCACAGGACTTCACCTCTTGGAGTTTTAGCTTCCCCAGTCCTGAGGGGAGCTCTGAAGGGGCCCCCAACTTGCTGAGCTACTCCAGAGCCCTACAGCTGCTATTAGATCCAGCTGTGCTGCCCCCACACACCTGTGAATTAAGCAGCTTCAGGTACTGAGAGTTCATGCTTTGGTAGAGCCGGCGGTACTGTATATTCACCAGGAAGCTGCCAGGAGCAGGTGCACAGGCCCCAGGGGAGAAACAGTCAACAGATCAGACCTCTCTCCTATCCCCAGTTCCCACCTGGGAGGCAGACAGCTGGGTTTTAGTCCCTTTGGGTACGTCGCCTCTCTAGCACTAACCTGGGGTGGGGGCTGGCATTCAAGGATCCTTGACCCACCCCCACTTAGAAATGTCTACGGATACTTTTTGGTTGTTGCAATGACTGGGATGCAACTGGCGTCTGGTGTCTAGGGGCCAACAGGTCTGAAAGTCACTGCATAAGACATCCCTGGATGGTCCCTGCTGGAGATGGCACTGGAGTAGGTCGGGGCAGTGCGTATAATTAAATTCAGCAAAGCAATGATGTTAACAGCCAGTGTGGCCATTTACAAAACATCTGGGACAACAGGTAATTTTCATCCCCTGGGTGCCCATGCTGCACCCCCCTTCAGAAGTCTTAACCAGAAGACCCCCGGAAAACTTGCTGATGCCCACAAGCCCCACAGCTGGCCACCCCTGAGCCACTTGTGGCCGCAGAGCCTTACTTGCACATGTCCCAGCGGGGCAGCTGCTCCGGGATGTGGAGGGCCTTGCGCACATATGGGTTGTTGAGGTAGGTGGAAGCGGCTGTCGTGTTGGTGCATGGGGGGTCCATGCGCACCTTGTCCCCGGAACGCAGCAGTGCCTAGTGGGACATAGATGCAGGGTCAGATCTTTTTTTTTGGTACTGGGGATTGAACTCAGGGGCACTCGACCACTGAGCCACATCCCCAGCCCTTTTTTGTATTTTATTAGAGATAGGGTCTCACTGAGGCTGGCTTTGAACTCGCGATCCTCCTGCCTCAGCCTCCAAAGTGCTGGGATTACAGGCGTGCACCACCGTGCCCGGCAGGGTCAGATCTTAATGTACCTGCCCTGCCCCATCCCACACCCCATGGGGAAGGTGCCCCAAGCTCTCGCACACCTGGTGCCATGTCCGCTTGGATGGCAGGCGAGTGAAGATATTGCCAAAATCCTGGACCACAACAGTGTCCTTCTCATACCTGCAAGTGAAGTGGAGGGATGGGTGCTGGGCTCCAGGTGGGGCTGTGGCGGGTCTCGGGGGTGCAGAGGGGCACTTACCTCACATGGCCAGGTACCCCCCCGGCACACGGGGCATAGAGGTTGTAGATGTTGAGGCCAGAGTTGCCCACGATGCGAGACACTTCCTGAAGCTGGGGCAATACAACACCATGCTTTATAGATCTCTGGTCCTCCGTGACCTCGCCCCTTACCAAGATTCTTCCTGCTTACATCACCTGTCATCTCCCTTCACCCATCTTTTTTCATAGGGAAACTGAGGCTCAGTGGAAGGAATCTTCCAGACCTGGGTTCACATCCTAGCACTACTTCCTAGCCTTGTGACTTCAAGCAAGTGAAAACATTCTTGGCCTCAGTTTCCTCACTGGGGTTCCAGAGAACACCACATGGCTCAAAAGTGCAGGACAGAAAAGCAATGGGGCCAAGGGCACAGGGAGTCACTAAGGAGGGGATGTGGTTCAGTTTTCAGGATTGACGGGGGCAGGGCTGAGGTGAAGCAGAGACAGAACCTCACATTGGTCACACATTCCGGGTCTTTGTTGTCATAGAAGTTACACTTGTTCTCAGAGCAGCAGTGGGTCTGGAGCAAGGACCAGAGCCTGCAGGAGATGACGGAACGTGCTTAGGTCATTGTGGGCAGAGGTGGGCACCTCCTTCCTCTAACCTCCCACCAGGACCTGACCCCGGGGATTAGGAAAGATATCACGGGGTGTGGTATATAGGTCACCAAACTGAGCTTCAGAGAACCTGCCTCCAAGCCATACAGATGGCCCTCCTTAGTTTCTTTACAGTCAAATGTCTATTCTTGACCTTTTAGCACCAAATTCTTCTGGCAACCCCAGTCGCCACTAGCTCATAGGCCAGGGCAGGGGCCTGGAGGAAGACCTGAGATCCCATGACTGGCCCCACCCTAGATTGCCCAACTCTCCCCCTCCCATACCTGTTCCCCAGAAGGCCATGGTAGTAGGCAAAATAGACCAGCGAGTTGTCATTCTGCTCATAGGAGGAGAGTCCGTTGCCCACAGCCAGCCCCTGTGAAACACGCAGGGTGCTCAGCTCACCTGGAGGGTGAGGATGAGGAGGAGCTCCCTTGACCTACACCCAGAGCTTTTGCAACCTAGAAGCTGAACCCCTGGGTGATCTGTGGGGGTGGGTGGGTGGGGGAGGTCACTCAAGGTACAGAACAGAACTGGCAGCCTGACAGGCAAGCTTCCAGTTGGGGTGGCAGGGTCGCTGGTGGCTGGGAAGCTGGGAAGGAGACAAGGCTGGACGGGGGCCCTGGGCAGTCTGACCTTGCGAACTGCAAGGCTATGGTCACAAGGTGCCTCCCTGCCCTCCTGCAGCTGCCCTGCACCTGAAGGTTCATGCTGGGGTCCTGCATGACCAGCACGGCTAGGGTGGGGATGTAGATGCCGGCATAGCTCTCGCCCGTCAGGAAAAGTTTGTTGTCCTTGTACTCCGGAAAGAGACGGAAGAAATCTTGAAGGGCTTCAAAATTGCTCTGGGCAACCTGGGGGTGGCAGGATGGAGAGAATCAGGGGGCATTGGCATCTGAGCTAGAAATATCCTTAAGAGGTAATGAAACCAACCCTGTGTGTGCAAGAGGAAGTGACTTGGCTGAAATCGCACCACATAGCATATATAACAGAGCCAGAAACGGACTCCAAAGCCATGTTTTGTCTCCCCTGTTCACGCCACAGTTGGAGGGCCAGGGAAGCTGGAGTGGGTGGGCAGGCACCAGACTCACCTCAGTGTCGTTGGTGGCATAAACCTTGTCATCAGAGTAGGAGAAGCCCACCCCCGCTGGGGACTCAATGTACAACACGTTGGCAATCTAGAGGGGAGGAGGAAAAGAAATGAAGAGGGGTCCCCACCACATTCGAGTGCCCAGACACCCCCACAGGACCCACAGCTCAGCTATACCAGGTTCCATGAATAGGGGTTGTACTCCAGAGTGACCCCATCTGGCTGGATCTGTGGAGGAAAGAGATGGGATGAGCACCAGGGACCAACTGGGTGGAGGGGAAGGGTCCTAGTGCCAGAGGTCCTTTACATATGGACACCCCCCAACCCCCAGAGAAGTACAGATGGTTAAGTACGCCCCAGTATGTATGGAGGAAAAAAAAGTTCAGGAAGAAGGAAAAAATTTGGAAGACCACGAAGCCCTTTTCTCCCCACCTTTTTTCCTTGGGGGCCTGTCCCTTTCCGTTCTTTCCTGGGTTACAGGAGGAGAAAGCAGCTGTCCACTCACCAGGAAAGGGCCGTGCTCCGTGAGGAACCCATCTAGGGAGCTGCAGCCGGGACCCCCGTTGAGCCAAAGCACCACCGGGCTGTTCTTTGGGTCTTTCTGGGACTCCACAAACCTGGGAGGGGTCAGACAGAGTTGGTGCAGGTGGGGGGGCCCCTTCCTGCCCTTCCCGCTCCCAGGGGCCCTCAGTCGTCTCTAGAACTCCCCGGTGCGGCGCTCATCCCGCCCGGTGGGCTTTGCAAGCCGCCCTCCCACCCGCCCTGGGAGGCAGGGCCGCCGACCAGTAGTGCAAGCGCTTGGAGCCGGAGGCTCTGAGGTAGCCGGAGTACTGGAGGAAAGACGGCTGCTTGGCCAGTCCGGGGAGGCACTGGATCTGGTCCTGGTCGGGGGCTGCCTGGACTCGGGACGCCCAGGACACGAGCAACAGGAGGAACAGCGGCGGCAGCGCGGCTCGGACCATCTGCGGGAGTAATTAGCTGGCGCCTGCTGTTTACTAGCTCGCTCGCGCCTGGGCGCTAGGGTGCAGCAGTCCCTGGGGAGGAGCTGGAGCGCATCCGCAAGGGGAGGCCCCGGCCCGGCCCCAACCCCCACCCGCCGAGCATCCTCCGCCGCCCACCGACCCTGGGCTGGGGGATCCGTTCCGGCCCCGGGTCCCCTCACCTCGGCTTCCCCGCGTCCTTGCTCTCCGGGAGGCGCCGGAGACTGGAAGTCATGTGTACTCTGAGTCACGTGAGAGCTTGGCGTCACGTGTCAGCCCTCCACTGGCCCCTTTTCTGCTCTCCGAGGGCCTGGGGGAGGGAGCGGTCAATTTTCGGGTCAAGGTCCGCGGGCCTCCAAGGTCATAGTCCTGGCGCCAGCGATCAGATGATCTGGGTGTGGACGGCCAGGTTTCCCAACCCCTGGGGACCCTGGTCCTAGGCGGGATGCCAGAGCAAGCGGCGCTAGGACCCCCGAGTAGAGCCTCGGGGAAGGGAGTCAGGGGGAAATGCCTTACAAGGTTCCCCGGCTGTCACCATCTAAGTCTGCTGCCCAAAATAGCCCCGGGCGCAGTCTGTCCTGCCTCGTGGCCGGGAGATGGCTGCTGCCTCCAGTCCTGTGCAGTTGGGTGCCTCCTGGGGACCCGCGCGCCCTGAGCCCCCTCCCACCCGCTTCCACCGGGTGCATGGAGCCAACATTCTCGTGGACCCCTCAGGGACGCGGGCCACACGCGTGGAGAGCTTCGCCCATGGTGTGTGCTTCAGTCGCGAGCCACTGGTCCCCGGCCAGGTATTCCTAGTCGAGATCGAGGAGAAAGAGCTGGGCTGGTGCGGCCATCTGCGCCTCGGCCTGACTGCGCTGGACCCGGCTAGTCTGGCCGCCGTTCCCGAATTTTCGCTGCCGGACCTGGTCAACCTTGGCCACACCTGGGTCTTCGCCATCACGCGCCACCACAACCGCGTGCCCCGGAACGGCCAACAGGAGGCAGAGGCAGCGGCCCCCAGCCGACCCCCGGCCCTGCTGGTGGAACCATATCTATGCATTGAGCAGTTCCGAATCCCCCGGGACCGCCTTGTGGGCCGCAGCCGGCCAGGGCTCTACAGCCACCTCTTGGACCAGCTCTATGAACTGAACGTATTGCCTCCGACCGCGCGCCGCAGCCGCCTGGGCGTTCTCTTCTGCCCGCACCCGGATGGCACCGCAGACATGCACATCGTCATCAACGGGGAGGACATGGGCCCCAGCGCCCGGGGGCTGCCCGCTGCCCAGCCCCTCTATGCAGTGGTGGACGTGTTTGCCTCCACCAAGAGTGTGCGCCTGGTTCAGCTCGAGTATGGCTGTAGGTATCCCACGCCTGGGCAGCGACCCCTCCTGGCCCAGTGTGGAGACAGACAGCTGCTAGAACTCCCTAGCCAGTTTCCTAGATTTTGGTCTGTCCAGCATTAGTTTAGAAGAGGGAAACCTGGAGGGGTGAAGTCTATAATCTCAACTCTGGAGGCTGAGGCAGGTGGGTCACAAGTTCAAGTCCAGACTGTCTCTAAATAAATAAAAAATTTTAAAAGGGCTGGAGTTGTAGTTCAGTGGTAAAGAGTCCTGGGTTCAATTCCCAGTGAGGCAAAACAGCAACAAAAACAGGAAGAATTCGGCCTGGAATTGCACCTCTGCTTGTAGTTTTGCACCAGTCAGTCCTCAGCTGTGGGCCCTAATGCCCATCCCAGCTGATTGATTAAGGTGCCCTGCAGGTCCCTTTTAGTTTTTACAATATTTTCAATATTAACCTAGAAAAAAATGCTGATAGATTTAGGCCTATCAGTTTAGAGGCATCATAGACCTCAAATTGAGAGCTTCTTAATTCTGTGATCCAATTCCTTACAGCCTTATCAAACTTTTTATTTATACCTTTTTTATTTATACCTCAGATCCCATCTCATGGATCCAGGGAACTAGAATCTACACTGGGAGCTGTGGTTGAAATGGGCAAATCAGATACTACCCTGCCCACAGAAGCTGTTAACAGAAGGGGGAAGAGCTTGTACTGTGTTATTATATAGAAGCATTGCAAGTCTTCAGGAAGTGGTTTACTTATTTACTTATTATTTTTTTGGTACTGGGGATTGAACCACACTGAGCCACATCCCCAGCCCATTTTATTTTTCATTTTGAGACAGGAGCTTGCTAAGTCACTTAAGGCCTTGCTAAATTGCTGAGTCGGCTTCAAACTTGCAATCCTCCTGCCTCAGCCTCCCAAGTCACTAGCCACTTTGCCTGGCAGGAAGTGGTGTTTATTTCAGCTATATGATCAGCTCTGTGAAGCAGGCTGAGCCTGACAGCAGAAGGGAGTTACCCAAGTTGATGGCAAAATGAGAACCAACTAAAACCTAGGTCTTTTGGGCCTAGCCTCAGACCCACCCTTTGGTTTCATTTGCCTTTGACAGCTTTCTTTCCACAGTGCCATCACTGCAGACTCTGTGCCGCCTAGTGATCCAGAGGAGCGTGGTGCACCGGTTGGCCATTGATGGACTCCATCTGCCCAAGGGCTTAAGGATTTCTGCAAGTATGAGTGAAGGTCTGTAGCTACCCAGAGGGCCCACAGGAGCACATCCTGGCCTTCAGACTCTGTCTGAAGCTGGTCACACTGCTTCCAGCCAGGACTAGAAATAAATAGTCGATGCCGACATTCTGATCATTGGAGGGTCTCCTTGCCCCTGCAGCCTGTGATAGGCACTTCTAGAATCACTGCAAATCAGCAGGTCAGAGCAAGAGAGAACACTTTAGATGCCACCTAGACAAGACTTCCTAGGCTGATCACTTGTTTGAGTTAATTGGGATACTTGTGGAGTTCTGATGCCCCAGACTCTCTGGAAATGTTCCTTTGATGTGTACAGGCCTGGCCATTGTATTT
Source organism: Tamias sibiricus (assembly GCA_025594165.1). Classification (NCBI taxonomy): domain Eukaryota; kingdom Metazoa; phylum Chordata; class Mammalia; order Rodentia; family Sciuridae; genus Tamias; species Tamias sibiricus. The sequence continues at coordinate 165,794,843 of CM046659.1, forward strand.
TGAAAAAGCCCTCTAGAGGGTATAATGGACAGCCAGTGTTGAGAAACACCTCCTTGGAACAAGTTTCAATTTTTTTTTTTTTTTTTTTTTTTGGTACTGGGGATTGAACTCAGGGGCACTCGACCACTGGGCCACATCCCCAGCACTTTTTTGTATTTTATTTAGAGATAGGGTCTCACTGAGCTGCTAAGTGCCTCGCCATTGCTGAGGCTGGCTTTGAACTCGCGATTCTCCTGCCTCAGCCTCCCAAGTGCTGGGATTACGGGCATGCGCCACCGCGCCCAGCTCAGGTTTCAATTTTGGTGCATAATATAATTGCTTGAGGAACTTAAAGATACCAATATCAGGGTCTGGCTCTGGGATTATTACTTAATTGGTCTGGGATGAGTTGGGCACCCCAATTTCTCAAAGTGCCCCAAGAGATTTTAATGTGCAGCCTGGGCTGAGATCCAGTGCTCTACACCAACTATTTAATTTTGCAGAAGGGTATCTGAGGCCCAGGGATGAGAATGCATTTGTTCAAGGTCAAATAGCAAATGATTGAAGAGCACTGCTTGTCTGACACTACAGGATACAAAACACATGACTCTACTTGTATCTCTGATTATTTGGTTCCATACAGATAGATGGCCTCACCTCATCCTGGTGGGAGTAGTCATCAGTCCCATTTTACAGATGAGGATACTGAGGAATAAAACTGTCCAGGTGACTTGCCCAAGGTGAAGGCAAGAACCTAGAACACCCTGGGCTGGTACAGGGCTCTTTTAATCCCATCCCATTGTTATCTCCGGGTTCTAGAATGAACAGGTCAATGCTATGAGATAGGTTCCAGGTGTAAAGGGGAGGGACTATGAGGTGACATTCTAGAAGGGTGGAGAGGGTAGGACAGGAGGCATACGACTATTCCCTCACAAACAGGAGCTTTGGGGCAGCCATGTCCTACTTCATGTCTCCCCAGACTCATCCGGGTCTTCTGCCTTCTAGCCAAGGTGAGAGGGGTCTAAAGGAATGGAGGAGGCAAAGCAACTTCCATGGAAGTTGACTCCTGGTTCCAGGGAGGTGGAGGTTCTGCTGGGCATTTTGGGGCTGGCCCTGGAGTCAATTCTTAGAAGAAAAGCCATTCCAAAAGTCCTTGCCAATTACTAACTACCCACTTGCCCACTTGGTCATTCAACAAACACTGTTCTATCACCTGCTCAGTGTTGGGAAGTGGGGGGTATGGGTGTGAGTAACATTTAATGCCTAACCTCTAAACAGTCCTCTTGGGCTGGTTTTAATTGCTCCTGCTTCTAAGCCCTGCCCCTCAGGGCCTCTTCTTCAGAGACCAAGAATAACATTCCATCTCATTCCTGTCTCTGCAGGTGGGGCTGCTTCTCCGGGTTCGTCCCTTGGCCTCTATAGTCCTGCAGAGCCAGTGGTGGTGGCCTCTGGTGGATTAGGCCCACTGACCCAGAAAGCCGAGCAGGTGGTACCTAGTGCCCAGGCCTGGAGCCCCACCCTGGCAGTGCCTGAAGTCAGGGTCTGCTCTGGGGGTGCTAGCTGGGAGATACCACGGAGGAAGGAGTACAGCCGATACTGCCACAAATTCCCCACCGTGAGGCAACCAGAGAGCTTGGGCTGGGAGAACAGCTGCTCCAGAAGCAGAGCTCCCCACCTGAGTGGCCCCAGCAGGCCTGGGCCCCTGCTGCTGTGTGGGCTGTCACCAGGGGTTCTGCCAGTGCCCTCTGAGGCAGGGGGGACAGAGGCCGGCTCCCAGCCTGACATCTGCATCCTTACCCTGGCTATGATGATCGCCGGCATCCCTACCGTGCCTGTCCCAGGCCTGCGGGAAGAGGACCTGATCCGGGCAGCTCAAGCTTTCATGATGGCCCATCCAGAGCCCGAGGGAGCTGTGGAGGGAACGCGGTGGGAGCAAGTGCATGCCCACGCAGCCTCTGGGCAGATGCCCCTAATGAGATGCAGGAGGGGCCAGCCTCCTGGCTCCTGCTTGTAGCTGGATGAAATAGCACCAGACACATAGGGTGGCTTCTCTGTATGGTTTTTGGGTAGACAGGGTTGAAGGGGGGATACGGCAGGGGTAGGCTGGGCCACTGACAAATTCTAGTTCTTCATTAGGGTCCAGACCCCAAGAAGTTTCTCTTGTTGCCACTAAGACAAGAGTTAGGTCTGATCAGATAGATTAAATTGAAATTACCTAAGTAGGTGATCCTGCTTTGAGAGTGGAGCCTCCTATATTGAGTACTTGATCAAAATTCCCCCCTTTTTTTTTTCTTTTCATTTTTGCATTAGTAGGGATTATTTCCCTAAATTGCCTAGGCTGGCACTGAACTTGCAATCCTCTTGCCTCAACTTTCCCAGTAGCTGGGATTACAGGTGTATTAACACCACACCCAGCTTGATCAAAGTCCTAGCAATGTGAAATTTCCTCTTGCCTTAAATCTTCCAGCTTCCTGAAGGAAGGTAACAGGACAGCCACCAGAAAGGAAGGAAACTGAACACTTGGTTGAGCATCATCAGGCATCTGGATGAGAAGTCCACTCTTCTTTAATCTGACCAACCCTGTGAAGATGCCCATTTTTACAAATTAAGTTTAGAGAGTTGACCTGTCCTGAGTCCCACAGATAGTAAAAGATGAACCATGCCTTAAAAATAAATCAGGGATGAGCTGGATGCTGTGGTATATGCCTGTAATCCCAGCTACTCAGAGGCTAAGGCAACTTAGTGAGACCCTGTCTCAAAAAAAAAAAAAAAAAAAAAAAAATTAAAAGGGCTGAGTATGTAGCTTAGTGGTAGAGTAACCCTCGGTTCAATCCACAGTATTGCAAAAAAAAAAAAAAAAAAAAAAAAAAAAAAAAGGCAAGAGAAAACCCTGGATTCACATGTAGTATCATACTCCAAACTCTAAATTCTATTTCTCCCAAAATATATCCTAAACTGCCAAGTATAAAACAGAAAACTAGACAAGTATTGGAATTTGCAACACTTAACTTTATTGATCCTAAGATGGAGCCAAGATAAAAAAAATGCTGGGAACCTGGCTCAGCCACTTCCCTGAGCAGCCTCTTCCTCTGTGGGAAGCTCACTCATGGGGTGTAGGTCAGGTGAGTGATCTCATGATTGCGGCAGCTGTTACCAAGCCCTGGTCCTCAAACTCAGCACCCAACGTCTTGTCTTGGACCAGGGGTCGCCTGTTTTTGTAAAATCTTTGAGCTAAGAATTGTTTTTACCTTATGAACAGGTTGTCAAAACCAAGAATATACAATAGCCACTGATATGACCATCTAAGTCTAAAATATTTACTCTTGGGACCTTTACAGAAAAGATGCTGACTCCTGTCTTAAGGAGTCATTCTTAAAGACACCTTCTAGGTGGCAGACTATGGTAGAGTAGAAGACTGTGCTTATTGTGGAAGGAGGGACCATGGACTTTCGACAGCATGAGTGTGCAGGTGTGTGTGTAGGGGAGTATGTGAGTGTCCACGGTACATGAGCATTTCTGGGCGTCAAGAGTGATCAGAGCTGCACCTGCTCGTAGGGGCCAATCCAGCCATCAGCCAGCTCCCGCAGGGTGCTATACCGCCGCTCAAACTCCTCCTCGCTGCAGTGCTGCAAGAGCTGCCCCACTTCCTCTGTTAGAAGAGTCACTGCCAGGTGCTTATCCAGGGTCTCATTCCACTTGCTGCTCAGGATGCTGTCTAGACTGGTGGCACAGCTTGCTGTCCACTGAGCTGGCAGCATGTCTGGTTGGAGCACCTGGCGGCGGGCACTGAGCATGGCTAGGATGTGGCGGCAGGGCAGGTGGAAGGCCTGGTTAAAGTAGCAGCTACAGCTGGCAGGGGGCTGAGGCTGCACCTTGTGGGTGTCCTCCAGGATCTGTATGTTCATCTTTTCTGAGCCACAGCCGATGAGGTGCATGGATTTCTGGACCACAGCAAGCTCACCCAGGCAAAGCTGGGCTGCTGGCCCCGTGCAGATGGCATTTAGGGAGTGCTGAATGCGAGCTTCTACCAACTGCTCCACTTTGGGACTGTCGCGACTGGCATCCGAGGGGGTATGATTGTTCTGGGGACTCAGGCCCAGGCTGAAGCTTGCCTTATTTCCTGGGTTTTGCTGCATGTGTCGGAACAGAGAGGCCAGGCCTTGTTTCTCAGATGGGGTGGTGCCAAAGAACTGACTGAGGATGCGGGTGGTAACCTCAAGGCTCTGAAAGTAGCGGCTGCTCTCAGCTCGGCTTCTCCAGCGGTGTGCCAGCCAGATGCGGTCATTGAGCAGCCAGTGTGAGTGGAGCTCCGGCAGCCGGGCTGGGGGGATGCAGTTGCTCAGGAGTGTATACAACCTCCTCAGGTTGCCTGCTGTGGCTGAGCACATGGTGCTCTGCAGGGAGGTCAGGAGCACCCTCTCCATAGGCTGCTCAAGGGACAGCTGATAGAACTTGCCCTGGAGGAACTTGCAGATGTGAAAGGCTGAGAGCAAGACCTCAGCTGCAGGGAATTCCATGGCTAGGGTGGGCAGTGGGAGGAAGTGGGGATCCACCAGGATGGTACAGACTTTCTCCCATGCTGGGTTAAACTTCTTGAACACCTGGAACATCTGGGCGAGACCTTCAGCATCCTCTTTGGCAGGGATGGCAAAGTAGACTGCCCGAGCTAGAGGACCTTCCAGCTGCACTCGAGGTCCATCCACCAGGAAGGTGTACAACACCTTGCCTCTTGGGTTATAGGTCCGGTGGATAAATAAGATCTCGGGGAAATGGGCAAAAACATCTTGCATAAAGCAGCTCTGGTAGTTGAAGGTATCTAGCTGGGGAGCCTTGCTAACCTGGTGCAGCAGCATAGGTGGGCTCGAGTCCTTAATCAGAAGCCCATTCAGCATTGTCAGGGCCATGGGGAAGATGGGAAATGTCTAAATGCCCAGGTCAAAATACTTTCTCTGCAGGTTCAAACTTCTAGTAACTCAAGGCTTGAGACTTAATTGTAGTTTCCAGATCTTGTTCCAAAGATGTGCCTATGGAAAGGAGCACAGGTATAAGGAGACAGTAGGGACTTGGCTCTTCAATTATTCATCTAGATTATATTTATTGAAAACTTACTATGTGTCATCACTATAAGTAAACAAGCAAGGATCTGTCGGATAATGAGGGTTACAAAGACCATAAAACTAAGTATCGGGATGGAGAATAGGTTGGGGAAGGTGGACACTTAAGACGGCTGGGGAAGGTTTCTTTGGGGGAAGGAAGATGACACTGGAGATGAGACCTCAGCAAAAAGCTAGCCACAGAAAGACAAATGGTTCCAGGGGATGTAAATAGGCGTGAAAGCCAAAGCTGCAGATAGTCTTTGGGTTTAAAAAAAAAAATTGTTTTATATTTTAATAGCATTCTAAATATTTGCATAGCCTTTATATTTGCAAAGTACTACTTGGCATCCATTTATTCTTTTGGTCCTGGTACATATAAACATTAAGTGGCTCAGACTTGCTGGGGCAAGTCAGTGATCACCTTTGAGACCCAATCCCTTCCACCATCAAATGGGGTTAACAAACGTGCATAGTTTCTCCTGCTTCTACACAGGCAATGCTTGTTAATCAAATACTTCTAAACTGGGCATGGTGGAAACAACTGTAACCCCAGCTACTTGGGAGGCTGAAAGGAGTATCACAAGTTCAAGGCCAGCCTGGGCAATTCAGTGAGATCCTATCTTAAAAACCAAAAAAGGGCTGGGGGTGTAGATCAGTGGTAGAACACTTGCCTGGCATGCATGAGGCCCTAGGCTCAAGCCCCAGTACTGCAACAAGAAAAGTATCCTCTAGTTGGTCCCCAAATGGGTTATCACCCCCATTTTACAGATGAGTAAACCGAGGTTCAAAGTTTTTAAGTGACTGGCCCGCAATTACTGTCAGTAGATGGAAGCCAAGTCTTTGGCTCGAGATTCTGACGATTTCCCACAGGGTCCAACAATCGGGAACTGAGAGGGAATGCGGGCTTTGACCTCTCACCTCTAGCCCAGGTGGGAGATGGGGATGTCTAGCGTTGGCTTTCGGAATCCAGCAGAGCTGAAGTCAGCCTCCCACCCTTCCGGAGCTGTGCGACGACCGGCCGCTGTGGCGACCAAGTGCTTCACACCTCCACTCCCCCACAACCTGGCTCGGTCGCCATTTCCCTCAGTTGACCTGCCTCTGACTGACTGACCTCTAGGCGCGCCAACCACAGCGCCAGCTTCGCAGTGACTCAGGCCAATGACCAGAGGAGCTCGGCTTTCGGTCTTTGGTGCCACGGGCCAATCGCAGCCCGGAAACCTTGAGGGCGGGTGCTGTTACCAGGGTTACGAGGGGGCTCGGCTGGCAGTAACCAATGAAAGCCTAAGGGAGGACGCTCTCATCTGAACCCTGAGGCTGGAACTCTGGAGCCTAGCTTCAGGCTAGACAGGGCACGTTATTATGGGAACTTCCTCAAAGGCCAAAAATGAAAATAAATAGCTGTGCTTTACAGAAATCGTGTGTGTGTGGCCAAACTCCAAAGTCACAGCAAACGTAGTACTGCCTTTGTATAGCCTTTATATTTTTATATTTGCAAAGTACTACATAGCATCATTCTTTCTTTTGATCCTGGTATATATAAAATGAAAACGAAAATAAATAGCTGTGCTTTACAGAAATCTTGTGTGTGTTCCCCTTACAGGGAAACTGAAGCCCTGTTCTCAAATTCTGCATCTTCCTCAGGGGTCAGGAACATCCCGGTTGACAATGTCTAGCCTAATTCCCTCCAGAATTTTCACAACAGATACAGAATGGCACTGTGAGTTTGGGTCCCAGTGAATTAATGCAAGCACTGACAGACTTCCATCTTGCATCTGCAGTTCCCCTGAAGACAATCTTAGAAAGATGAATGACTACCGGGCTTTAGACAATGAAAATCACCAACTAGCAACACCGAAAGTCGGTGTTGGTGCTCATCACCACACCAGAAATGTATAGATCTACAGGGGAAATCCAGGACCATAACAGGCCAACATACTAATTTTTACAGATAGATTTAAGTGGGTCAAAGAAATTAGGGACTTGCTCAAGTACCCCAGCAAGTTGCTGGCAGTCAAGTCTAAGATTCAGGTTTCTTCTATTTCAATCTATTTGGCTTCCTCCTACAAGAATATAAGGCAACTTGAAATCAATGCTGAAGTTGGTAGGAAAGGGCAAAGTAAATAGTGGATTGCTAACTCTGAATTTATGGTAATAGGTTCTGTTTCACTCCACAATCCCATGAGACAACACTCAATTTCCTTTACAATTAACAAATCCATCTGAAGCTGGAATGTAGCTCAGTAACAGAGGGCTTGCCTGGCACATACAAGGTCCTGCATTCAATGCCAGCAATACAAACTAAAAAATAAACCCACCCCCAAGTGCCCAATTCCTAACAGTAAAGCCAGGAGTCCTGCCATGCAATTCTCCTTCCTTGCCTGATCAAGCGGAACACATTACCCCTGCTAATTTTTTATTTTTTTAAAAAAACAACTTTATTTAATATGAATAAAAATAGGTACAAATAACATTCTTCATAAAGAGCAGCAACAATCCAGGGTCACCCTCCTTCTCTTTGTTCCTGAAAACAGGCCCTTTTTACCAGGCCCATTTTGTCTCATCCTATCCTGGGGTAGGGGTTCACTCTGTAGGGAGAAGACTTCTCATCTTGGGGGTTGGGGGAGAAAGAGAGGTGACCTTTCAGTATGGAGATAACTTTGGCTTTGAACAATGAATGAAGTGCCCATGGAATGCCAAAGGGAGAGCTATAAAGGGGCAGATTCACAGTGGGGTCCCTCTCCTATATATGTATTTTAAATAATCTTTCTATCCCTACCAAGGAAGACACTGGTCAAAACACTGACCCCTATCATGACCTGCCCACTCCGAACTCTCAAACTTCCTAGGAGAGGGGTTTGGTCCAATCGTGCCAGTGCAAGTGATTCAATCCTGAACTGTGGCTTCAGCAGGAGGGAGTCCCTCTCCTTCTTCATGTTTTCCCCAGAGGAAAGGGAGGCAGCCTACATCCCTGAAGTCTCCTGGCTGCTGAACGGACACAGGAGGCTGACAGGGGTCAGCCCAGATGTCCACAATCTTGCGCAGGGTAGAATAGCGCTCCTCCAGCTCGGGCCCCTCAGTCTGCATTAGCAGGTTTGCTAGCTCTCTGCTTAGGTCCTGAATCATATCGTTCCGACCTTGTCTTTCAGGCTGGTCTGTATGTGGGATCACACCACGGTCCTGGAGCTCCCCATTGGGCCCCAGGAGGTGCTGGTACTTCTTCTGCCACCGCCTGCACACCATGGCTTCGCCTACAGGTTGCTGGCTGGTATGCAGCAGGGCCAAAATGTGCCGGCAGGGCAGGTGGTACCATTGCTGAAAGGAACAGCTGCAGCTACAACCATCTTTGCTAACTTGGTGAGAGTCCTCCAGCAGCTGAACATCCACTGAGGATCCGGCCGTGTCCACCAGATGGGTGGAATTCTGTACCACCTCCCACTCATTGCTGCACAGCTTGTAGGCTAGTTCAGAGCCACTTTGGTTCAAGGTGTCTAGCATGCCACCCAGCGAGGGCTGCAACTGAACTTGCTGTGAGTCTGGCTTTGTCTCTTCCACAGGGAGCCTAGTGAGGCTCCCTCCACGGATTTCAAAAGGCTTTTTGGCCTTTGAGGGCATGCTTGGAGGCCGAGTTCTCTTTAACTTGGGAGGAGCTGTGGGTAAATTCTTCAAGCCCTTGGTATTGAAGAAGTCTATATAATCCACAAAGCGGAGGATGCAGTCCAGCAGGGACTGCTGTTCCCGAAAGAGGCCTGACACCTTGCTGGTGACAATGTCTAGGCTGTCCATGTAGGTGTTACACGCATGCAGGCCCTTCCTTACGTGCATGTACCAAAGCAGTTCACAGGAGAACCAGTGGGCCTGTAGGAAGCTGAAGAGATCGTCATCTAGCAGAGCTTGAGACATCTGACAGAGATTTTTAAGGCTGGCTTCAGAAGTGACAAACACAGCCTCCCGCAGGGCTTCCTTCATGAGCCTTTTAAAGGATGGATTTGCTGAACTACGATGTAACTTCTTCTCCAAGAGCCGGGTTGTGTGGTAGATGGAAAGAAGGATGCGGGCAGCAGGGAAGATCTCCTGCAGAATGGTCCGGTGAGAGAACGAAGGGTCCACAAAGACCACCTTGACCTTGGGCCAATCAGAGTTAAACTCTGTGAAGATGCTCAGCATCTTGGCCACAGAGGTGGCTGTCTCGGTCTTAAGCACAGCAAAGTGGACCACTCGACCTTCTCGTTCCTTATTCTCCACCAAGAAAGCATAGAGGATGTGGCCCTGGGTGTTCTCCACCCGGTGCAGCAAGAGATTCTCTGGGAAGCGGATGAACAGGTCACTCATCTTGCTGCTCTGGAAGCTCAGCCGGTCCAGGTCTTGGCTGGTGCCCACACTGAAGGAAGCCATGGAACCTTCATCTACCTTAAGGAAGTTCTTCATCACTTTTGCTATCTTAGCCAGATCAGAAGGAGTGATGCCTTCCTGCTCTGGTTTTGAGGGCACTTGTACCTCATTTAGGCAAAGAGATGGTTCCACTGGGGACTTCTCAGGTGTATTAAGGTCCTTCTTGAATGTGGACAGCATGGGCTGGAGTTTCTGCAGGCAAACTGTCCTTTGAGATTTGCCAACGCTGTCTTCTCCAGGAATAGCGGTTTTGGAATCAACATGTACATGGTGGGTGTTAAGTTCACTGATAAATAGTCTATCTAGTCTCTCGTTGTACCTCAGGAGCAAATATGCTGGGCACATGTCCGCTTCCCGTGTTCTCTTCCTGTTTGACTGGGTCCGAATACAGACAAATTTCACCTGCACATATCTAGGGAAGGTATAGAGGTGACAATGAGAAAGGTGCTGACCACCCCCCTCTCTTATATGAATAAGGCCCAGTAGTGATTTATACAGGCTAATATGTTTCCTGGAGACTACAACGTAGTGTGGAATGGAAAGAAACATCTGGGCACAGTGGTGCAAGCCTATAATCCCAGTGGCTTGGGAGGCCGAGGCAGGAGGATCTCGAGTTCAAAGCCAGCCTCAGCAACTTAGCGAGGCCCTAAACAACTTAGTGAGATCCTGCTTCTAAATAAAAAAAATTAAAAAAGGGCTGGGATGTAGCTCAGTGGGGATGTGGGTTCAATCCCTGGTACCAAAAAAAGAAAAGAAAGACCTACATAAGATTTACATGAACTCTCCAGTCTCAAAGTATTTAGCTCTTTCTTCAAGACCCTTCTCAACTATAATGCCTCTCAATTTCCTCCATAGCAATTCTAAACTCCAACTCCTTTCACACTCTTTCTGTTGCCATTTATGACTGTCAATGGTTCAATCTGAGGCAGAATACAAGGGAATAAAGACAAGCAGCAGCAGCAAGATGCCTGGCTGGTTGCTCTCTATTTAAAGTGTCCCTTTGTTCATTCCTTTTTTTTTGGGGGGGGGGGTGCGGCGGGGGGAGCTACTATTTCTTCTCTAGAAAGTAAGGATAAACGTAAGGTTCAAAGAAACTAGACTATATCAGGGTTAACAAATGAGCTCTACAAGAGCTGGGCGCAGTGGCACACACCTGTAATCCCAGCACTTGGGAGGCTGAGGCAGGAGGATCGAGTTCAAAGCCAGCCTCAGCAATGGCGAGGCAATTAGCAACTCAGTGAGACCCTGTCTCTAATAAAATACAAAAAGGGCTGGGGATGTGGCCCAGTGGTCGAGTGCCCCTGAGTTCAATCCCCAGTACCCTCCAAAAAAATAAATAAATAAATAAATAAATAAAGAGCTCTTCAGGGCCCTCAGGGGATAGGCTATATCTGGATTTCCCCTCAAACAAGGAACATCTCTGCTCATCTTTCATTTAAAGAAAAATATCCACACCTTAATTTGTGTGTGTGTGTGAGAGAGATAAGAACTGAATCCAGGGCCTCATGTATGGTAAGCATGCACTCCACTGCAGGGCTACAACCCAGCCCTCTAAGAAAGTTTGATAATCACTGAGCTAGATGAGCTCTAGGGTTCCCTCCCCTTTTTTGTTGATACTGGGGATTTAACCCAGGAGCACTTTACCACTGAGCTACATCCACAGCCCTTTTTAGCTCCTAAATCTCAGGAAGAATAGGCTTGTGCCACTGTGCCCAGCTCTTTAGGGGCCCTTCTAGCTTTGATATTTTAGGCTGAAAGTGATGAGTGGTAATTAAATTCAATATCTCTTTTCTCTCTCTCTTTCAGTACTAGGGATTGAACCAAGGGCCTTGCACATGCCTGGCAAGCTCTATACCACTGAACTATATATCCCTGGCCTGTTTTTTCTTTTATTTTGAGATAGGGTCTTGTTAAGTTGCTGAGACAGTCCTTGAACTTGAGATCCTTCCTGCCTCAGCCTCCCGAGTAACTGGGATTTCAGACATGTGCCACTGTACCTGATCCTTCCTCTTTTCCTATTCTCATTCAACCCATGCTTCAGGGTCCAACCAGATCCCACCTTGTTGGTGAAGCCTTTGTGGGTGCTATCAAGCCACATTAATTGCTCAGTTCTGAATTTACAGCATCTATTCTAAAAGCTTGGCAGATTCTCTGTGTGGAAGTAAGCCTAACAGTGAGACAAGGGGGACAACAGCCTGGATTTGAATACCACTTCTGCCACTCAGAAGCTGTTTAACCTGGGCAAGTCATTTCATGTCTCTGGGTAATTTGTTCATGGTACAATGAGATAATCTCAGCCAGGCGAGGTTGTACATACCCATAATCCCAGTTACCCAGAAGCCTGAGGCAAGAGAACTGCAAGTTCAAGGCCAGCCTGAGCAACTTAGTGAGACCCTGTTATCACAATAAAAAATTTAAAATAGGTCTGGGGTTGTAGCTCAGTGGTAGAGTACTTGCCTCACACATGTGAGGCACTGGGTTCAATCCTCAGCACCACATAAAAATAAATAAGGGCTGGGGTTGTGGCTCAGCGGTAGAGCGCTTGCCTAGCATGTGCATGGCCCGGGTTCGATCCTCAGTACCACGTACAAATAAAGGCACTGTGTACAACTAAAGCAAATAAATAAATTTTTTAAAAAATAAACAAATAAAATAAAGGTATTATATCCATCTACAACTAAAAAATTATTTCAAAAAATATTTTAGAGCCGGGTGCGGTGGCGCACGCCTGTAATCCTAGCACTTTGGGAGGCTGAGGCAGGAGGATCGCGAGTTCAAAGCCAACCTCAGCAATGGTGAGGCACTTAGCAACTCAGTGAGACCCTGTCTCCAAATAAAATACAAAAAAAGGGCTGGGGATATGGCTCAGTGGGTGAGTGCCCCTGAGTTCAATCCCTGGTACCACAAAAAAAAAAAATAAATAAAAATAAATAAAAATAAAAATAAAATAAAAAATAAATTTTTAGAGGGGCTGGGATTGTGGCTCAGTGGTAGAGCACTCACCTAGCACGTGCGTGGCCGGGTTCGATCCTCAGCACCACGTACAAATAAACGCATTGTGTACAACTAAAGCAAATAAATAAATATTTAAAAAAAATATATATATTTTAGAAAGAGGAAGGGGGAGGGCTGGGGAGATAACTCAGTGGTTGTGCTTTTGCCTAACATGTGCAAAGGCTTGGGTTCAATCCCCAATACTGCAAGTAAATAAATAAATACAAATGAGATGATCTCATTAGGGTTATCATTAAGATTAAATGAGCCACAGGTAAAATATTTAGCCCAGAGCCTGCTTCAGCCTTTTATTTGTGTTAATAAAAGCTAGCTGCTGCTATTATCACAGCTCCTGTGCCCTGTAACATTCTGTGGAATGTTTGTGTAGTACCTTTCCAATTCAATGGAGATGTCTTCAAGTATCAGGACCAAGTTCTGCATTCACACTACCTACCACAATGCTATTCCTTCAGCAGATACTTATCAATCAATGATGAATGAATCATGGACCACCAGTGTGTGGGATGGGTCACACCCCTTCCTCTCCAGGGAGGGACCCAGCCCAAAAGCCAAAGGAGCAGAAAAACCTCAGCTGCTGACATCACACGGCACCGCCTAGGAGCCCCACCTACACATTTACAAACACTCAATCCAGCTGGTCCTGTTTGCCCACCCTACAGGGCAAGTTTAGGAAAACAGGATGCATCAGTCCTATGAGCACAGGGTGGAGGGGCCTGGGGCTGTGCACCTGTGGTGTGCACAGTGCAGGGGTGGCACCATCTCTAGATCTGGGCCAGGAAGGGCTGGAGCAGTCCAGTACAATGGCTAGGCCAGTGAGAGGTGGGCGCTGTGTGGCCAATGCCTATCTCACTAGTCTTGTTTTCCACCCTCTCCACCTTGTTTTTCCTGTCTTAGACAAACTGCCCACAATTTCTTGTGTTCTTTGAGGTATTTCACTTCTGGGGCTTTCCTCATATTTGTCTGAAATAACCTTCTATTTTTTTTTAATATATATTTTTAGTTGTAGATGGACACAATATCTTTATTTATTTATTTTTATGTGGTGTTGAGGATCGAACCCAGGGCCTCACGTGTGCGAGGCAGGTGCTTTACCACAGAGCCACAACCCCAGCCCAACCTTCTACTTCTTCATCTCAAAGTTTACTAATTTTTCAGGACTTTGTGGGACCATCATCTTTTCTAGGAGGTCTTTTTATTTTTATTTTTTTGGTACCAGGGATTGAACTCAGGGGCACTTGACCACTGGGCCACATCCCCAGCCCTTTTTTGTATTTTATTTAGAGACAGGGTCTCACTGAATTGCTAAGTGCCTCACCATTGCTGAGGCTGGCTTTCAACTCATGATCCTCCTGCCTCAGCCTCCCAAGTGCTGGGATTACAGGCGTGCACCACTACGCCCGGCTCTAGAAGGTCTTTTGTCAAGCACTTAAATTGGGCTTTACCCTTCTGCTGGCTCCACATTTTGGCCCACTCTAGCTCATCAAGTTATACTGACTGGCCTGGGAGTGTAACTTGGTGGTAGAGCGCTTGCCTAGTTATGTGTGAGGCCCTGGGTTCCGTCCTAGCACTGCAAAAAAACCAAAAACTTATATTGACAGTATGTGCATTCATTGAACATTTGTGGAGCTAATCCCAAGAAAGAACCTGGTGAGTACCAATCATAAAGCTCTTTCCTGGGGCTGGGATTGTGGCTTAGCGGTGGAGCGCTTGCCTAGCACGTGGGCGACCCGGGTTCGATCCTCAGCACCACGTAAAAATTGAATAAAACGCATTGTATACAACTAAAGCAAATAAATAAAAAATATTTAAAAAAATTAAAAAAGTTCTTTCCCTCATTCCTGGCTCCATTCTTCTACTATCCAATGTGTTTTCTTCTCTTTTTTTTAAATGCCAGGAGCAAACCAGGAACTCACTCAACACACAAGCGCTCTGCCCGTCCCACCCCCCGCTTTTTTGAAATGATCTTGTTAAATTGCCAGGGCTGGTCTCAAAAACATGTGGCCCAGTGGTCTAGTGCCCCCGAGTTCGATCCCCAGTACCAAAAAAACAAACAGCAACAACAACAACAACAAAAACATGGAGCTTCACATTTCAGGGCTGGGGCTGTGGCTCAGTGGTAGAGAACTCGCCTAGCATGTGCGCGGCTCGGGTCCTCAGCACCACGTAAAAATAATCGCATTGTGTACAACTAAAGCAAATGAATAAATGATTTAAAAAAAAAAAAAGAATTTAGAATTTATTGAGAATTTAATCCTCCAACTAAGACCTGAGCATCTGAGAGCTGACTAAGTGTGCTTGTGTACAATCTGACTAGTTAACCATTATGCTGCCTGTTGCCCTCCAAAAAAATATTTCTCCTTTCTTTGAATTTCCTTTGTTACCCCCCTCTTCTTGACCGTCACCATATTGGCTAGGTTCCAACTTCCTTAAAGATCTCTAAACAGGGCTGGGGATATAGCTCAGTTGGTAGAGTGCTTGCCTAGCAGGCACAAGACCCGGGGGGTTCAATCCAAACACCACCCAAAAAAAAAAAAAAAATTTTTTTTTTAAAAGATCTCTAAACATACTGTCCTCACTAGCATCATGAATTTCAAACTTAATTTATACTAGATTGAAGTTGTTTATATTTAAATGAATACAACCAAGATCTTAGGAGTTAGTTGGTCTTAATTCCTTTCGATCTACTCTTTAGGAGTTTATATTCTCTAACGTACTGACTGTAGTGCCTGGCACCACACCTCGGTACATAGTAAGTGCTCTATAAATATAGTGAATGAATGTTTAGCAAGTGATTGTGAGGCACAGTAAGCTCCTCCTATAAGACAAATAGGATTTTGGGAAGACCACTGGGGTAGATCTGTCAGAGGCTTGGCTCCTAGTCTTAGCATTAGTAGTTACTGTTGCTAACTACACTTTTGGACAAAATTTTTTTTTTTTTTTTTTGGTACCAGGAATTGAACTCAGGGGCCCTCAACCACTGGGCCACATCCCCAGCCCTTTTGTGTATTTTATTAGAGACAGGGTCTCACTAAGTTGCTAAGTGCCTCGCCATTGCTGAGGCTGGCTTTGAACTCACGATCCTCCTGCCTCAGCCTCCCAAGTGCTGGGATTACAGGCATGCACCACCGTCCCCGGCTTGGATGAACTCTTTAACTTCCAACATTTACTAAGTCCTACTATGCACCAAACATGGTATGAGTTATTCTAAAAGTTACAGAGACAAATTAGATAGTCTCTACTCTCAAAGTCTAATGAGAGGAGAGATTATTACACAAGTGGCGAGTAAAGTTCAAAGTAACTGAATGGTTAGGTCTGGGGGTATAACAGCCATGGAGTACCTGCCTAGCATGCATGAGGCTGTTTTTGATCCCTAGCACGGTGGGGAAAAAAGTGAATGGCTAAATAGACATTACATAATACAAGCCATATACACTGAATAAAGAGTGATTTACTCTGATTATAGGGGTTGGTACATATTAATTAAAGCTTTTCATTTATTTTAAATCAGATCAATATCCCTGTATATAAATTGCACCTGGAAGAATAAATAGGTTTTATTTTTGGGCGGAGGGCGAGGGGAGGGTATGCGGGGATAATGGGGATTGATTCCAGGGGCGCTCTACCACTAAGCCATATCCCCAGCCTTTTAATATTTTTTTTTTTTTTTTGTGGTACCGGGGATTGAACTCAGGGGCACTCGACCACTGGGTCACATCCCCAGCCTTTTTTTTTTTTTTTTTTTGGTACCGGGGATTGAACTCAGGGGCACTTGACCACTGGGCCACATCCCCAGCCCTTTTTTGTATTTTTATTAGAAGCAGGGTCTCACTGAGTTACTAAGTGCCTCGCCATTGCTGAGGCTGGCTTTGAACTCGCGATCCTCCTGCCTCAGCCTCCCAAAGTGCTGGGATTACAGGCGTGCGCCACCGCGCCCGGCTCCCCAGCCCTTTTTTGTATTTTATTTAGAGACAGGGTCTCACTGAATTGCTAAGTGCCTCACCATTGCTGAGGCTGGCTTTCAACTCATGATCCTCCTGCCTCAGCCTCCCAAGTGCTGGGATTACAGGCGTGTGCACCACTACGCCCGGCTCTAGAAGGTCTTTTGTCAAGCACTTAAATTGGGCTTTACCCTTCTGCTGGCTCCACATTTTGGCCCACTCTAGCTCATCAAGTTATACTGACTGGCCTGGGAGTGTAACTTGGTGGTAGAGCGCTTGCCTAGTTATGTGTGAGGCCCTGGGTTCCGTCCTAGCACTGCAAAAAAACCAAAAACTTATATTGACAGTATGTGCATTCATTGAACATTTGTGGAGCTAATCCCAAGAAAGAACCTGGTGAGTACCAATCATAAAGCTCTTTCCTGGGGCTGGGATTGTGGCTTAGCGGTGGAGCGCTTGCCTAGCACGTGGGCGACCCGGGTTCGATCCTCAGCACCACGTACAAATAAAAATGAAAAACGCATTGTATACAACTAAAGCAAATAAATAAAAATATTAAAAAAAAAAAATTTAAAAAGTTCTTTCCCTCATTCCTGGCTCCATTCTTCTACTATCCAATGTGTTTTCTTCTCTTTTTTTTAAATGCCAGGAGCAAACCAGGAACTCACTCAACACACAAGCGCTCTGCCCGTCCCACCCCCGCTTTTTTTGAAATGATCTTGTTAAATTGCCAGGGCTGGTCTCAAAACATGTGGCCCAGTGGTCTAGTGCCCCCGAGTTCGATCCCCAGTACCAAAAAAACAAACAGCAACAACAACAACAACAAAAACATGGAGCTTCACATTTCAGGGCTGGGGCTGTGGCTCAGTGGTAGAGAACTCGCCTAGCATGTGCGCGGCTCGGGTCCTCAGCACCACGTAAAAATAATCGCATTGTGTACAACTAAAGCAAATGAATAAATGATTTAAAAAAAAAAAAAAGAATTTAGAATTTATTGAGAATTTAATCCTCCAACTAAGACCTGAGCATCTGAGAGCTGACTAAGTGTGCTTGTGTACAATCTGACTAGTTAACCATTATGCTGCCTGTTGCCCTCCAAAAAAATATTTCTCCTTTCTTTGAATTTCCTTTGTTACCCCCCTCTTCTTGACCGTCACCATATTGGCTAGGTTCCAACTTCCTTAAAGATCTCTAAACAGGGCTGGGGATATAGCTCAGTTGGTAGAGTGCTTGCCTAGCAGGCACAAGACCCGGGGGGTTCAATCCCAAACACCACCCAAAAAAAAAAAAAAAAAAATTTTTTTTTTAAAAGATCTCTAAACATACTGTCCTCACTAGCATCATGAATTTCAAACTTAATTTATACTAGATTGAAGTTGTTTATATTTAAATGAATACAACCAAGATCTTAGGAGTTAGTTGGTCTTAATTCCTTTCGATCTACTCTTTAGGAGTTTATATTCTCTAACGTACTGACTGTAGTGCCTGGCACCACACCTGGTACATAGTAAGTGCTCTATAAATATAGTGAATGAATGTTTAGCAAGTGATTGTGAGGCACAGTAAGCTCCTCCTATAAGACAAATAGGATTTTGGGAAGACCACTGGGGTAGATCTGTCAGAGGCTTGGCTCCTAGTCTTAGCATTAGTAGTTACTGTTGCTAACTACACTTTTGGACAAACTTTTTTTTTTTTTTTTTGGTACCAGGAATTGAACTCAGGGGCCCTCAACCACTGGGCCACATCCCCAGCCCTTTTGTGTATTTTATTAGAGACAGGGTCTCACTAAGTTGCTAAGTGCCTCGCCATTGCTGAGGCTGGCTTTGAACTCACGATCCTCCTGCCTCAGCCTCCCAAGTGCTGGGATTACAGGCATGCACCACCGTCCCCGGCTTGGATGAACTCTTTAACTTCCAACATTTACTAAGTCCTACTATGCACCAAACATGGTATGAGTTATTCTAAAAGTTACAGAGACAAATTAGATAGTCTCTACTCTCAAAGTCTAATGAGAGGAGAGATTATTACACAAGTGGCGAGTAAAGTTCAAAGTAACTGAATGGTTAGGTCTGGGGGTATAACAGCCATGGAGTACCTGCCTAGCATGCATGAGGCTGTTTTTGATCCCTAGCACGGTGGGGAAAAAAGTGAATGGCTAAATAGACATTACATAATACAAGCCATATACACTGAATAAAGAGTGATTTACTCTGATTATAGGGGTTGGTACATATTAATTAAAGCTTTTCATTTATTTTAAATCAGATCAATATCCCTGTATATAAATTGCACCTGGAAGAATAAATAGGTTTTATTTTTGGGCGGAGGGCGAGGGGAGGGTATGCGGGGATAATGGGGATTGATTCCAGGGGCGCTCTACCACTAAGCCATATCCCCAGCCTTTTAATATTTTTTTTTTTTTTTTTGTGGTACCGGGGATTGAACTCAGGGGCACTCGACCACTGGGTCACATCCCCAGCCCTTTTTTTTTTTTTTTTTTGGTACCGGGGATTGAACTCAGGGGCACTTGACCACTGGGCCACATCCCCAGCCCTTTTTTGTATTTTTATTAGAAGCAGGGTCTCACTGAGTTACTAAGTGCCTCGCCATTGCTGAGGCTGGCTTTGAACTCGCGATCCTCCTGCCTCAGCCTCCCAAAGTGCTGGGATTACAGGCGTGCGCCACCGCGCCCGGCTCCCCAGCCCTTTTTTGTATTTTATTAGAGACAGGGTCTCACTGAGTTGCTAAGTGCCTCAACATTGCTGAGGCTGGCTTTCAACTCGCAATCTCCTGCCTCAGCCTCCCAAAGTGCTCGGATTACAGGCGTGCGCCACCACGCCCGGCAGATTTTTTTCTTTTTAATTTTGAGACATGGTCCTGTGAAGTCATGATCCTTCTCCCTCAACCTCTGCATTCACTGGGATTATAGGCATGTGCCACCATGTCCAATTGAACAGGACTTTTACAGGTGGAAAATAAGTAAAGCCATTTTAGATAATGTAAGGTGTTAAGAACAAGACTTTGGGATAAGAATATGTAGAAGTTTCTTTGTTTTTTTTGTGATACTAGGGTCGAACACAGGGGTACCCTATCATTAAGCTGCATCCTCCAACCCTTTTTGAAACTTTTGGAGACAATGTCTTGCTAAATTGCCCAGGATGGCTTTGAACTTGTGATCCTTCTGTTTTAGCCTTGAGTTGCTAGAATTTTTTTCCTCCTAGATAGGTTCTTGCAATGTTGCCCAGGCTGGCTTCAAACTCCTGGGCTCAAGTGATTCTCCTGTCTCATGTTCCTGAGCACCTGGGACTACAGGTAAACACCACCATGCCTGGTTTAAGATGTGAGTTTAATCCCACTCATCAGCTACGTAACCTTGGACATCACTTCACTTCCTTATCTATAAATATGGAAATAATAAATGATATCTATGGATTGGAAATATTGGGGGAAAAAAACCTTGTTACTTCTGCTGGGCATGAAGGATTGCAAGTTCAAGGCCAGCCTCAGCAATTAGGTGAAGCCATAAGCAACTGAGTGAGACCCTGTCCCAAAACTTAAAAAAACAAATAAATAGGTATAAAGAGCTGGAGGGGGGGGGGTGCTGGGATTGTGGCTCAGTGCACGTGCGCGGCCCAGGTTCGATCCTCAGCACCACGTAAACATAAATGCACTGCATTGTGTACATCTAAAGCAAATAAATAAACATTAAAATTAAAAAAAAAAGAGAGAGAGAGAGCTGGGGGGGGGTGCAAAGCACCTTTGGGTTCAATCCCCAGCACCCTCCTCCCCATCACAGAATTGTATTTATATTGAACATATGTAGGTCCCTCCCTTTTCATTATTTGCTAAACAATACAGTATCACAACCATTTATGTTGTACTAGGTATATTAAGTAATCTAGAGACAATTTAAAGTATATAGGAGGATGTGTGTAGGTAATATGCAAATATTATGCCATTTTATATAAAGGACTTGAGCATCCAGTGATTTGGAAATACAATGGAGGGGTCCTAGAACCAATCTCCCTCAGGACCACTGTGATAAGTACCCAATCCAAGAACAATCAGTGCTACTTAAAATGAATTCAGTTAAAAGCTGTAATAGGAACTGTTGGTGGCCAACCCAACATCCTTTTGTTCCCTTTTCCTTCCTAACAAAGAACCAATTTTATTCAGATTGCCATTCCTCCTCCCCTACATAACTACTACTTTGGGGTTAGTCTAAGCCAATTAAGGTAATCCCATTAGGACTGGGCATGGATATTGGCCTGATTCTAAACAAAGGTGCACGATAGGAAATCTGTAAGAAACCAAAGACGCCCCTCCCCCCAATGTGTCTTCTGCATTTGTGCTATGTGGGGAGCCATCCTGCGGGCAAGGGCTGAATTTAATTCTTTGCAATGCAAACCTGCTTTTCAAGTTCCTATCATTCTTGTTGATTTCCCTTTTCCTTTTGTTAAATGGCATTGAGGCTAAAAGTTTGCTATCATTACTTTCAGGGCTTCACCTAGTCTGGCAACTCTTGGGAGATGCTCCATTCCAGTTCATATGGTTTTATTTACATTGTTATTATCCTGATGTTTATATCTATTCATCAGCCAGACATTAAAAACACTGATTGATTGGGCTGGGGCTATAGCTCAGTGGTAGAGCGCTTGCCTCGCACACACGTGTGAGGAACAAGAGGTACTGGGTTAGATCCTCAGCACCACATAAAAATAAATTAATAAAGATATTGTGCCCATCTACAACTTAAAAAAAAAAAAAAAAAAAAAAAAAAAAACCCGGATGTGGTGCACATGCCTGTAATCCCAGAGAGGCTGAGGCAAGAGGATCACAAGTTCCAGGTCAGCAACTTATCAAGGCCTAAACAACTTAGTAAGACCCTGTCTTTTTTTTTTTTCTTTCTTTCTTTTTTGGTACCAGGGATTGAACTCAGAGGCACTAGACCACTGGGTCACATCCCCAACCCTATTTTGTATTTTATTTAGGGACAGGGTCTCACTGAGTTGCTTTGGGCCTTGCCATTGCTGAGGCTGGCTTTGAACTCGCGATCCTCCTGCCTCAGCCTCCCCCAAGTTGCTGGGATTACAGGCATGTGCCACCATGCCCAGCTAAGACCCTGTCTTAAAATAAAAACAAAAAAGGGTTGGGGATATAGTTCAGTGGTAGAGCACTCCTGGGTTCAATCCCCAGTACCAACCCTTGCCCCAAACAAAACATCCCCCCACACCAAAACAAAAAACAAAAACAAAAACAAAAACCACAATGCTGATAGGACTGGCAGGGATAAATAAGAGGAAATAATTACTAAATAGTAATTTTTTTTTTTTTTTTTTTTTTTTTTTTTTTTTTTTGTGGTTACCGGGGATTGAACTCAGGGGCACTCGACCACTGGATCACATCCCCAGCCCATTTTTGTATTTTATTTAGAGACAGGGTCTCACTGAGTTGCTAAGTTCCTCGGCATTGCTGAGGCTGCTTTGAATCGCGATCCTCTGCCTCAGCCTTCTGGGATTACAGGCGTGCGCCACCGCGCCCGGCTATAGTAAATTTTAGTAACTAATTTATTGGCAAATTTCTGTGTTATGCTCTTTTCTTTCCTATACAGCTTTGTGACTATGGATACATGGTTAATGAAAACTGTAACCTGGGCACAGAGGTGCACGCCTGTAATGCCAACTACTTGAGAAGCTGTGAGGCAGGAGGATAAAGTTTGAGCCCAGCCTGGGCAATTTAGTGAGACCCTGTTCTGAAAGAAAAAAGAAAGAAAGAAAACTCTGGTAGCCAGAGTCTAGTTCAAAGTGTATGGTCAAGATTAATGAGACAATGCCTGTAAAGTTCCTAGTACAATAACTGGAATATGTTCCAGAAAGTGCTAAAAAATGGTAGCTATTAAACTGAATGGCAAGAGAGAGAAATCAGAGTACTTCATGGATCCTGAGAACAATCAATCCCCAAAGAGTCATAACAAAAAGGAAAACACACTGTTATAGTTTGGATGTGGGGTGTCCCACAAAGCTTACGTGTGAGACAATCCAAGAAGGTTCGGAGAAGAAATGATTGGGTTATGAGAGCCTTAACCTAATCAGTGATTAATCACCTGATGAGCTTAAGTGAGTGGTAACTAAAGCCAGGTGGCGTGTGGGGGAGGAGGTGGGGCACTGGGGGCGTGGCTTTGGGGTACATATTTATATCTGGCCAGTGGACAGAACTCTCTCCGCTTCCAAATCACCATGTGAGCTGCTTCCCTCTGCCACACTCTTTTGCCATGATGTCCTGCCTCACCTCAAGCCCTGAGGAATAGAGCTGGCCTTCTATGGACTAAGACCTTTGAAACCGTGAGCCCTTTTTTTTTTTTTTTTAATATTTATTTATTTACTTTAGTTGTACACAATGCAATGCATTTATGTTTACGTGGTGCTGAGGATCGAACCCGGGCCGTGCACGTGCGAGGCGAGCGCTCTGCCACTGAGCCACAACCCCAGCCCAAACCGTGAGCCCTTAAATAAACTTTTCCTCCTAAAATTTTCTGGTCAGATCTTGTAGTCACAGCAGTGAAAAAGCTGACTAAAACGCACACCAGCCAAAAAATATGAAAGAATAAACGGCATATAAAGTCACAGACTTCTCAGTTGATAGGGATGTTAAAGAAAAATAAAAACAGAGGCCACAGTTTAGATATATAGGTGATATTCTGAAACATATACTTGGTCTTTGTCCTGTTTTCTGGCATGTAACTCCTAAAATACTTGGATTCTCCAAAGTGATGTGTGTTTATGTATGCTAATGAGTTGACCACGAAAGGCTGGTTGGGGACTGGTCACTGAAAAACCTAAAGCAGATTAGAGACAGGCTGGTGTAGGCTCACATCTGTAATCCCAGAGGCTGATACAGGAGGACTACAAATTCAAGACCAGCCTGGGCAACTTAGCAAGACCCTGTTTCAAAATAAAAAGGAATAGGGATTTTACCTTAGTGGTAGAAGGCTCCTGGGTTCAAACCTCAGTATTGGAAAAAATAATTAAAGGAATCAGTTTTAGACAAAACAACTTAATCACCTCTATTTGCTGTAAAAAGAATGTTAATGTGTAACAGCCAATCAAGAAAAAGCCAAGGGGCTGGGGCTATGGCTCAGTGGTAGAGCGCTCGTCTTGCATGTGTGAGGCCCTGGGTTCGATCCTCAGCACCACATAAATAAAGGTATTAAAAAAAAAAAAAAAAGCCAAAATACTTCCTTCTTGATGTTTAAAAACTGTTGAGTGCTGCTGGAGGGGTATCTTACTAAGATGGACTTTGAAGTCTCTGTTCTCGAATTGTTCTTTTCCACAATAAACTTTGTAAGAATTTTCTGACTTGATCTGAATTTTTTTTTTTTTTTTTTTTTTTTTTTTTTTTTTTTTGGTACCAGGGATTGAACTCAGGGGCACTCGACCACTGGGTCACATCCCCAGCCCATTTTTGTATTTTATTAGAGACAGGGTCTCACTGAGTTGCTAAGTGCCTCGCCATGGCTGAGGCTGGCTTTGAACTCGCGATCCTCCTGCCTCAGCCTCCCAAGTACTGGGATTACAGGCGTGCGCCACCGCGCCCGGCTATGATCTGAATTTTTAAATTTTTTAATTAAAATATTTATTTATTTGTTTTAATTGTACACAATGCATTTATTTTTACGTGGTGCTGAGGATCGAACCCGGGCCGCACATGTGCTAGGCGAGCGCTCTACCGCTGAGCCACAACCCCAGACCCTTGATCTGATTTTATTTATTTATTTATTTAAAAATATTTATTTATTTGCTTTAGTTGTACACAATGCCTTTATTTTTACGTGGTGCTGAGGATGGAACCTGGGTCACACACGTGCTAGGTGAGCGCTCTACCACTGAGCCACAACCCCAGCCCCTGATTTTATTTTATTTTATTTTTTTAGGTACCGGGGATTGAACTCAGGGGCACTTGACCAGTGGGCCACATCCCCAGCCCTTTTTTGTGTTTTATTAGAGACAGGGTCTCACTGAGTTGCTAATTCCTCGCCATTGCTGAGGCTGGCTTTGAACTTGCAATCATCCTGTCTCAGCCTCACAAGCCACTGGGATTACAGGTGTGCGCCACAGTGGACAGCAAATACAGGCATTTTCTTATTTAATTTAATCCTCACCAAATCCTCATTTTATAAAGGATGAAACAGTCACAGAGGTGAAAAGCCTTGTCTAATGTCAAGGGCAAAGGATATTTCTGGAGCTCTCACTTTTAACCATTATGCCAGTTTTTCCAGAACTTGAATGAATACAAAAACTACCTGTACATCTGTCATAGACACCCATGTAACATTTGCACTATTATTTTCAAACAGTTTTCTTTTAATCAGCTTACTTCCTTTACTCTGTTTGCAAGGAACTTTATGTCTATATGTTGATATAAACATTTACTGTTGAAATCATCACCCTAGCCACTCAGCAGTATGCATATTTAGCTATGGAAACATCTGCTAAATTACCTCCCAAAAACGTTTCCACCATCTGCCGTCCAGCCTCTGAAAACAGCACTTATTCCCAAACATCCAGGTATTACTCAAAAAGCCCGAAACACACACCATGAGCTCTGCACAGAGCCAGTGTACATGATTCAAGAATATCCTTTGAAACACCCAACCAAAAACAGAAAAATATAAATAATACAGCCCTACCAGCAGTCAACTTGTCTCTGCTAAAGGCCAATACTGCTCAGGGGTTAGGGTGAAGCTATTCAATCTCTGATTGTCTTCAAGGGCAGAGAGCTCACGATTTGCTCATCTACCCTCTTCCTACAAATTTTTTGAAGGAATAAATGGATGAGTGACATTGGAAAGCTACTAGAAATCACCAGTTGCCACGGCACATGCCCTGCCAGAGGCAGAAGGATTGCAAGTTCTAGGCCAGTCTCAGCAATTTAAGTGAGGACATAAGTAACTGAGACCTTGTCTCAAAATAAAAAAATAAAAAAGGGCTGGAGATATAGCTCAGTGGTAAAGCAACCCTGGGAAGGGAGGGAGGGAGCAAGGGAAAGAAGGCAGGTAGGTATTCAGTTGAACACCTAAGGCTTTCTTTCAGTTTCTTGATATCTTTCTCCCTTCCCTGTTGACTTTCCCTACTTTCTGTTCCTTCCCATTCTTTTGGTTTTTTTTTTTTTTTTTTTTTTTTTTTTGTACCGGGGATTGAATTCAGGGGCACTCGACCACTGGGCCACATCCCCAGCCCTTTTTGTATTTTATTTAGAGACAGGGTCTCACTGAGTTGCTAAGTGCCTTGCCATTGCTGAGGCTGGCTTTGAACTAATGATCCTCCTGCCTCAGCCTCCCAAGTGCTGGGATTACAGGCGTGCGTCATCGTGCCCGGCTCTTTTGGCTTTGACTGTACCAAATTCAGATTTCCCTGGCTAACATTCAAATGGCTCTGGGGATGAGGATGCTTTTGTCACAGGTTCACTTATTATTTTCCTCTTCAGGGTCTTGACTTTCCTTTTATTTATTTATTTTGATACTGGGGATTGAACGTGGGTGCATTTTACCACTGAGCTATATTCCCCAACTCTCTTTACATTTTTTTTTTTTTTTTTTTTTTTTTGGTACTGGAGATTGAACTCAGGGGCACTAAACTACTGGGCCACACCCCCAGCCCTTTTTTGTATTTTATTAGAGACAGGGTCTCACTGAGTTGCTAAGTGCCTCGTCATTGCTGAGGCTGGCTTTGAACTCGCGATCCTCCTGTCTCAGCCTCCCAAATGCTGGGATTACAGGCATGCACCACTGCGCCCGGCTAAGGTCAATGTCTTGCAACCTAGCAAGATCCTGTCTCAATAAAAAATTTGTAAAAAGAGTTGGGCACGGTGGCGCACGCCTGTAATCCCAGCATTTGGGAGGCTGAGACCGGAAGATCGCGAGTTCAAAGCCAGCCTCAGCAATGGTGAGGCACTTAGCAACTCAGTGAGACCCTGTCTCTAATAAAATACAAAAAAGGGCTGGGGATGTAGCCCAGTGGTCGAGTGCCCCTGAGTGCAATCCCTGGTACCAAAAAAAAAAAAAAAAAAAAAAAGACATTGACCTTGAATTTGTAATCTTCCTTCCTCAGCCTCCTAAATGGCTAGGATTACAGGCATGCACCATCACACCTGGCTTGGGTCTTGACTATCCATCTCTGCCTCTGCTCTTCTCTTCTCCATTTTTCTCAAGCATGTGCAACTCAGAGAAACAACCCTCAGAGTAGAACAAAGAGCTAGAAACTAATTTGTCTCTTAACATTTGACTTTTCTTGGCTGTGTCTCATCAGCAAAATAATAATAATGCTATTTATGGAACATTTTTTATGTGCTACATCCTGTTTTAAGCACTTTAAAGATATTAATTTGTTTAATGGGAACAACAAAACTTGCCACCAACAAGATTATTCAGAGGACCATGTCAGATAATGAAGTTGAATGTGCTTTGTAAACTATCTCTGCATAATGTCAGGGATAACAGTGGTTCTTTTTTCTGATCAAGAGCTTGCATTGGGCTGGACATGGTGGGGCACACTTGTAATCCCAATAACTTGGAGGCTAAGGAAGGAAGAATGAAAGTTAAAGCCCAGTCTCAGCAACTCAGTGAGACCCCATCTCAAAAAAGTAAATAAAGGGCTGGCAATATGACTCAGTGGAAGAGTACTTGACCAGCATGTGCAAGGCCTAGGGTTCAATCCTCATCAATGCAAACAAACAAACAAACAAACAAAAAACCCATAGATACATAGAGCTGGGGATGTAGCTCAGTGGTAAAATACCCCATGTTCAATCCCAAGTACCACAAAAAAAAAAAAGTGTGTACTGGTGGCACAGTGTTCCTCCCGCACCCCCATCACCTCCCACCACCTCCCACCAGACAGATTGTTTCTCCGTCATTTTACCACTCAGAGCCCTGGACTTTGCCACTGGAGCCCTTACCTCTGTTTTAAGGGAATAATTATTTCTGTGACTATAGTTTTAATATTTTTGTCTCCCTGACTAGAGAGAAAGCTCCATGGCAGCAGGGACCCATTTTATCTTTCTCAATCATGTATTTTCAGGCACTAGCATTTAGTAACTTTTCAGGAAACAATTGCCAACATCTGTGAAATCAATAAAAATCAAATCAACTGGGGCTGGGATTGTGGCTCAGCGGTACAGCGCTTGCCTAGCACGTGGGCGACCCGGGTTCAATCCTCAGCACCACGTACAAATAAAACGCATTGTGTACAACTAAAAGCAAATAAATAAAAATATTTAAAAAAAAAAAAATCAAATCAACTAAATACTGATACAATGGAGTAAACAATGTGGAATTATCTCCCAAACTCACTGACAAGTGAGAAAAATCAGGGTTCAGAAGGCGCACGCCTGTAATCCCAGCACTTTGGGATGAGGCAGGAGGATCACGAGTTAGTATGCTGCCACTCAGTGACCCTGTACAAAAAGGGTTGGGGAAAAAGTGCCCGCGAGTTCAATCCCCAGTATCAAAAATATTATGGCGCACGCCTGTAATCCCAGCACTTTGGGAGGCTGAGGCAGGAGGATTGCGAGTTCAAAGCCAGCCTCAGCAATGGTGAGGCACTTAGCAACTCAGTGAGACCCTGTCTCCAAATAAAATGCAAAAAAGGGCTGGGGATATGGCCCAGTGGTCGAGTGCCCCTGAGTTCAATCCCCAGTACCACAAAAATAAATAAATAAATAAAAATAAAATAAAATGAAATAGCCGGGCGCGGTGGCGCACGCCTGTAATCCCAGCACTTTGGGAGGCTGAGGCAGGAGGATCGCGAGTTCAAAGCCAGCCTCAGCAATGGCGAGGCACTTAGCAACTCAGTGAGACCCTGTCTCTAAATAAAATACAAAAAAGGGCTGGGGATGTGGCCCAGTGGTCAAGTGCCCCTGAGTTCAATCCCCGGTACCACAAAAAAAAAAAAAAAAAAAAAAAAAAAAAAAAAAATAAAAAAAAAAAATAAAAAATAAAAATTAAAAAAAATTTTAAAAAAATAAAAAAAGGAAAATTTAGGACTGGTGATGTGGCTGTGTGGTGGAGTGCTCACCTAGCATGTGGAAGGCTCTGGGTTCGATCCCAGTACCACAAATGAGGGCCCTGGTTTTGAATCCCAGCATTGAAAAAAAAAAAAGCAGCCGGGTGGGGTGGCACACGCCTATAATCCCAGCACTTGGGAGGCTGAGGCAGGAGGATCACGAGTTCAAAACCAGCCTCAGCAATGGTGAGGCACTTAGCAACTCAGAGAGACTCTGTCTCTAATAAACACAAAAAAGGGCTGGGGATGTGGCCCAGTGATCAAATGCCCCTGAGTTTAATACCTAGTACCAAAAAAAAAAAAGTTGGGGCTGGGGTTGTGGCTCAGCGGTAGAATGCTCACCTAGCACGTGCACTGCCCTGGTTCGTGCACTGCCCTGGTTCGATCCTCAGCACCACGTAAACATAAATGCATTGCATTGTGTACAACTAAAGCAAATAAATAAATATTAAAAAAAAAAAAGCACATGCATATATAAGATGTGCTTGTGGTGGGGGGGTGGGGGAAGTGGGGGGGGTGGCGCATGCCTGTAATCCCAGCACTTGGGAGGCTGAAGCAGGAGGGTTGTGAGTTCAAAGCCAGCCTCAGCAATGGCGAGGCACTTAGCAACTCAGTGAGACCCTGTCTCTAATAAAATACAAAAAATAAAGGGCTGGGGATGTGGCCCAGTGGTCAAGTGCCCCTGAGTTCAATCTCCGGTACAAAAAAAAAAAAAAGGAAATTAGCTGGAAGATAGCTTCGTGATAGTGTGTACCAGCCATGTGCAGCCCTAGGTTTGATTCAGAAAAGGAAAACTATCTTGAATTGCATGGATGGTCCCAATATAATTACAAGGACCCTTAAAAGTGAAAAGGGAAGCCAGGTGCAGTGGAATCCCAGCTACTTGGGAGGCTGAGGCAGGAGGTCAGCCTGGGCAACTTACTGAGACCCTGTTTCAACATAAATAAAAAGAGATGGGGCTATAGCTCAGTGGTTGTGCAAACCTGTAACCCCAGCCTAGCAAGCACCCAAGGCTCTGGGATTCAGTCCCTAGTATCAGGAAAAAAAAATGTGGAGAGGAAAGCAGAAGAAGGAAGTCCAAGAAGGAGGTATGTGAGACAAGCAAGATCAGAGTGATGTGATGTGATGTGAGGACTCAACCCTGCAATTTCGAGCTTTGAAGATGGAGGGAGCCATGAGCCAAGGAATGTGGACTGCCTCTACAAGAAAACAGACCCTCTTCTGTGAACTCTAAAGAAATGCAGCCCTGTAAGACATCATGATTTTTAGTTCAGTGAGATCTGTCTGACTTCTAACCTAGGGAACTGTTTTAAGATAATAAGTTTATATGCTGGGTGTGGATGGAACACATTGAGGCAGGAGGATTGCAAATTCAAAATTAGCTCAGCATTTTAACAAGGCTCTAAGCAATTTAGTGAGACCCTGTCTCTAAAAAGGGCTGGGGGTGTGACTCAGTAGTTAAGCACCACTGGGTTCAATCCACAGTACCAGAAAAAAATTTGTCAATTTTGTTTCAGCAATGGCGAGGCACTTAGCAACTCAAGTGAGACCCTGTCTCTAATAAAATACAAAAAAGGGCTGGGGATGTGGCCCAATGGTCGAGTGCCCCTGAGTTCAATCCCTGGTACCAAAAAAAAAAAGTTAATTTTGACCCACTAAACTTGTAGTAATTTGTTAGAACAACAAATAGAAAACTATTTCATGCAGCTCATAACACCTCCCCATATTTGTGGGCCCAGCTCAAGACTCCTTTTCTATCTTTTCTAGTGCATAGTAAGTAGTTTTTCTTTCTTTTGAGTTCCTTTTTTTTTTTTTTTTTAATATTTATTTATTTACTTTTGGGCTGGGGTTGTGGCTCAGCGATAGAGCGCTTGCCAAGCACGTGCGTGCGCGGGGATCCTCAGGTTAGATCCTCACTCGCGGGCACCACGTATTTTAAAAAATAAATGCATTGTGTTACAACTAATGCAAATAAAAAATTTTTTTAAAAATTTTATTTATTTACTTTAGTTGTACACAATGCAATGCATTTTGCCGCTGAGCCACAACCCCAGCCCCTCTTTTGAGTTCTTACAGCACCCATTTCCCTGAATCACATGTTTAGCACTTGATATCTCATTTTTTCCAATTATTATTATTATTATTATTATTATTATTTTGGTAGGGGGGATTGAACTCAGGGGCACTCGACCACTAGGCCACATCCCCAGCCCTTTTTTGTATTTTATTAGAGACAGGGTCTCACACCAAGTTGCTAATTGCCTCGCCATTGCTGAGGCTGGCTTTGAACTCATGATCCTCTGGCCTCAGCCTCCCAAGTACTGGGATTATAGGCGTGTGCCACCGCGCCTGGCTTCCAATAACTTTAAATGGCTATTAAGGGCCAGTCCATGCTAGATGCTGGGATGGTCCACCTGAAGGGTGCTTAGGGGTAACTGATTTTTTTTCTTTTTGGTATTCTTCTCATTGCTTAGCAGGATGTTATGACATGGAATGAAGCCCAAACACCTCGCAATGGTAACTAAAGCTCCTTCATACAGGTTCCAGGTAACTGCATTGCCTGCCAAGTATGGCAGCCCACACTGTTTCTCTAACATGCCACCTTCCTTCACATGTCTGTGTCTGCTCTGACATGTCTTTCTGCACAGCTCCTTCTGGTCAAACCCCTCCACGATACTCAGTAATTAATCACCAATCTACTCTACCTTCATTCACACTGGGAAGCCTTATCCCCCTCCCCAGCATTTGTGACTTCTTTCTTTTGCATATTTCTTTTGAAGCATTTATCACATACAGTTGTGGTTCCAAGACACTGCAATCCATGGATGTTCAAGTCCCTTATATAAAATGTTGTAGTATTTACATATAAATTGCCATATACTTTAAATCTCTAAATTACTTGTAATACATAATACAATGTGCTAATGTAAATAGTTGTATGCTGCATTGTGTAGGGAATAAGAATAAAAAAGTCTGTGCATGTTCAGTAGACACAAATTTTTTTTTTTTTAAGTATTTTGATCCAGTACTGGTTAGCTCACCTGTGTCCAAGTATACTTCCTAACCTTTTTTTTTTTTTTTTTCAGTACTGAAGATCAAAACAAAGTCTTGTGCATGCTAGGCAAGCAAATTACCATTGAACTGCAGATTAGTAGTGAAAGATAGTCTGGCTCCCTAGTTGGGGAGCTTTGGCCAAACATCTCAATGCAGATCTCAAACTTAAGATATACTTTGCCGGGCGCGGTGGCGCACGCCTGTAATCCCAGCACTTTGGGAGGCTGAGTCAGGAGGATCGCGAGTTCAAAGCCAGCCTCAGCAATGGCGAGGCACTTAGCAACTCAGTGAGACCCTGTCTCTAATAAAATACAAAAAAAGGGCTGGGGATGTGGCCCAGTGGTCTAGTGCCGCTGAGTTCAATCCCCGGTACCAAAAAAAAAAAAAAAAAAAAAAGATATACTTTGACTCTCAGAGTTGGCTCACATGGTATGTGTTAAAGTTTGAACTGAGTTCCAATTTCTAACAAGTGGACAAATGACATAGTCTGGATTTCTGACAAAATTTTAGCAACACCAATCTTCGTTTTCACACAACAGCCATTAGCTGAGTTGACTAGATGGGGCCTGCTTTTCATTTTGCGCTGTTCACATTTCTGTTTTATCTAGCACAAAGTCCTGATATTGGTTATTTCATCTTTTTATTTTTTCTTCTGGTACTAGGGGTGCTTTACCACTGAGTCACATCCCTAGACCTTTTTAATTTTTGAGACAGGATCTTGCTAAATTACCTAGGCAAGCCTCCAAATTGTGATCCTTCTGAGTTGCTGGGATTAAAGGCCACCCAGCCATCTTTGTTTTTGGTACTGCTAGGTTTTACTAGTAAGCCACCTCAGTCTTTTTTTTTTTTTTAATATTTATTTATTTGCTTTAGTTGTACACAATGCCTTTATTTTTACGAGGTGCTGGGGATTGAACCCGGGCCGCACAAGTGCTAGGCGAGCGCTCTACCACTGAGCCACAACCCCAGCCCACTTCTTTTTATTTTATCTTGAGACAGGGTCTCACTAAATTGCATAAGAGCTCATTATATTGGTGATGCCTCCAACTTTTTATCCTCCTGCCTTAGCCTCCAGAGTATCTGGAATTACAGGAACTTGCTACCATGCCCAGCCATTTTGGTTTTCTTAAATGTAAAATTAAAGGTTAAACTTTCTTACTGAAACCAGGTGCTTTACCACTGAGCTACATCTCCGGCTTAAAACAAAAAAAAAAAAAAAAAAAAAAACAAAAAAAAGTTTTATTTTGAGGCAGGGTCTCCCTAAATTGCTCAGGCTAGCCTTGAGCTTTGACTCTCCTGCGTCAGCCCCCCAAGTGGCTGCCCCGCAAGATTAAACTTTCTTAATACTAAGCTGTTTGCCTGAGCCCTGAAAGCATTTGAGTTTTCAATTTATCCTAGCCTCTGAACCTGTTTCCTCCTCTGTCAAATAATAATAATACTTATCTATAATTCTTAAAACAGCTCTGTAATGCAAAGCGTGAATAGAGAACGCTACCTGAGACGTGGCAAGTGTTGGAAAAAGGCTATCAAGAGCTCAAGCACCATTAACCAAATGAATCAATGAATGCACGAAACTAACCAACCAATGGTCATGTTAATGCTTTGTAAGGGGAGACCGATGAAGGAAATGATCTGATCGCCAAGGCGTTTTTATCCATTTGTGAAGGCCACGCTTTGGGCGTGGGGTATTGCAGAGGCTCAAAACCACTGGGAGAAACTGCAGCTGGCACGATTGCCAGAAAAGCTTGTGCATGAGGCAGTGCGTGCGAATGAAGTGGGTGGCCCAAAAGCCATGCATGTGGCGATTTCTCTCTTTCCATAAGGCACACAGCAAGTGCTCAAGGAGTGCCTGTTCCGGGACCCCGACGCATTCCCTCCTCCCCCGGGCCGCCCTCGGGACCGGCCTCTCCCCACCCTCCTGCCGCGCCCCGCCCTTACAGGATGTCCTCGCGGATGGAGGTGCCGTGGTTGAGGTTGTGGAAGCGGACGGAGACGCAGTCCCTGAGAATGAAGGAGCACCTGTTCTCCTTTTTGTAGGCGCTGAAGCACTCTTTGAAGTCCTCGTAGGTCTTGAAGCAGCTGCCCAGCTCCATGGCTGCCCCCTCGGCCCACGCCAGGGGCTAGCCCCCGCTGGGTCCAAGATCACACCAGGGGTCAGAGGTCACACTGAGTGTTCACAGGCCGGCATGGACCCAGGACTCCTTAAGGGGCGACCCCATCCGGGTGCCCTAATACAAAACTCAGGAGGCTCCCGAAGCCGGACTGGCTATTTGGGGCTGGGGGCGTCTTTGCTATCTGACAGAAGGAAAATGACACTCAGCCTATATTATCCATATCCAAGGCTCCGCCTCCTTACCGTTATGCCCAATCACCAACGGAATTACCAGACTGGCATTTGTTTGCTCCAATAGCTAGATAGAAATGGCCACACCCACTCGACAACTGACAGGCGCTCTGACCAATCATAACCTGCACCTACTCTCCGGGATCTGCACTGGACTTCCGGTAGCTAAGGCAGTCTGCCGGAAGCGCCGGGATCCTATGTAGGTCTCCGTGTGTCCTGCTCAGAGTAGTGGCCCGGCCCGCCGCACGGAAACAAGATGTCGTCCCCACAGGTCCCGGAGGATGGGCAGGGCAGTGGCGACAGCGGCGATCCCTCCGGGGACCTCCGTAGCGTCCTGGTCACCAGCGTGCTCAGCCTGGAGCCGCTGGACGAGGATCTCTTCAGGTAGCTGGCCGCACCTGGTTCGCACCCCTCCTTTAGCGCCGAGATTCTTGATCTCGACTGTCGCCGCCGCATGCCCCCAACTCTGGGAATAGAAGGGGCTTTGTGCGAGGTGCGAGATCTGCTGCAGTTAGGAGAACTTGTCCCTGACAACTGTCCTCGCTGACAACTAGGAGGTCTGGGCACATAAAGTGGGGACCTGAGAAAATACCCTATTCGTCCACCTGTCCTGAACCTCCACTGGACGAGCCATCCCAGAGAGGGCAGTGATTTGCCCAAGGGCACACAGCTGATCAGGCTTAAAACCTATACACAGCTCCCTGCATTTTCGTTATTCTTTTACTCTCACATACCCCATCCCCCGCACCATTTGCTGGGGTCTGGTAGCTCATTGCTCATATTGAGGCCTGAGTATGTTTCCTTCCCAGCATCACTGAAGTTAGTGACTGCAGCAGGGTTTTAGAACAGCTTTGACCGCCAGAGCTCCCACTGGCTTTATTGGAAGCTATCTTTGATCTCTCTTCCTTCCACTTAAGGAATTATACTTCACCAGTATGGGCCAGGAGCTTAATTTACAAAGCATTGTTTATGGAAAATTATGATAAACTCATTCTGGGTAGAGGGGCTCCTGCACTGAATAAATCTCCTCACCTCTGGGGCCCAACGCCCAACCAAGCCTTTTCACTTCTGGGGCCAGATCACAGTATCCTTGTCTGTATAAAATTTTACAGCCTGATAAAGATAGACTTGATGTCTGAGGGCCCTTCTAGTTCTGAAACTAGTTATTGGAAGAAATAGGTGTCACAGTTGGGAGTATTAAGTGGCAGACCTTGATACAATCTATAGTCTATCACCTGCTCAGCTTTTGGGGTTCATTTTGGTCCATTCAAGGCCTTGAGAGCCTTCTGCCTTACCCTGGTTTGTGTAGTGAAAGAAACACTGAATGTGAGATCAAAAGGCTCAGGTACTGCCCAGGCTTGGCAATGTTTAAACTCTTTGAATATGAACTTACTCATGTCGCTTTCAACCTCTGATCCCTATTCTCTTTGTGTAAAATAAGGGATTCAGTTCATTACCTATAGCCAGAGTCCACAGAAGGATTTGGATGGTCATAAAGGCTGTGAAATTGAGCCAGGCGTGATGGCGCACGCCTGTAATCCCAGCACTTTGGGAGGCTGAGGCAGGAGGATTGCAAGTTGAAAGCCAGCCTCAGCAATGGTGAGGCACTTAGCAACTTAGTGAGACCCTGTCTCTAAATAAAATACAAAAAAAGGGCTGGGGATGTGGCCCAGTGGTCGAGTGCCCCTGAGTTCAATCCCCGGTACCACACACACACAAAAAAAAAGGCTGTGAAATTTTATACAGTGAGGTGAGGATATTTACCTGGGAAAAGAGTCCACAGCTTTGAGCAAATTCTCTAAAGGATCCCAAACCCCAGAAAGGATAAGAGGTCCTGTGCTAGAGGCTCATCAGAGGCACACAGAATTTGGAGAAGCCCTCAAGTCTTTCCCACTTTCCTCCTCTCCCCACAGAGGAAGGCATTACTGGGTACCCACCACCCAGCGGCTCTTTGGGGGTCAGATCGTGGGCCAGGCCCTGGTGGCTGCTGCCAAGTCTGTGAGTGAAGACATCCACGTGCACTCCCTGCACTGCTACTTTGTCCGGGCAGGTAAACCCCAGCACCCTGGTCTTGCCTCCAGCTCAGTCCTGGTGATCCAGGAGACACTTCTTTCTGGCTTTGGGGGCTGAATGAAGAGAAGGGTAAGAGATGGGGGGAAATTAGAGAAGAGGAAGAGAGAAACAACCCCCTGCCTAGGGAGGAATGAGGTCTGGGGCCAACAAAGAACCTTGGACCTCACACCTCCTGAGATTCACTGGGTGCAAGGTTTTTTTTTTTTTTTTTTTTTTTTTTTGTGGTACCAGGGATTGAACTCAGGGGCACTCAACCTCTGGGCCACATCCCCAGCCCTTTTTTGTATTTTATTTAGAGACAGGGTCTCACTGAGTTACTAAGTGCCTCGCCATTGCTGAGGCTGGCTTTGAACTCGCGATCCTCCTGCCTCAGCCTCCCAAAGTGCTGGGATTACAGGCGTGCGCCACCGCGCCCGGCTAGTTTTTTTTGTTTTTTTTTTTTTTTTTTTGGTTCATGATGACACAAGACTTTGTTGCTTAACCGCTCCCAGTGGGCCTTTTGTTTTTCGTTCTTTAAACACTTTCTGGTGCCAAGACTGCTAGAACCTCAGAGGAGTGTTTTAACCTCTGCTAGAGCCTTGGGGGCAGGCACATAGTTGGAAAAGAGGGATCATCAGTCTGGACAACTGAGAGAGCTAGGGCCATTTAGTTTTGCAATAATTTGCTATGTGACCTTCAATGAGATTACCTCCCTTCCCTGAGGCTGAGTTTATTTCATCTGTGAAGTGGGGGAGGGCTGAGAGCAGAGGTATTTTAGTGGCATTGATTACCCTACCCCACCCCCGTTACCGGTGAGGAGTTCTGCTCCCTCAAATGTTGAAGTTTGAACATTAGAGAAACACTGAGGCAAGTATATAAAGCAGGGTAAGGGGTAACATAGATTCTCCCAGGAGGGAGAAGGGGGGCCATAGCTGGTATCCCCAGAAGCAAGGTGTTCTGCCCTTTTTATATGTCCTAGGCTTCATTTTTTTCTCCTGCCCTCTTCCCCTTATCTCTCTCCTTCATGCGTACGTGACTAGGCCCAGGAATGCTGGGTGGGCTGGCCAAAAGGTGGGAAACTGGAGGGCTGAAGGGGGAAGGGCCTTCAGCCCAGGACACGTTAACAACCCTATAGCTCCCTGTAGGGAGGAGCAATTCCTGGGACATGTTACCTTAGCAACTGGTTGGAGCAGGGGCAGGTTCTTAAGGGTGGAGGAAGGGCTCTGAAGGAATTAACATTTCAATCCCTCAGGGGACAGTCTCCATCTTCCCGGGATTCACTCAGAATTGTCCTCCTTGATCCAACCTGACTCAATTTGCTGTCTATACTGACTGTTTATTGGGGCTTGGGTATGACCTCTATAGGTGCTTACACTTCTGTGGTCAAGTGAGGTGGGGGGTAATTCAAAATCCATGCTCTAAAACACACTCAACAAAAATTTTGTTTTTGGTGGGGGGGGTGTGCTGGGGTTGTGGCTCAGCAGTGGAGTGCTTGCCTGGCACAGGCAAGGTGCTGGAACCTCGGCACCGCATAGAGATGAATAAATAAAATAAAGGTATTGTGTCCAACTACGACTAACATATATATATATATATATATATATGTATATATATATATATATATATATGCACATACACACACATATATTTTAAATCTTGCATTTCCTCTTTTCCCTTCCCCCTTAGGGCAGATGCCCCTGTTTTAAGTGCCAATATCTTCAGCATAGACCCACCAGCTGAGAAGATTTTGTCAAATTTTACAATATGTGCTGAGCTGGTGGCTCATGCCTGCCTGTAATACCAGCCACTCCTGAGGCTGAGGCAGGAGGATTGTGAGTTAGAGGTAGCCTCAGCAATTTAGTGAGACCCTGTCTCAAACTTAAATAAAAAAGGGGGACAGGGATGTAGTTTAGTGGTAGAGCGCCCCTGGGTTCAGTCCCTAGTACCATAATAAATAAATAAATGTTATAATTAATACACTTTATCAGGTCCCTCATTTTCTCATCCTTTTCTTGCTTGTCCCGCCCAGACAGTCATTGCTATAAAGCATTTGAATATTTCCCATAGTCCTCAGCCTAGTTCTTACCCTTGTGCTAGTTGAGAATAAAAGTGTATTTTATTACTTCAGTTTGGTTGTAAGCTCCAGAAGTTTATATTGTAATCCTTCTAGCGGACTGTTTTGTTTTGTGGAGTGGGGGCATTACTTGAACTCTATGAATCTTCATCCTGTGATGAATTCTGAATCTTTGTAAGTAAATACCTAATGCAGAGCTGGGCATATTGCCAGTTTCCCATAAATAATAACTATCATTTCTTGATAATGAACTTATGGGAGTAATTAAAATATGATAGAGCACAACCATTCACACTATCTTCTTCAGTCCTATTAAGCAATGTCTTTTATTTCTTTCCTTGGTACTGGGGATTGAACCCAGGATTGCTTTATCACTGAGCTATATCCCCAGTTCTTTTTTTTCTTTTTCCTTTTTCTCTTTCCACGTTTTACTGGATCTTTCATTTTGAGAGAGGGTCTCGCTAAGTTGCTGAGGTTAGCCTTGAACTTGTGATCCTCCTGCCTCAAGCCTTTTATTTTAATTTTAGAATCAGGTAATAATTCATTCAATGAAAATGAATAAGTGCTTCAATGAGCTAAGCAGAGAAGGTTGGTTTTATAGACATAGGACGGCTAAAGAAAAGAACAGAAAGCACGTTGGCCATTTCAAAGCTACTCTCCTTGCCGGGCGCGGTGGCGCATGCCTGTAATCCCAGCACTTTGGGAGGCTGAGGCAGGAGGATCACGAGTTCAAAGCCAGCCTCAGCAATGGTGAGGCACTTAGCAACTCAGTGAGACCCTGTCTCTAAATAAAATACAAAAAAGGGCTGGGGATGTGACCCAGTGGACGAGTGCCCCTGAGTTCAATCCCCGGTACCAAAAAAAAAAAAAAAAAAAAAAAAAAAGCTACTCTCCTTGGAGCTGGAGGTGTAGTTCTGTGGTGGAGCACTTGCCTAAGGCCCTGGGGTTCATCCCAGCACAGGAAAAAAAAAACAAAATTACTTTCCTTGTAAGGTCGGGACAGGGAAATAGCAATAGAAAAATAACTTATTTAAAATGATTTTTTTCTTTATTTTTTATAATGGGGATTGAACTCAGGGGTGCTTTACCACTGAGCTACATCCATTGTGTGTGTGTGTGTGTGTGTGTGTGTGTGCCAGGGATTAAATTTTTTTTTTTTTTTCTTTTTCGTCCCAGGGATTGAACTCAGGGGCACTCGACCACTGGGCCACATCCCTAACCCTTTTTTGTATTTTATTAGAGACAGAGTCTCACTGAGTTGCTAAGTGCCTCGCCATTGCTGAGGCTGGCTTTTAACTCGTGATCCTCCTTGTCTCAGCCTCCCAAGGGCTGGGATTACAGGCGTGCACCACCACACCCGGCAGGGATTAAATTTAAGGGGCACTTAACCACTGAGCCACATCCTCAGCCTGGTCCAATAAGAATGTCCAAGAATAGATCTGGAATTCACACTGAGAGGTCAGTCATAGTACTGAAAGTTCTGTGATCCTCATAGGGAATTTGCTTTTCAGCTGCACCCCAAGGTACAGTGGTAGGCAGACGGGACTATAAAGTCAGACTGCACGTGGATCTATATCTAGCATCTGACTCTTGGTAAGCATTCCTCAGAGGCCTTTTTTATTTTTTATTTTCAGACAGGGTTTTCTCAGTTGCTTAGGGCCTCGCTAAATTGCTGAGGTTGGCTTTGAACCTGCCGATCCTCCTGTTTCAGCCTGCCCAGCTGCTGGGATTCCAGGAGGTCTACATGGTACCCAGCCCCTTTTTAGTTTTTATTTTGAGACAGGATCTCACTGTGTTGCTAAAAGCCTCACTAAGTTGCTGAGGTTGGCCTTGAACTTTTGATCTTCCTGCCTCAGTTTCCCTAATATCTTGGGATGATGGACCTGTGTCACCCACTGGCAGGAAAATAACTTACTGTTTAACCTCAGGTTACCTTTTTTCTGTCACTGGATTAAGGGACCTTCATTATGCCAATTGAAGCTGACTTGTTTGGGAAATCTGGCTCTCTTACTCTGGTTTCTTTGAAGATCCGATGAACAGCTTAATTTTGGTTTTGGTGACTTGGAACTTCATTAACAATGAAGTTGATTTAGATTTAAATGAATTCATTTAGATTTATTTTTTCCTTTTGGTTACTTTTAAAAAATATATATGTTCTCCCTTTAGAATTTTAGTTTGGTCTGTTAGGGCCCAGTATGGGAGCCTAGTCCAAAACAGTGCCTTCTGTAGTTAAAAATAAACGTGAAGGGGCTGGGATTGTGGCTCAGCGGCAGAGCGCTCGCCTTGCACGTGCGCGGCCCGGGTTCGATCCTCAGCACCACGTAAACATAAATGCATTGCATTGTGTAAAACTAAAGTAAATAAATAAATATTTTAAAAAAAAAAAAAATAAAAAAAAAATAAACGTGAAGCTGGGCATTGGCACATGCCTGTAATTCCAGCATCTGTGGAGGCTGAGGCAGGAGGATTGTAAGTTTGAGGCCAGTCCAGGCAATTTAGTGAGACCTTGTCTCAAACTAAGGACTGGGTATCTAATGCCTATAGAGCACCCCTGGGTTCATTTACCAGTACTGCCAGTACTAAAACTCAAACCAAGACAAACAACAATAACAACAACAAAACCGGACTAAGGGCTAAGGCATATTGTTGCAGTTTTATGTAACATTTCCTTTTTTTTTTTTTTTTTTTGGTCCTGGGGATTGAACCCCGGGCCTTGTGCATGCTAGGCAAGCATTCTACCAACTGAGCTATATCCCCAGTCCCCATAACATTTACTTTTGAGTTTCCTAGCTGCAAGACAAAAAGGGAAGCTTTCTTATCAGTTTGTTATGTGACCCTCTACTGGATCCATCAAATATTATAACCAATAATGTTTCAATGATATTTTAAAATAAAGAATGGTGCCGGGCGTGGTGGCGCACCCCTGTAATCCCAGCACTTTGGGAGGCTGAGGCAGGAGGATCGCAAGTTCAAAGCCAGCCTCACCAATGGCGAGGCACTTAGCAACTCAGTGAGACCCTGTCTCTAATAAAATACAAAAGAAGGGCTGGGGATGTGGCCCAGTGGTCAAGTGCCCCTGAGTTCAATCCCCGGTACCACAAAATAAAATAAAATAAAATAAAGAATGGGGGTTGGGGTTTCTTGGCCATTTATCATATCAATTCTTTTTCTAAAAGCCCATGAAAGAATGTTAATCAGTTGTGTTTTGTTTTATTTAGTTTTTCTCTACAGAGGTAAAATAACATACAGTGGTCATTTGACTTAGTATAAATTTAGAGCTTGGAGAATTCAGAGCAAGGGACAGCACATATTCTAAAAAGAACCAGATACTAGTAAATATTTTGAGTTCTGTGGGTGAAAGCAACGACAGACAATAGGTAAACCAATGCATATTACTGTATTTCAAAAATTTTTATTTTAAAGCATTTGTTTCCTTTTCTATGCAATGGGGATGAGACCCACTTTACATAGTCATTGTGAGACCAACACAAAAACAGCCTCTTATCTAACTAACACTGCCTCTGCCAGGCATATTGCACTTAATCCATAACCACCGTTACCTTCCTTCCTCAGTATGCTCCATGATCTGTCTGCTCTGGTGCAATAAAAATGTCCAAGAATAGGTCTGGAATTCACACTGAGAGGTCAGTCACAGTGCTAAAAGTTCTGTGATCCTCATAGGGGAATTTGCATTTCAGCTCAAGGTACAATGGTAGGCAGAGGG
Organism: Tamias sibiricus; assembly: GCA_025594165.1. Lineage (NCBI taxonomy): Eukaryota > Metazoa > Chordata > Mammalia > Rodentia > Sciuridae > Tamias > Tamias sibiricus. The sequence continues at coordinate 165,836,567 of CM046659.1, forward strand.
TACTTCCTTCCCAGTCCCTGAAGTCAAGACTGCACTTGGATTTATATCTAACATCTGACTTTGGTAAGCATTCTTCAAAGGCCTTTGATCTTGAGAACCTACTCTCTGATAAAAGGGTCTGATAAAAGGGTGGCAATGCCTAGCCGGGCGCGGTGGCGCACGCCTGTAATCCCAGCACTTTGGGAGGCTGAGACAGGAGGATCGCGAGTTCAAAGCCAGCCTCAGCAATGGCGAGGCACTTAGCAACTCAGTGAGACCCTGTCTCTAAATAAAATACAAAAAAGGGCTGGGGATGTGGCCCAGTGGTCGAGTGCCCGTGAGTTCAATCCCCAGTACCCAAAAAAAAAAAAAAAAAAAAAAAAAAAAAGGGTGGCAATGCCTATAGCAGTCAGCCAAGCAAACCAGTCAGGCTTCAGTGATATTTGTTGTTACTGAGTGAGCCCCAAGGCCTGGTTGGTTTGGCATCAGATTGGAGTGCAGGAGGCAACACTGCTCTAGATCTACCTCTTCTGTCTGAAAGTTGAAAATCTCTGCAAGATGTCTTGTGACCCACAAATCAGCATTCCCCAAGGTAAGCTTGACTCAGAGAAAGTGAGGGACTTCAGGGAGAGCAGGGTGGCACCCTTTCCCTAAAATTTCTCCCTAGAAGCTGATGATCCTTAAACCAGTGCCTTCCACTCTGCACTGGAGCACAGACATCAGGAGAAGGACCAAGTGACTTCCATTTATATGAGGGACAAAATGACTGACAATAAATCTTTCCTGAGAGAGACTGAATATACAAACAATGGCCAGACCTTATATAAAAATAGAACTCTGATCCACAATAAGTAGCAACCAGCACAAGAAATCAACCTACTGTGGTGGCTCACGCCAATAATACCAGTGACTCAGGAGGCTGAGACAGGAGAATCACAAGTTTGAGGCCAGCCTCAGCAACTTAGCAAGGACCTGAGCAACTTATTGAAACCTTGTCTTATGACAAAAAAGAAGGGGCTGGGGTTGTGGCTCAGCGGTAGAGCGCTTGCCTAGCACGTGCGCGGCCCAGGTTCGATCCTCAGCACCACGTAAACAAAAATGCATTGCACTGTGTACAACTAAAGCAAATAAATAATTTTTAAAAAAGGCATTGTGTACAACTAAAACAAATAAATATATATTTAAAAAAATAAAAAAGAAAAGGGGCTAGGGATGTGGCTCAGTGGTAAAGCACCTCTGGATTCAATCCCCAGAAAACAAAATAAGAGCCAACCTACTGTCTGCAAGTCAGACCTGTAGGAAGTGAGATCACTATCTCTAGTGATCAGTCCAGAAAGCCAAACAATAATCCTATAACAATCAGCACCAAGCAGGCAAGACTTGATCAATAAGTGATAGCTTCCTTAATTTTCACCCGTTTCCCAATTTGGGACCAGTTGGAGAAAGCCAAATATGCATACCCCTAACTACTTACACGAAATGTCCCATGTCTAATTCACCCATCTACAGCTTCCCCAAGCCAACAGCCTCCAAGCAGGGCACACCTGGCACCTTTTTTTTTCACTTTAGAGCTTCCCTACTCCTTTGCCTACCTTTGAGTTTCCGCTGAAATCAAGTGATGGTAGCTGACTTACTGCTATATGAAGCTCTGAATAAATAGCCTTTGCTTGGTCTTGGTGGCACGTGCTGGTAATCACAGCTACTTGGGAGTGTGAGGAAGGATGATTAAAATTCAAGACCAGCCTGGGCACCTTAGCAAGGCCTGTCTCAAAATAAAAATGGGGAGCTGAGCTGGGGGCAGGGGCACACACCTGTAATCCCAGCAGCTTGGGAGGCTGAGGCAGGAGGATCATGAGTTCAAATCCAGCCTCAGCAACTTGGCGAGACCCTGTCTCTAAATAAAATATAAGAAAGGACTAGGGACGTGGCTCAGTGTTTAAGCACCCCTGGGTTCAATCCCTGGTACCAATAAATAAATAAAATGGGGAGCAGGTGAAGGAGAAGCTTATAGGTATAGCTTAATGATAGAGCACTTGCCAGTATGTGCTAGACCCTGGGTGGATCCCCAGCACCACACACAGACACACACAAACAAAAGAAAACAACAGAAATAAGCAACGGGCCAAGTTTCCTGAGACAAGATCTGGACAAGGATGTGGCAAAACAAAAGCTGGGAGTATTTATTTAACAAAAACATTTGTTAGCCGGGCGCAGTGGCGCTCGCCTGTAATCCCAGCACTTTGGGAGGGTGAAGCAGGAGGATCGCGAGTTCAAAGCCAGCCTCGGCAATGGCGAGGCACTTAGCAACTCAGTGAGACCCTGTCTCTAAATAAAATACAAAAAAGGGCTGGGGATGTGGCCCAGTGGTCGAGTGCCCCTGAGTTCAATCCCCGGTACCACACACAAAAAAAACATTTGTTAAAGCATTTACCATGTGCCAGATAGTATTCTAAATGCTTTGGAACTATGAACTCACTTAATTCTTATTAAAATCTGAGGTAAGAGCACCATGATAATCCCCATTTTACAAACGATTATATTGCTCAGAGAAGTTAAGTGACTTTTCCAGGGTCACAGAGCTGATGAGTGGTAAAGCCAAGATGTGAAAGCAGGAAATCCAGCAATGACCCTGTGTTCTGTGCCATGGATAGGGAGGAGCTCCTCCTGCACAGGGAGCAGCCTGATGACAGGGCCTGGCATTCTCTCTATCACCAATACCTGGGTCAGTAGCGTCCAAGAAGGATGGAATGGAGAACAAATAAAACAGAGGTGACTGTCTGTTGTGACAATGACAAGACTTGTGGGACTTACTCAGGGGCTTACTTGTGTCCCTTGTGCCAACTGTAGGAGACCCAAAGGTGCCCGTGCTGTACCAGGTGGAGCGGACACGAACAGGGTCAAGCTTCTCAGTGCGCTCTGTGAAGGCCGTGCAGCATGGGAAGCCCATCTTCATCTTCCAGGCCTCCTTCCAGCAGACCCAGCCCAGCCCTGTGCAGCACCAGTTCTCCATGCCTGCTGTGCCACCTCCAGAAGAGCTGCTTGACCACCAGGCCCTCATTGACCAGTATTTAAGGTGAGAGACCTGGAGACTCAGGGTAGTATTTTCAAACTGGTTACCACCTGTTAGTGGGTCATGAAGTCCTTTAGTGGGTCTTTTATTGGGGTGGGGTGGGGTGCTGGGGATTGAACTCAGGGACACTCGACCACTGGGCCACATCCCCAGCTGTTTTTTTTTTTTTTTTTTTTTTTGTATTTTATTAGAGACAGGGTCTCACTGAGTCTTTAAGTGCCTCACCATTGCTGAGGCTGGCTTTGAACTGTCGCAATCCTCCTGCCTCAGCCTCCCAAGTGCAGGGATTACAGGCATGCGCCACCGCGCCTGGCTTCTTTAGTGGGTCTTGACTATGCATTTAAACATAAAAACCAGAGGAGGGCTGGGGTTGTGGCTCAGTGGTAGAGCGCTCGCCTAGCATGTGTGCAGCCCAGGTTCGATCCTCAGCACCATGTAAAAATAAACGCATTGTGTACAACTAAAGCAAATAAATAAATATTTAAAAAAACAACAACAGAGGAACTTGGGGGTGTAGCTCAGTTGCTAGAATGCATGCTTAGCATGCAACAAGGCCCAGATTCAATTCCCAGTGCCAAAGCAAACTCCCCTCCCCCCTCTCTCTCCTCTCTCTCTATGTGTATATATATATATATATATATATATATATATATGTATGTATGTATATACACACACACACACACACACACATACATATACATAGTTATTATTATTTTAATAAACTAGATCCAGGCATGATGACTAAGTTGCTGTAATTCCAGCAACTCAGGTGGCTGAGGCAAGAGAATCATAAGTTCAAGGCCAGCCTCAGCAACTTAGTGAGACCCTGTCTCAAAATAAAAAATCACACACACACACACACACACACAAAAAGGGCTGGGGATGTGGCCCAGTGGTCAAGTGCCCCTGAGTTCAATCCCCGGTACCAAAATATAAAATAAAAATAAAAAATGAAAAGGCCTGGGGTTGTAATTCAATGGTAAAGCTTAATGGGTTCAATCCCTAGTACCAAACAAACAAATAAAAAACCTAGAAGATATTGGAGTGCATTGTATGTAATAAGGGGAAGAATCCTTTTGTGAAAGTTTTTCCATTGTATGTTTCTGGTGTGTGTGAGCAGATGAGCATGCGTGTGTGTATTGGGTCATGACATAAAACACAGAGCCTATGCTCATTGAGTACAGGCACTATTGTAGCTTTCCTGGTTGTTAAGTCATTGAACTACTTTACCACCTGGTAAATAGCCACCACCCCAGACCCCTGAGTGGTCCCTCTTCCCCTTCAGGCACTTGATTCATCAGCTCTGGAGTTAATGCCTGGTAAGGATGAGTATCCTCTAGGACCCTGGTGCAGAGCTATGGCTCACTCATTGGTTACTACCTTTGCCTTAGTGCATGTTAAATATTTTGACTATATATATATATATATATATATATATATATATATATATATATATATATTTTTTTTTTTTTTTTTTTTTTTTTGGTACCAGGGATTGAACTTGGGCCCTTGACCACTGGGCCACATCCCCAGCCCTTTTTTGTATTTTATTAGAGACAGGGTCTCACTGAGTTGCTAAGTGCCTCGCCATTGCTGAGGCTGGCTTTGAACTCGCAATCCTCCTGTCTCAACTTCCCAAGTGCTGGGATTACAGGCGTGCACCTCCGCGCCCAGCGCTGACTATATTTCTTATTTGGAGCATAGCCAGTAAAGTTTGAAAAATGCTGGTGCATGGGAAAGAGCACGGGGTCCAGACACAGGACACATGCATTCTGGCCAGGCCGTGCCTAGTGGTGCTTACCGATTGTGGGACTTTGTGGAACTATCCAGCCTCTCAAGGCCCTAGTTTCTTCATCTAAAAATTGAGAATGGTCATTTATGCGCTACCTGCTTCCCAGGTAGCAGGGGAAAAACTTCTCTATTTTGTAGCCCGGTGTGTGCGCGAAGGATTGGGGTTTGGGAGCCTAATGGCCAGAACTCAAATCTAGACTCTGTCCCTAGTAGCTCTGACGTTGGGCAAGTTGTTTGCTCACTCTGAGCTTGTACCCTTAGTTATAAAGTGGTGCTAATCATAATTCCTACCTCATGAGACTGCTGTGAAAATTAAATGAGGTACGAGGTGTAAGGCAGATAATGAGTTATAAATTGTGTTTATACGACTCTTATGAGGAATAAGCGAGAGGCCTGGAGTATGGTTGGAACTCAACAAATGTTTGCAAAAATGAAGGAAGACATTGTTGTTAAAGGACGTTGAATTTACAGTTGTGCTTTTCAGTAAGGTAGCCACTAGCCATGTATGGCCATATTAAACCAACTAAGATAGAAGTGACAAGTCTGTTCCTCAGTTACATTAGCCACATTCAGGCACTCAGTAATCACATGTAGGAAGTGGCTATCAGAGTGGACAGCACAGATAAACATTCCATTCTCTCATCACCAAAGGTTCAGCTGGAGAGTGCCCCAGAGGACAGGGTGAACATGGCAGTGCCTACAAAGAGCACTGAAGGTGGTTGTTTCTGTGCTGAAAGGATGTTCCTAGAAATGGGCACCTCCCTAAGCCGGGCGCGGTGGCGCACGCCTGTAATCCTAGCACTTTGGGAGGCTGAGGCAGGAGGATCGTGAGTTCAAAGCCAGCCTCAGCAATGGCGAGGCACTTAGCAACTCTGTGAGACCCTGTCTCTAAATAAAATACAAAAAAGGGCTGGGGATGTGGCCCAGTGGTCGAGTGCCCCTGAGTTCAATCCCTGGTACCAAAAAAAAAAAAAAAAAAAAAGAAATGGGCACCTCCCACAAGGGACATGAGGCTTCCTGCTATTCAGGGTTAGGTAACTGGGTCTAAGTCAGGCAGCTCAGTTCTTGAATGTTTAGAATGATGGTTGTGTAGCGCTGTGGAAGCAGCCTGCTTGAGTTCCAATGCTGCCTTCTCCACTCTCTGAGTGAGTTATGTGAATTCTCTGTGCTTATTTCATTTATCAGATAGGGGTGAATATGGCACTGTCTCAGGAAGTTATTGTGAAGAATGAGTTGTATGTGTCCTGCTTGGAATTCTGTCTTGTAGAATTCTGTCTTGTAGGGTGTGGCCTTGCTACAGTGAGTATTGGTTTTATATGTATTATCTAATTTTCCCCCCAGTGTTCACTATGATAGGTTGCTATCAATTACTCACATTTTGCAGATAAGAAGATAGCCAGAGAGATTACTAAGTAGCACAAGGCCACATGGCTCTTAAGTAGTTGGGAAGGGATCCAGACACTAGTATCTTGCCTACTACCTGGGAAAGAGAGGCTTGGGGATCAGTTAGGAGTCCCTGTTGGAAGCATGAGGGCTATCAGAAGAGGCAGCATAGATGAGGGGCTTCCCATCTCCTTGGGTCTTCCTGTCCCTCTCTCCTTTACTTTCAGGGACCCTGACCTCAAAGAGAAGTACCGAGTGGGGCTGAACCGAATTGCTGCCCAGGAGGTACCCATTGAGATCAAGCTGGTAAATCCACCCACCCTGAGCCAGCTTCAAAGAATGGAGCCCAAACAGATGTTCTGGGTGCGAGCCCGGGGCTATATTGGTAAGAGGACCCATGGATTGGAGGAAAACTCTCCAGGCGTCTAGGCCTGCCATTTATTTGCCCTGTGTGGCCTTGGGCATGTTTCTTCCCATCTCTGGGCTGGATTCATTATCTGCATGATGGGGGAGGTTGACTCAAGCTTTTTACCAGAGCCCTTCCCCTTTGCATGGGGAGAATGGGGATGTCACTGGAATTTCAGTGTAGGACCTTTCTGGAGAAGGCATGATGACTTGCTGAGGTTCTTATAGATCTGCTAACCATTCAGTGCCTTTGTGCACACTAGAAGATGTCCCTTCCAGGACTCAAAGCGGGAGACTTGAGAAGACTGGATTTTAGTCCTCACTTGCCCCCACCCTCATCTCCACCTCCTTTGTCCTTTCACACACACACACACCATGGACCAGGTGCAGTGACCAGCCTACACATCTGTGCCTGGAAGTCCCTTGTTCCCCCACCTCCCTGCAGGTCCTGAGCTATAAAGCCCAGGAGCCCAGGGCTGATGGGGCTGGAACCTGTTGCAGGGGAGGGCGACATCAAGATGCACTGCTGCGTGGCCGCTTATATCTCAGACTATGCTTTCCTGGGCACGGCACTGCTGCCCCACCAGTGGAAACACAAAGTGCACTTCATGGTCTCCCTAGACCACTCTATGTGGTTCCATGCCCCCTTCCGAGCCGACCACTGGATGCTATATGAGTGCGAGAGCCCCTGGGCTGGTGAGTTTGGGGCCACGCGGGACAAGGGCACCAACTTTGGGGTGGTAGGGCTCCTGCTTTCTTGGGTGATGCTCTCTCCTCCCCAATTTCAGGGGGACACTGCATGGGTCACTTCCTCTCCTGCCCCTCCAGGCTTTGGCTATTCATCTTCAAAATGGCAGAGTAAGCAAGAGTCAGCTCACACTTTCTATAACATGCTGGGAATAGGATTCACTTTATTCCAGAGACTCAGTTCTAGTCCCCAGACCACTTCAGATTCTCTGTATGAACTTGGGTAAATCCTGTCTCTCCTGTGAGCCTCAGTTTCCCCATGTAAACAGATTAGTCCACACATTAGAGCTGTGGAATCTAAACCTGGTAACTAACCCATCAGATTGCTACTTGAAGGGGAGCTTTTTAAAAATGATTCTAATTCTACCAGGATTCTGACTCAGCAGGTCTTAAGTGAAGTGCAAGAAACTGAATTTTTTTCTTTTTTTGTACTGGGAATTGAACTCAGGGACACTCAACCAGTGAGCCACACCCCCAGCCTTATTTTGTATTTTATTTACAGACGGGTCTCACTGAATTGCTTAGTGCCTCAGAGTTGCTGAGGTTGCCTTTGAACTCAAACTCACAATCCTCCTATCTCAGCCTCCTGAGCTGCTGGGACTACAGGCATGTGCCACAGGGCCAGGCCAGGAAACTGAATTTTTTTTTTTTTTTTTTTTTTTTTTTTTTTTTTGTGGTACCGGGGATTGAACTCAGGGGCACTTGACCACTGGGTCACATCCCCAGCCCTTTTTTGTATTTTTTTTTAGAGACAGGGTCTCACTGAGTTGCTAAGTGCCTCGCCATTGCTGAGGCTGGCTTTGAACTCGCGATCCTCCTGCCTCAGCCTCCCAAAGTGCTGGGATTACAGGCGTGCGCCACCGCGCCCGGCTTGGAAACTGAATTTTTAATAAGCTTCCTAAGTGATTCTGCTGATTGGTGGTGGGGGTCAGGGCACTTAGGGTCTCTAGGGGCCTCACTACTTAGACATTGCTTGTAGGGAATGAGAGAACCCCTGTGCAGTGTCTGGCTTCAGAACAGTGGCTTCCTTCCCAATGAAATACATTTCAAATGAAGAAAAGCTCTGCTTTATAAACAGGGGCAAAGCTCAGTTAACTCTTTACCTTCAGGGGAGGGTTCTCTCAAGGACCCGTGGCATCTTAGTACATGATTAACCACCTTGAGGGCTGGGGATGTGGCTCAGGGGTAGAGCACTTGCCTGACATGCCTGAGACTCTGGGTTCAATCCTCAGCACTGAAAAAAGAGGGAAAAAAAATTACCTTGATATTAGGACTTCTGGGTTCAGGATTGGCCTGTTCCTGGGGCCAAGTTCCGAAGCCTCTTTGGACTTTAGCATCCCTGTCAGGAAAATGGAACAAATGAAGGCAATTTCATTTCTCTATTGTGAACTCTGCTGTGCGTACAGGAAACCAGCAGTTCTGTTCATGAACATGAAACTCAGGCCCAAAACCAGCAAGGAGAAAGCCTTTAGGCAGGGAGAGGGTGGAGGCCAGACCTCCTGGTCTCAGGTCATCTCCCCTAAGCATCTTCCCATTGGCAGTGGCAGTGCTGGTGGTTTTTCATGAATTACGAGGCTGGAAGATTTGGCATGGTTTATTATAAAAGGAACTAACAGGTTTCTTAACACAGTAGCCAGGGCTGCAGCATCTGCCTGGCCAAGCTGTTGGAGACTTCTCAGAGCTCCTCCCTCGGTGATCTTTTTGCAGAAGTGCAGGGACGTGAAAGTGTTTTTAGACATCAGGTGGAGTTTCTCTTGGAGGAGAACCCCAGTGACTGCCATAATAGGCTCAGAAAGGGGCACTTGGAACAGCCACAGCATTCAGTGTACCCTCCTGTGGGGTAGCCTTGTCCTGCCCAAACCCTTTGCAAGAAGTACATTTGGCTGTGCTGGAGCAAAGAAGGCTGTTCTCACCCCTCTCCTCACCCACAGGTGGCTCTCGGGGGCTGGTCCACGGGCGTCTGTGGCGTCGGGACGGTGTCCTGGCTGTGTCCTGTGCCCAGGAAGGTGTCATCCGAGTAAAGCCCCGAGTCTCAGAGAGCAAGCTGTAGCCAGAAGTATCAGCTTGCCTGGGTCTTCAAGGACCTCCCTTCTACCACCATTTCTGAGGCGGGGCTATGTGGAGGGCTGGACCTTCTGCCCCTTACACTTAATAAAGAGACTGACACCACTGGAGTGGCTGGCCTTTAATTTCCCTGGGCCAGAACTACAGCCCTTCCTCTGGCACTCAACTGCAAGATTTCAGCCAGGCTGACTTGCTGGCTTGGAGACCTGTGGAAAAGGGCTCATTCATCTTGGCCTGGGCCTGGCCGCTGGCTGTGAATAGCTGGAGGGGCTGTGTCAGACTTCCTCCCTGAACCATTCCCTGGGTACCAACCTCCAGCCAAAGCTTGTCCTGAGCCCACCTCAACAACAAAATTTCTTCCATACACTGCAAATTCTCTGTGGAACTTCTGGGGGCTCTCAGTACCCCTGCAGCCTTCTAACTGCTTTCTGTGTCCTCCTCTTCAGTCCCCTGCCCCCCAAATCCTGGGGCAGCCTGTCTCCCCACAGTGGCTTTAAGACCAGGCAAGGGTTAGCCCAGTACCTCCTTGATGAGTAATTCTTTGAGACTAGGGGGTGGCGTGGGGGTCAGGCCTGCCTCCTGCAGGGCCTGGAGCCGGGCCTCTGAGTGGCGTTTGTCCAGGCCCAGGCGCCAGGAGAGCCGGACATGGGCCTCTAGGAAGGGTGCCAGGAAAGGATGGGGGCTCTTGTCTCCCAGCAGTTCCAGGGCCTTCTCACAGCAGGCCCGGGCCTCCACAGGGTCCTCCAGCTCCTGGTGGCACACAGCCAGTCCAGCCAGGGTTAGCAGAGGACGGTCTGGGCCAGAAGGGGCATCCAGCTGGGTCTGCAGCTGCCAGGCATTGGCCCAGAGTGCCAGGGCCTCACGATAGAGGCCGGTACAGGTGAGGCTCTGTGCCCGCTGCAGCTCTGGCAGCACGAAGAAGTCCTGCAGGTCTGGGGCATGGCGTAGCTCGGGCACCGCCTGTAGGTGGCCCAAAAACTGTTCAAAGGCTCTGCTACGGCGGGCAATCGTCTCGGCGGTAAAATTCCGGCGCAGGCGCTTACGGGGGAAGGAGATGGCAGCCATTGGGCCCCGGAACTGCCGCTGCAGGTTTCGGTGCAGCCGCTCAAAGTCTGAGTAGCGGCGAGAGATCTGGGCTGGCTGGCGATCTGGTGGCCCTGGACCCATCACGGCGAGGGTGTAGAGCTGCAGGAAGGGCAGGTATCAGGGCGGGCGCAACTGTCCACAGGCCTCCTCCCTCCCTACTCCCATCCCAGCTCTGCTCCCCCACCTCTTCCCTTCCTCTGGGACTGGGCCCAGGAGGGTGGGGCAGTGGCCAGGAGGCCCACTCGCATCTTACCTGAGGCTTGTCTGAAATGACCCAGGCCCAAGGCAGCACAGGGAGAGAAAGACAGAGATGAGCTTCAGTGCTTGGGGCTGCTACCCCCACTCCCACATCTGGGAAGTTACCTCTTCCCATAGGGCAGTTAGTTCTTCTGGTGGACCTCTGGAAAACCAGGGGTGAGCTAAAACCCAGATCAATCTCTTGGGGCTGAGCCAACTTAAGGACCAGCTTAGAGCAGTGTTCCACTATGCACACAGAGCCCCCAACACACACAGGGCTGGTGAGGCTATTCCAAGCCAGACTGATCACAGGTCCTCAGACTTCTCTAAGAGCAATGGACCAGGAATTTACTGGCCCGGGATTCAAGTGTTGACCCAGGTCAGCCTCCCTCCTTCCCTCTGTGACCGCAGGCAAGGCAGTCTACCTCTGGGTCTACTTCAGTCTCTAATGAATGAAATACTGGGTCAGGAACAAGTGCAAGTGTTGGTACATGAAATTTTTTGTTTTGCTTTGCTGTTTTTCCTTTTTTTGGAGTGGGTTAACTGGGAATTGAACCCAGAGATACTTACCACTGAGCTACATCCCCAGCCCCTTATTTATTTATTTATTTACTTATGGTGCTGGGGATTGAATTAAGGGGTGATTTACTAATGAGCTAAGTCCTCAACCCTTTTTAGTTTTTGAGACAGGGTCTCACTAAGTTGCTTAGGGCCTTGCTAAATTGCTGAGGCTGGCCTCAAACTTGTAATCCTCCTGCCTCAGCCTCCTGAGCCACTGGGATTGCACCTGGCAAGTATGTGAGTTTTTTTTTTTTTTAAATCTTTATTCATTTTTATGTGGTGATGAGGATTGAACCCAGTGCCTCACTTGTGTGAGGCACTCTACCACTGAGCCACAATCCCAGCCCTGTATGTGAGTTTTTTAAGAGGGTATACACCAGAGTATACTGTGCCAGAGATGGGAGGTGATTCCTCTCTAATACTTTTTTTTTTATCTTTCTTATCTGAGAAAAGCATCTCCCTTTGTTGCCCAGGCTGGCCTCAAATCCCTGGGCTCAAGCAATCTTCCTGCCTCAGGCATTTGAGTAACTTGGGACTACAGATGTGTGGTACCACTCCTGACTTCTTTTTAAATCTCTGACTATAGGGGCTGGGGTTGTTGTACCTCAGTGGTAGAACGTTTGCCTCGCATGCATGGGACCCTGGGTTAGATCCTCAGCACCACACACACAGAAATGAATAAATAAAAATGAATATATTGTGTCCATCTACAACTAAAAAATAAGTAAATAAATAAATCTCTGATTATAAACTCAGAAGCTCTCAGCTTGGTTTTTATTTTATTTATTTATTTTTCTGGTACTGGGGATTGAATCCAGGGGTTCTACCACTGAGCTATACCCCCTTTTTGAGACAGGGTCTCGCTAAGTTGTTAAATTGCTAAATTGCTGAGTCTGGTCTTGAACTTCTGATCCTCCTGCCTCAGCCTCCTAGGTCCCTAGGATTACTGTGCCAGGCTTCAGTTTGGCATTTAAAAGGCAATTCTCAGGTAAGGGCCTTTTTCAGGCAATAACACGTAGGCAGGATTTAATGCTGTGGTTCCATTTTCACTACTTTTATGGTTAGCTTCTCTTTATGGCAAATGAAGCTTTTCACAGATAGTAGTGCTGTAAGGTTGGATTTTAGACTTATTTTATAAAAACATGTTCATTCAAAGAAAAATGTTAAGCAAAGAATGATGCTACTAGCATTTTAGATGGGCCAAGAATGGCTAATGTGGCACTGGAATGACTTAGGCTTGGAAAACACTGAACAAGATGATCACTAAGCTTCCCCCAGGCCCAAGAACCTAAAGATGGACTAATTGAGACTAATGAGGATTAATGCAGGTCAGCAGGTTTAAGGGGAGTCACTGGGATACTAATACCAAACCCAGCTTTTTCTCTTGAATTTATTCTATGAAACTGCCAATATTCTAGCCACCCCTGGTCAGTTAGCTTTGTCTACTATATTTTCTTGAAAATTCACAGTGTAGTTTTTATTTTATTTAGGTACTGGGGATTGAACCCAGGGGAATTTTATCAATGAACACATGCCCAGCCCTTTTTGTTTTTTTGAGACAGGGTCTTGCTAAGTTGCTGAGGCTGGCCTTGAACTTGCAATCTTCCTGTCTTAGCCTCCTGAGTCAACTGGATTACAGGCATGCACCACAATACCCAGCTGGCTTAAAATACCCATTATTTTATGTAATCCTTATAATGTCCCACCAACACAGGAAATAATGATAGTAGTTCCATTAACAGAACACTTACCCTGGGCCTTGTACTATACCAAGCACTTTTCCATCTATGATTTCATTTAATCACAACAGCATTCCAAGGAAGATGTCCTTATCTCTGTCAGCAAAGAAGCAGGCTCAAAGAGGAGGTAAAGGCTTCAAAGACTTGCCACAAGTACCATAGCTGGCAAATGGCCTAGCTGGCATTCAAACCCAGGCTGACAGGATTCCAAAACCTGTGCTCATCACCCTCCCCACACGTTATATGGAAACTCAGGGTGCCCACTGAACAGAGGAGGTGACTTGCTTCTCCATAGGCTGGGACAAAATAGTTGGCCATTCTACTTTTTTCTTGTCATTTTCTTCCCATCTGGGTACCCAGAGTGACCTCCATTCCTTCCTACCTCTGAGCTGCTTGCTCCTTGATGACTGTTCTTTGGTATCCCTTTCCTGTGTATGACCCCTTGCCCACCCCAGAGTTCTGGGACCTTTGCCACTTAAGATTGGATCATCAGGGCTGGGGTTGTAGCTCAGTGGTAGAGCCCTTGCCTAGCACATGTCAGGCACTGGGTTCAATCCTCAGCACCACATAAAATAAATAAATAAATAAATAAATAACAACTAACAATATAAAAAAAAATTGGATCATCAGGGGCAGCAGGGTAGCTCAGTGGTAGAGCACAGACTTGGCATGCAGGAGGACCAGGGGTCAGTCTCCATTGCACACACACAAAAAGGCTGGATCATCAGAGTCAATCCCTGCTCAAATTGGAACAGCCACCCCATGGGTGTGGCCTTTGTTAGGAACAGCAACAGAGAGGGGTGGAGAGGCCCAAATGTGGGACAGGGCTCTGGGCCCCCTTCCTGCTGAGTCAGAGGTGGAGGAGAGTGGTGAAGAGGGAGTGAGAAGCAGGGAGCTGCCACTGTCAGGAAGAGCCAGCCCAGCTGGGTTGCAGGCTCCACAGGGAGCAGGACCTGGCAGACCTCATCCTCCATGTCAGTTTCTCCCCTCCACAGCAGGGGAAACAGACCCAAGGCCCTCCCTGCAGCTGTTCTTCACCCTAACTCCTGCCGAACCCCTACATCTAGCCCTTAAGGATTATTCCACACAGGATTCCATGCAGAGCAGTAGGATTATTCCACACAGGGTGGGTGCTGGAGAATAGATTCACTTGAATTACCAGGGGGGCACAGCAGGCCCTAGATGCCTGACATTTCTAATCCAAAGTTAAATACTAATAAGACATGATTCAAAATGCTTGGGTCCAAAGTGTTTCAGATTTTGGATTGTGGAATCTTTCTATATACATAATGAGATATCTTGGGAATGGAACTTAAATCTAAATTCAATTTATAGATCACATGTACTTTATACACATAGCCTAAAGGTAGTTTTATATATATATATATATTTTGTGTGTGTGGTGTATCTGAGCATGCTAGGCAAACACTCTATCAGTGAGTTACACCCTCAGTGTCTCTCTCTCTTTCTCTATATGCATGTATGTATGTATGTATGTATATATATATATATATATGTATATATATATACCTTTATTTTATTTTTATGTAGTGCTGAGGATCGAACCCAGTGCCTCACACATGCTAGCCAAGCGCTCTACCAACTGAGCTATAACTCCAGCCCTCAGTCTGGTTTTATCCAGTATTTTTAGTGTGTCTGGATTTTGACTGTCAGGTGTGGAATTTAACTTGTAGCATCATGTTGACACTCAAAAAGTGTCAGATTTTTTTTAAACAATTTTTTTTTGGTTCATTTATTTATTTATTTATTTTTACTTGGTGTTGAGGATCAAACCCAGGGCCGCGCACATTGTGCTAGGTGATTGCTCTACCGCTGAGCAACAACCCCAGCCCTCAGATTTTTAGTTGTAGTTGGGCACAATACCTTTATTTAATTTATTTATTTATATGTGGTGCTGAAGATCGAACCCAGGGCCTTGCACATGCCAGGCGAGCGCTCTACCAATAAGCCACAACCCCAGCCCAAAGTTTAAGATTTTGAAGCATTTCAGATTTTCAGCCTAGAGATGTGGAACATGAATAGCAACATTTGATGAGCACTTCATCCAGGCACAATGTTAAGGGCTCTTTTTGCATTGTCTCATTTAACTCCTACCCTAATCCCCTGCATTATCCCCATTGCTCGGATGAGTAAACTGGGGCTTGCCAAAATTACACAGCCCACCCAAGGCCAAACAGCTGGTAATGAAAAATGTGATGTGAATCAAGGCTGATCTGGGTCCAAAGCACATTTCCTTAACCACTAACCTGTGGCTCTCAAGTCTGTATCTTGCTACAATTTGCAAAAACCCTGGGGAAAGGTGAAAGCACACATACCAGTTCTCTTAGTCTCAAAACTGGGACAGGAGGCAGGTCCTTAATCTCCCACTTTACTCAGTCTCAGAGAAACTAAGTCATTTGCCTGAGGACTTGCTCAAGTCACATCCCCTTTCTGGCCTCAGTTTTCCCATCTGTAAAATAGGGCAGCCATTTATAATCACACATCCAGAAGTTCCATCAAGTTCCAGTTTTCCCTACTTTCTTTTCGCCAGACTCACAGCCCAGGTGTTCCTGGAACCTCACTCACCACGTACTTGGAGGGCGGGTCCTTAACAACATTGGCGCTGGTCACCTCAAAGAGCAGCCGCTGGGGTACCAGGGTGTTCCGGGATTTCTTCCAGAAATCTTGTAGCTGCCGAGCCAGGAGTTGACTGCCTCGCTGCCCATCAGGTGGGGGGCTCCGTTCTGCACAAGTACATGACCAGTCATATCAAGGGGCCTCGGGTCAACATAAACAGCGCGCTATGACCTCACTCATCCAAGCTGAAGTAGGCGTTATTCCCTATTTTTTTTTTTAAATATTTATTTATTTGCTTTAGTTGTACACAATGCAATGCATTTATGTTTACGTGGTGCTGAGGATCGAACCCCGGGCCGCGCACGTGCAAGGCGAGTGCTCTGCCGCTGAGCCACAACCCCAGCCCCTATTCCCTATTTTTAAAGATATGATAACTGAGGGTCAGAGAGGCACCTGGTACCCAACACCATGCCTGGCTGACATCCCCAAAACATCGCTGGCACATCATTACCATCAGTGTCCCAGGTCCTGCGCATTTAATACGCTTAAAAACCCTGAGATGGAAGTGATTTCTCTCATTTGACATAAGGGAAATCTTGGATCAAAGGGGTGTTGTGACTCTCTCAAGGTCACACAGCTAAGAGGAGATTGGAGGCTCTTAAAGAAGTGTCAGCTGGATCAACTCAGAGCGCCCAAGATGCTCTCGGGATGGGGCTGGGATGGAGGCCTAACCTAACCCCAGCGTCCCCGTCTCTCGCCTCGTCTTCCACACTTGCCTGTGTCTTCTCCCGATGTTCTGTCCCCGGGAGACGGCGAGTCGGGGCCGGCCTCCTCGTCGTCTTCGTCCTCGTCGTCCTCGTCGTCCTCGGCGCTGGTAAAGCTGAGGGTGCCGCTGAGACGGGAGGACAGGCCCTCGGCGTCGTCGTCCTCCAGCTCGGAGGTCTCCGGGAACTGCTCGGCCTCTGGGCCCGCCGCCGCCTCACCCGGGCCATCGCTGGCCAGGGCGTGCCGCAGCCGGTGCAGGAGCCGCGAGGCCATGGCACCCCGGGGGGAGCGGGCGCCACTAGGTCCAGGGCGGGGGCCGGAGGAGGACCCCCGCCCGGCGCGGGAGCAAGGGCGGGGCCCAGGCCGGAGGAGGAGGGGCGCCGCGGAGGCCACGCCCCTGCCCGCTTGGGCGCTGCAAGCCCGTGGATCTCGCGGGTTGCGGCTTGCCCTGACCCACGCCCCTTCCCAAGTGGACCAGCGACCCTAGTCCTGTCTCTTTCTTCCCATCAAGCGCCTCCACCTCCAGTGTCCTGGGTGTATTCAAGGGCGTGCCACTCCCAAGGGGTCCCCGAAGCGGCCCCCCGCGGCTTAACAAGGCTGACCCGCCCAGGCGGCTCCAGCGCCGCTCGGGCCGCTTCCTGCCGCCGCCCCGCCTCCGGCCCCGCCCGCTCCCCGGAGCCTCCCGGGAATCCCGGCCCTTGGCCCACGAGAGGCTCGAGAATCCTGGATCGGCCTGAGGAGCCCCTGGTCTCCCGCGGGCGTGGCGCGCACCTTTCGTGAATCTTCGCCTCCGGGAGTTCCAGGATAGCCCTAGCCTACCCCCTAGTTTTCATCCAGTGCTTCTCCAGCCGCCACCGCGCCCTGGGCTGGGGAGATTGAACCCCGGGGGCTCTAGCACCGGCCTGCACCCCCAGCCCCTTTTATTTACTTATTTTAAAAATTGCCCAGGCTGACCTTGAACTTGTGAACCTCCTGCCTTGGCCTTAGCCTCAGGAGTAGCTTGGATTACAGGCGTAGCGCTTGCGGCACTCATTAACTTTACAATGTAATTATCCTATTTCTCTGATGAGAAAATCGAAGTCAAGAGAAGCCGTTTGGGCTCTAACGTCATTAAGCCATGACCTCATGGAGCCTAAAATTTCTTATGTAAAACGGAAACAATAATAAGCATTTTCTAGTTTTGGCTTATTATTAGTTTGTTACTGTGTTGGCCTTGGGGATTGAGCCCAGGACCTTGTGCAGAGTAGGCAAGCAGTCTACCACTGAGCTACACTCCCAGCTCCTAATTTTATGGCTTTTTAAAGAGCTTTTAGTCTAATGCCTCACGCAGGGCAATTACATAATGATCATTGTTTCTACAATGTTCACAGACTTTCACAATCTCATTTGAGCCTTACGCACGAGAAGTAGGCATGCCGGGAAACAGCCAGAGACGCTGAGTGGCTCGGCCAAGATCCCACAGCTTGCCCGAGGTTTCTGAGTATGGGACCTTGGAGCACATGTCCCCTGACTTCTGCATATTGTTCTTTTCCCAGGCATTGGTCCTGGTAATCTCAGCAGCTTCTCTGGATCTCTGTGGTTTATCTTTTACTGCAGGGCAACCTGTAGGTCAAGAAAATTTTTTTGTTGTTTCCTGTCGGAAGACCTAGATATCAGTCCCTAGCAGGGCAGATTTTGCTAGTTACACAATAAAACAAAGTCTCTTTGACAGCATCTCCTATGTTTGAGTGACACAGGAGAGAGGGGTGGGAAAAATACTTTTGAATGAGAACCGCTCTCCCTACCTCCATAAAGCAGAAGGTTCTCATCTTTCAGTTCCACTGGGTTCTACAGCCAGTTCTGGGTTCTTTGCGTATTTTCATATCTCACCCTCACAGCATTCTGGGGAGGAGGGATGGGCAATCACCTTCCATTTTGAAGATGAAGAAACTAAGACAAATTCACTTCCCCAAGATCTACCTCTGGGAAATACGGAAGCTGGGATTTAAGTTCAAGTCCATAATTTCAGAATTTTAATTCATCTTCGTTTGGCTTATAGGTAGGGTGTTGGGGTAAAAAAAAAAAAAAAAAAAAAAAAAAAAGATGCACTTCATTTATTTACTCAACACTCACTCATTCACCAACCGTGGCTGAATATTAACTTGTTCTTGGTATATGTCTCACAAGTCTGGGTGTAAAGCTGATGTTCATAAACTCCAGGTTATCAGAGCAGGAGGGTCCCTCAGAAATCTGTCCTATTGATACCACTGGTTACCAATGACGAGTTCTGCTCCCTCAAATGTTGAAGTTTGAACATTAGAGAAGCACGCTGAGGCAAGCATATAAAGCAGGGTTTATTTAAAAAGGGGTAACATCAGCCGGGCATAGTGGCGCACGCCTGTAATCCCAGCACTTTGGGAGGCTGAGGCAGGAGGATCGCGAGTTCAAAGCCAGCCTCAGCAATGGCGAGGCACTTAGCAACTCAGTGGGACCCTGTCTCTAAATAAAAATACAAAAAAGGGCTGGGGATGTGACCCAGTGGTCGAGTGCCCCTGAGTTCAATCCCCGGTACCACAAAAAAAAAAAAAAAAAAAAGGGGTAACATCGACTTTTCTGAGAGGGAGAAGGGTGCCATAGCTGGTATCTGGGTATCCCAAGAAGTGAGGTGTTCTGCCCTTTTTATATGTCCTAGGCTTCCTTTGTTCTCCTGCCCTCTTTCCCTTATCTCTCTCCTTCCTGCATACCTGACTAGGCCCAGAAATGCTGACTGGGATGGCCAAGAGGTGAGAAGCAGGAGGGCTGAAGGGGGAGCAACCCAGGACACAGTAATTAACAACCTTATAGCTCCCTGTAGGGAGGGGCAGTTCCTGGGACAGGTTACCTTAGCAACAGGATGGAGCAGGGGCAGGTTCTTGATAAGGGTGGAGAAAGGGCTCTGAAGGAATTGAATTTCAATCCCTCAAGGGAGGGTCTCCAACTTCCCGGGACTCACTGGCTTCCTTGATCCCACCTAATTCCATTTACCTATCTATACTGACTGCCTGTCTAATTCTGGCTTCACTATCACTTCCATTTTACAGGTGGATAGACTAAGGCTTAGTGAGGGGAAGGGACTTATGCTTCATTATATAAACATGGTCAGAATAAGGAACTTTTTTTTTTTTTTTGGTGGTGGTGCTGGGATTGAACCTAGGGCCTTGTGCATGCGAGGCAAACATTCTACTAATGAGCTATATCCCCATCCCTATTCTTTGTGTGTGTGTGTTTTTTTTTTTTTTTTTTTTTTGGTATCAGGGATTGAATTCAAGGATACTCAACCACTGGGCCACATCCCCAGCCCTTTGTTGTATTTTATTTAGAGACAGGATCTCACTCAATTGCTAAGTGCCTCGCCATTGCTGAGGCTTGCTTTGAACTCGTGATCCTCCTGCCTCAGCCTCCCAAGTGCTGGGATTACAGGCATGCCCCACTGCGCCCGGCTCCTATTCTATTTTTTTAAAAAATGCTTTTATTAGTGCATTATAGTTATATATAATAGTTGGGTTCAAGTTCATGGTTCAAGGTTTCAGTTATTCTTCTTTTTTTTTTTTTTTTTTTTTTTTTTTTTTTGTGGTACCGGGGATTGAACTCAGGGGCACTTGACCACTGGGTCACATCCCCAGCCCTTTTTTGTATTTTATTTAGAGACAGGGTCTCACTGAGTTGCTAAGTGCTTCCCCATTGCTGAGGCTGGCTTTGAACTCGCGATCCTCCTGCCTCAGCCTCCCAAAGTGCTGGGATTACAGGCGTGCGCCACCGCGCCCGGCTTCAGTTATTCTTATACAGAATACAGTATTAAATCCTGCTCAATACCCAGTGCAGGTGCTGATTTTTTTTCTTTTTTCAATATTGGAGATTGAAGCCAGGGCCTTTTGCATCTAGGTAAGTGCTCTACCACTAAGCTACACCCCATCCCTTTTCTTTTCTTTTTAAACTTTATTTTGAGATAGGGTCTTGCTAAATTGTCCAGGCTGGTCTTGAAGTTATGATCTTCTTGCCTCAGCCTCCACAATAGCTGGGATTACAGGGGTACATCACCATGTCTGGTTTAGGTCCTGGGAGGCTTTTTTTTTGTACTGAATATTGTACCCAAGGACACTTAACCACTGAGCCATATCCCCAGAACTTTTTTTTTTTTTTTTTTTTTTTTTTTGGTACCAGGGATTGAATTCAGGGGCACTTGACCACTGGGCCACATCCCCAGCCCTTTTTTGTATTTTATTAGAGACAGGGTCTCACTGAGTTGCTAAGTGCCTCACCATTGCTGAGGCTGGCTTTGAACTTGCAATCCTCCTGCCTCAGCCTCCCAAGTGCTGGGATTACAGGCGTGCGCCACCACGCCCGGCTCTATCCCCAGCCCTTTTAATTTTTTATTTTGAGACAGAGTCTCACTAAGTAGCTTAGGGCCTTGCTAAATTGCTGGGGCTGACTCTGAACCTGCAAGCCTCCTGCCTCAGCCTCCTGAGCTGCTGGGATTATAGGTGTGCACCACTGTGCCTGGTGAGATTTGATGTTGAACGATAAACTTTCTCTGGCCCATGGAACTCAGAATCGGTTACGATCCTGATTTAGTCAATGTTTTTGCTGCTGTGACCCAAAGACCTGACAAGAGCCAGGTGCTGTGGTGCACACCTGTAATCCCAGTAGTTCCAGAGGCTGAGGCAGGAAGATTACAAGTTGGAGGCCAGCCTCAGCAATTTAGTGAGGCTTTAAGCAATTGTTTCAAAATAAAAGAGAAAAGGGGCTGGGGATGTGGCTCAGTGGTTAAGCACCCCTGCACTCAATCCCTGGTACCAAAAAAAAAAAAAAAAAAAAAAAAACCTGACAACAATTTTGGAGGAGGAGAAGTTTATTTGGTGCTCAGGGTTCCAGAGGTCTCAGTCTATAGATGGTGGATTCCATTGATCTGGGCTTGAGGTGATGCAGAACATCATGGTGGAAGAGTGTGGAGGAGAAAAGCAGCCCAGAACATGGCCACCAGGAAGCACAGAAAGCTCTGCTCAGGAGGGACAAAATATAAACCTCTAGCCATACCCTTCCACCATGATGTTCTGCCTTTTCTTGGGCCCAGAGCTATGGAGTTGGCCACATATAGACTAAGGCCTCTAAAACTGTGAGCCCCAAATGAACTTTTCCCTCCTCCATGTTGTTCTTGACAGAGCTTTTGGTCACAGCAACATAAAAGCTGACTAAAATAGCCAGGTGCAGTGGCACACATCTATTATCCCAGTGGCTCAGGAGGCTGACTCAGGAGGACTGCAAGTTCAAAGGCAGCCTCAGCAAAAGCGAGGTGCTAAGCAACTCTGTCTCTAAATAAAATACAAAATAGGGCTGGGCATGTGGCTCAGTGGTTGAATGCCCCTGAGTTCAATCCCTGGTACCCTCTTCCCTACAAAAAGCTGACTAAAATAGATCCTGAGACATGCTCAGTGTTATGATTGAGGGAACTACTGGAGACCACCTTGGACCTCCAGATGGACACAATATCTTTTTTTTTTTTAATATTTATTTATTTCCTTTTAGTTGTACACAATGCGTTTTTTTTTTTTTGTTTGTTTGTTTGTTTGTTTTTACATGGTGCTGAGGTTCAAACCTGGGCCGCACACGTGCTAGGCGAGCGCTCTACCGCTGAGCCACAACCCCAGCCCCTGGACACAATATCTTTATTTTTATTTATTTATTTTTGTGTGGTGCTAAGCATCGAACCCAGGGCCTCACGCATGTGAGGCAAGTGCTCTACCACTGAGGTACAAGCCCAGCCCTACATCCCAGTACCTTTTAAAATTTTTCATTTTGAGACAAGGTCTTGCTAAAGTTGCTCAAGGTCTTGCTAAAGTATGGTACTCCTGCATCAACCTCCTGAGTTGCTGGGATTACAGACATGTGCCACCTTGCCCAGTAGAAGTAATGTTAAAACCGAGAAAGGTGACAGGTAAGTAGGCAGGTGAAGAGAGGGAAGATGGGAGTTTCTGGCATCACATGCAAAGGCCTTGGGGCTCATAAAGGGTGGTGTTCAGGGCCATGTTTTTTTTTTTTTTTTTTTTTTGTGGTACCGGGGATTGAACTCAGGGGCACTCGACCACTGGGCCACATCCCCAGCCCTTGTTTGTATTTTATTAGAGACAGGGTCTCACTGAGTTGCTAAGTGCCTCGCCATTGCTGAGGCTGGCTTTGAACTCGCGATCCTCCTGCCTCAGCCTCCCAAAGTGCTGGGATTACAGGTGTGTGCCACCGCGCCCGGCTTCAAGGCCATGTTTAAGTCAAACTAGAGCAGAGCAGCCCACAAGTGAGGGAGGAGAGAAAGAGGAAGATTGGACAGCCAGTGGGACCTTGCATGGTCACAGGAAGGAGTTTGATCCTTATCTATTTCTCTGAGTAAATCAAAGAATAAATTAATGAATAGTGATTGAGGAGGGCTCCAAAGGGCTCCAGTGGCTCCAGTGTTTGTTGTCCAAATTGGAATCCCTGAGTATCATTCCTTGTCCCCCTGCCTGGCTGGGGAGGCCTTATTTAGCCTGGCTGGCTCTGCTGAGCTTTTCTTGGGAATGTCTATATATAGGGGAAGGGGGCAGCCCAGTTGCCACTGTCCATCTGACTTCCTTGGTGTCCAGTCTCCCTTCCCTGGCCTGGCCCTGCTCTTGGGTGTCCCAGTGCTTTCTGTTGACTCCGCCACTGTCTGTGAGCCTTGCTTACTACTCCTCATGGCCTAGCATGAACCTGAGGGTTCTCAGGGTGGGCTTCCTTTGGACTAGATTTTCCCCTTCCCCAATTCGCCAGAGGGCTATCTGAGTTCCTCCAACTTTCTTTTCTTTATTTCTTTTTTTTTTTTTTTTTTTTTTTTTTTTTTTTTTTGTGGTACCGGGGATTGAACTCAGGGGCACTTGACCACTGGGTCACATCCCCAGCCCTTTTTTGTATTTTATTTAGAGACAGGGTCTCACTGAGTTGCTAAGTGCCTCGCCACTGCTGAGGCTGGCTTTGAACTCGCGATCCTCCTGCCTCAGCCTCCCAAAGTGCTGGGATTACAGGCGTGAGCCACCACGCCCGGCTCTTTATTTCTTTTTTTAAATATATATTTATTTGGTTTTAGTTGCACACAATGCCTTTATTCTTATGTGGTGCTGAAGATCGAACCCGGCCGTGCACGTGCTAGGAGAGCGCTCTACCGCTGAGCCACAACCCCAGCCCCCTCCAACTTTCTTCACTGAGCTCTAGGAAGGGGCCAGCTGTCCCTTTACCACTTAGAGCACTTTCTTCTACCTCCCACAAAGTGAATCTCAAACAGCCTTTCCCTGGAGAAAGGTAACTTGAGAGAAGAATCTTTGTTTTCAGTGCTACTTTCTCTAAAAGCAGTCCCCCTCTCCTTTAGCCCTCTGTATACTTTTCCTTCTGGATGCTTCCCCTGAGGACTGTCCCACCTTCTTCCCAGTCAGGATTAATCAGAATTGCCAAAAGCCAGGTGCACTGATATACCTGTAGTCCTAGCTACTGAGGAGGCTGAGGCAGGAGGATCACTTGACCCCAGGAGTTCTAGGCCAGCCTGGGTAACAGAAACTCCATCTCAAAGAAAGAATAAAAAAGAAAAAAAGAAAAAAAATGTCATCATTACTGTAGATCTTTATGATTTACTAGGACTTACAAAGTCCTCCAGGCAAATAGGGATTATAATAGCTGCCACATCATAGGATGAGGTCATGTGGTTAAAATGCTTAGTATAGTGTATGTCATGTGGTAGAAGTTCAAAAAATGGTAGCCTTACCATCACTTTCCCTCTTCTGTCCCCCACTGCTTACCATGGTTCAAAGATAGGATCTTCCAGTTGCTAAGCACCAACTCCATGGACCTGGCACAAGTAGGTGACTTATACCTGGGCTCCCATTTGCCATGCTTTTTTTTTTTTTTTTTTTTTTTTGTACCAGGGATTGAGCCTTGGGGCGCTTAACCACGGAGCAATATTCCCATCCCTTTTTGTAGTTTTTTTTTTTTTTAGAGAAAGAGTCTCACTGAGTTGCTTAGGACCTTGCTAAGTTGCTGAGGCTGGCTTTGAACTTGTGATCCTCCTGCCTCAGCCTCCTGAGCCACAGGGATTATAGGCATATGCGACTGCACCCAGATGCCATGGTCTCTTTATGGGGGAAACATGAGGAAAGGAGGCCCAGGGTGTCATTACCACCTGCCCAAGGTCAGACAGCTTGCAGAGGCAGAACTAGATCTTGAATTTTGAACTTCAAGCCATGTGCTCTCCCCATCCACCGTGCTGCCTCACTTGTCACTTTCCCATCTTGAAGCAAGTGCGTTTCCTGGAGGAGGGGCTCTCTAAGGTAGTGGAGCAGGGCGGGCCCTCATAAGAATCTAGGACTACGTCAAGGCCTGCCACCTGCTCAGAGGCTTAAATTTCTCTGCAAGGGACCTTGGCTAAATTAGGTAATGGGCTAGGACTCTGGGAGGGGTGGGGCTTGATGACCCCAGGATCTGATTGGGCAGGATATCCAGTCCTGGGGAGCAGGGAGGTGGGAGGAGAGGGAGAGGGTGCCCCTACAAATCCTGGGGGCTGGAGTGGGCCAGAGCATCTTTGGGCGGTGGAGTGGAGAGGCGGTGACCCTCAGCACAGGAGTCCCAGTGACCAGCAACCATGGTAAGGACAAGAAGGGACTTCATTCCTTGGCTTGCCAGAAAACTCTAGGTCTTGCTCAGCCTGATCTGGGTGCACTGGGGGGGGGGGGCAGTTAGTTAGTTGGGTGTTAGAAGATGGCACATGAAGTTTTCTGGAACCCAGGTGTCTTGGAGAAATTCCAGGAAAAGGGCCTTTGAGTTTTCGTGGATGAGCAGAGCTGGGTTGGTCCAGGGACGGATCCTCAGCATTCATGGAGCTAGGAGGGGGTCTTAGCTTGTCTCCTTCATAGTAGAGATGCGGACCCTGAGGGCCAGAGTGAGTCACCCAGCAATCCAGTGGCAGGGGTGGGCTTTTAAAGCCCAGCCAAACCCTCCTGTCAGTGAAAGAAGAAAGCCTCCTCTGGAAGATGGAAGGCCCACAGGGCCTGGGGCTGCTAGAGTGTCTCGGAGATATTTACTCCAATGACCAAACAGTAGGAAGCAAGCTTAAAATTTCCATGTCTGCAAATTCTCTGAGGGGAAGGACAGTGTGTTCACCTCTTCTTGGTGGTCTCCGTGTCTCAGGGCTCCCCGAATCCTGAGGATGATCAGAAGAAGCAAAAGGTGACAGACTAGTTAGAGAGACCCCAGTCTCTCAGAAAAGGGTCTTGATTTGGTGTTGTCATTTTCCTCTAAGGTCCCCTTCCCTGCTGCATTTCAAGGAGTAACTAGACCCCAGAGGCCAGCTGCTGTTGCCCAGACCATCTAAAAATAGCCTGCCTTCTTGGCACAGGACAAGAGGAGGGGGGGAGAAGGTGGGGGCAAGGAGGAGGAGGAGGGCCAGGACCAGCTGGTCAAAGAACTCCTTGGCTACTTCAATGGTTCTTCACCACCAGCCTCAGCCCAAAGCCCCCTCACCCAGGAAATCCCCATAGAAATTGTATTTTCACACCAAAGCCTCGTAACATTTTGCCCAGCATGAGAGGCATTCACTTCAATGACTGAGGTATAAGAAAGAAACCTAAAATTTCTACATCTGCAAATTCCTTGAGGGGAGGGACTATATGTCCACCTCTTCTTAGTGGTCTCAGTGTCTGGTATAAAGCCTGACACTTAGCAGGTACTCAATAACTGTGTTGCATTATTATTTATTTGAGAACAAATGTTTATTGAGCAACTATTAAAGTACAAGCCACCACTAGGGGTTAGGGGAAGACTGGAAGATCATGCTGGAGTGTACTGACAAGATACAAAGCCCTTCACCACTCCCAATTTCATCTTATCCCACAAAATCACTTGAGATGAGGGCATGCAAAGTGACTTGCCCAAGGTCGCTGGGTATTCCTGACCTGACCTCCAATGGACAAGTGAAAAGACCTTGGTGTGGTCTGTTTTTTTTTTTTTTTTTTTTTTTTTTTTCCCCTTATCATCAGCACAGAATGTGTGCCAAGTTTGGAGTTGTCTTTAGGAGGAATCAGGGACACTTCCCTACAGAAATGGGGGTGGAGGCTGGGCTCAGTGGCCCATACTAGTAATCCCCAAAACTCAGGAGGCTGAGGCAGGAGGATTGCAATTTTGAGGCCAGCCTCAGCAACTTGGGGGAGGGCTGTCTCAAAACATATAAAGGGGGCCGGGGGCGGTGGCACACACCTGTAATCCCAGCACTTGGGAGGCTGAGAAAGGAGGATCCTGAGTTCAAAGCCAGCCTCAGCAATGGCGAGGCACTTAACAACTCAGTGAGACCCTGTCTCTAATAAAATACAAAAAAGCGCTGGGGATGTGGCCCAGTGGTTGAGTGCCTGAGTTCAATCCCTGGTACCAAAAAAACAAACAAACAAACAAACAAACAAACCAACAAACAAACAAACCAACAAACCATGTAAAGGGCTGGGTTTGTGGCTCCGTGGTAGAAAACCCCTGGCCTCAATTCCCAGTACTGCCCCCACACACAAAAGAAAAAATAAAAATTTGAAAGTGGAGGTCGAGGAGAATGGGGCTAAGGTGAGAATGGGCTCCACTTTCTGCTCTCTGACTCCGTTTGTCTTCTGCAGACGGACCAGCAGGCTGAGGCCCGGTCCTACCTCAGCGAGGAGATGATCGCTGGTGAGTGGGTTGGGCAGCTGGTCGCCGGTGGGGGGCCGGGTGTGTTGGGGACCGTTTTTGGCGTCTGGGCAGGGTCAGGAGGGTAGGTGTGAGGCTAACAGTCCAGCCAGCCTCACCTCAGCCCCCCATTCTCCTTCCCCTGGCAGAGTTCAAGGCTGCCTTTGACATGTTTGATGCTGATGGTGGTGGGGACATCAGCGTCAAAGAGTTGGGCACCGTCATGAGGATGCTGGGCCAGACACCCACCAAAGAGGAGCTGGACGCCATCATCGAGGAGGTGGACGAGGATGGTAGGCGGGTAGCCCTCCAAGGCGCGGGTGGCGGGGCCAGCCGGGCAGCCAGGGCCCGGGCTCAGCCCGCTTGTCCCTTCAGGCAGCGGTACCATCGACTTCGAGGAGTTCTTGGTCATGATGGTGCGCCAGATGAAAGAGGACGCGAAAGGAAAGAGCGAGGAGGAGCTGGCCGAGTGTTTCCGCGTCTTCGACAGGTGCGCTGGGGACTTGGTGGCTCTCCTAGGGGGAGCAGACCGAGCCGGCTGGCAGGTGCACAGGTTCCCAGGGTGGGGGTAGGTGTCCAGCGTTACCGAGGCGTGGCCAAGCCTCACCGCGCCCCCGCCTGCCCTGTCTCTGTGCCCCGCAGGAACGCAGATGGCTACATTGATGCCGAGGAGCTGGCAGAGATTTTCAGGGCTTCGGGTGAGCACGTGACAGACGAGGAGATCGAATCCTTGATGAAAGACGGGGATAAGAACAACGACGGCCGCATTGACTTCGACGGTGAGGGCCGCAGGAGCCACACTGAGCTTTGGGGGCACGGGGCCAGTGCAGATGGCACTCACGCGGGTGCCCTTGGCCTTGTGGGTGGGGCTGGGTGTGGCCCGACCAAGTTCCCTCCTACCCCTAGGGCTGGTAGGGAGCTCTGGGCGGCTGTGTGTCACTGAGCAGTTAATGACAAGGCACCCTCTGCGTGCCGTGAGGGACCCCTGACCCCCTTCCTCTCTCTCCCCGCAGAGTTCCTGAAGATGATGGAGGGTGTGCAGTAAGGAGTGGCCGTCGCCTCCCCGGAGATCCCGCGTCCCTCGGGCGTGGGCAGCTCCACCCCCACCGGTCGTTCCTAACCCTGCCCCACCAGGGAGGCGCGGCGCCTTCTGGCCGTGTCGAGAAGGAATAAAAGCAAACATTGCAAAGCTCGTGACCTGAGTGGGGACTGACTGGGACTGCGGGTCTCAGGGGCCGCCTGGTTGGGATGCTGTGCGGCCAGGGAGCCCAGCAGTGCGAGACCCAAGGCGGTGCGCGACCCGAGGCGGCCGCCGGAGTCCCGGGCGGCGCCGGCGGCGCCCTTCGGGATAGCCGCCTGCTACCGGCCGCTGGCGCTGGGCCAGCGGATGCACCTGGCATCGGAGGGGAGACAGCAGGGACTTGGAATTGAGTCCAGGGGAGCCGGAGGCCCCAGGAGGGCGCCCAAGACGGCGGGCAGGGTGAAGGCGCACTCCAGGGGAAAGGGGTGAAGTCTCTTCACTTCGCCATCGTCCTTCTTTTCTGGAACCTTTGGGTCTTGGGTGTCCTACTTGCCTCCTTCTGGGCCATGGGGCTGAGGAGGGTCGGGGCGTCCATCCATCCCAGGTAGCATTACTTCTGCTTGAACGACTTTGCTCTCCCCAGCGCGTCCTAGGTGCCTTGCGGTAGGGGAGGGTGGAGGCACACAGCCCAGAAGAAGGTTGAGCTCATCATCTCGACCCAGGATCCCTATCGCGGTCGGCCTTCAGCTTCCTGCCTCCAGGCCCCTCCACAGCTCTCCATAGAGGCCAATAGCGTGATCAAGCGGAAATGAAATCTGAGCTGGCCACTCCCCCGCCAAAAAACGCCTTCAAGGCTTTCCATTACTTCTAGAACTAGTTCCAATTTCCTACTCCTCCTCTCCCTCACACCCTTCCCAGGGCTCATTCCTATGGACTAGGAATGCATTTCCAAGCCCTTGGGCCTTTGCACACGCTGTTCTGACTCCTCAGAACGCTTTCCCCCATCTTATAAATTCTTCAACTCATAAGCCCTGCCCAGATACCATCTCTTCCCTTGATTCCTGCCCTGACTGACTAGGACATTAGCTCCCAAAGCTCTTTGTAAACAACTCAATTACAGCAGGTGCCCAGTTATAGCTAATTAAGTGTAGTGGTAGTTTAGCTGTAGAGCCAGGCTGAGTCTGAATCCTCACCGCCTTTGACAAATTTAGCCACTCTGCTTGTTTCCTCATCTGTAAATGAGAATAGTGATTAGTGCTAATCTTACAGGGTTTTAAGAATGAGATCTTGTGTGCTTAGAATAGTGCCTGGTACATAGTAAATGTTTAAAAATGCTAGACAGACTCAGTGGCACACACCTGTAATCCCAGTGACTAGGGAGACAGAGGCAGAGGATTGCAGGCTACCTTGGCAATTTAGCAAGAACCTGTCTGAAAATAAAAAAGACTGGGGGTGTGGCTCAGTGGTAAAGCTCCCCTGAATTCAATCCCCAGTACCAAAACTCAAAAATAACAAACCCCCAAATTTAGGCAATTTTATACACACACACACACATATATATGAATATATGAAGTATATATATGATATATATGCTAGATATTAACATCATCATTATTCTTGAAATTGATCCCTACTGTTACTGTATTCTTTGCTACAGCCCTCTTTCTTCAGTCCTGTCCTGTTTATTTCTTGTTTTTGTTCTATTCATATATTCCCCAGCTTGTATTTTCAGCCAGAAATTGGTGCTAGGGTTTAGTAACCATCAATTGAGTGCCTACTGTTGCCTTATAGCCATTGTCCAATTCATCCACATAACGCACCTAGAGGCAGATGCTGTTATCTCCATTTTACATTTGAGGAAATGAAATCCTACGGAGGTGAAATACACAGGCACATGGATAATAACCCAGCTACGCTGCTGCTGTGAGATGGAACCAGAGCAAATCTCTCAACCATGATCCCATCCGTCTGGATGACCCATGCATTGGAAATGGCCCTGTCTTAAATGGATGAACACCGCTCCCCTCTGTCTTGTTCTCCCATGTTCCCCATCTCAGGGTCGATACTGCCGATGGGCCCAAGAATTCTGGCACTCATTCTCCACCTCTTAAATAACTTGCCCTGTTACTTCCTTTTTTCGTTGTTGGGGATTGAAGCCGGGGTGCTTTACCACGAGCTACATCTCAATCTCCCCCCCCTTTTTTTTTGTGTGTGTGGTACTGGGGATTGAACTCAGGGGCACTCGACCACTGGGCCACATCCCCAGCCCTTTTTTGTGTTTTTATTAGAGACAGGGTCTCACTGAGTTGCTAAGTGCCTCGCCATTGCTGAGGCTGGCTTTGAACTCGCGATTCTCCTGCCTCAGCCTCCCAAGTGCTGGGATTATAGGCGTGCGCCACCGCGCCTGGCAATCTCCCCCTTTTTAATTTTATTTTTTGAGACAGAGTCTAAGTTGCTTAAGGCCTGGCTAATTTGCTGAGGCTGGCCTCAAACTTGGGATCCTTCTGTCTCAGCCTCCTTATCTCTCCTCTCCATGCCCACTTGGCATTATAACTCAGGTTACGATAGCTTGCCTGGCTCCTTCCTGTGATTTGCTCCCCAGAGGGCAGCCCAGCAGTGTCTATTTTCTTTTTTTTTTTTTTTTTGGCAGTGCTAGGCTACATATCCCCAGCCCACCATCAGGATTTTTCGAAACACCAACCTCATCAAGTCTCTGCCCTGTTCACAGCTTTGTTAGCTTCCTGTCGTCCTCATGATAATGCTCAAAGTTTTCCTTTCCTGTTTTTTTTTTTTTTTTGTACCGGGGATTGAACTCAGGGACACTCGACCACTGGGGCCACATCCCCAGCCCTTTTTTTGTATTTTTATTAGAGACAGGGTCTCACTGAGTTGCTAAGTGCCTCGCCATTGCTGAGGCTGGCTTTGAACTTACGATCCTCCTGCCTCAGCCTCCCAAGTGCTAGGATTACAGGCGTGCGCCACCACGCCCCGGCTTCTCCTGTTTTTTTTTTTTTTTTTTTTTTTTTTGGTACTGGGATCAAACCCAGGCTTGTTAGCTTCCTATGACCTTTCAGATCCTTGGGAGACCTCACCTGCCTGTATTCCTCCTAAAGTGCTTGCTGAGAAATGGGCTTTCTCACATCTCTCCCATGGCATTCAGTTATATTGCACAAATGGGAATAATATCATACCATCTAGTATTTCCTGTGCCATATATATATGTGTGTATATATATGTATAAACGTGTGTGTGTGTGTGTGTGTGTGTGTGTGTGTGTGTGTGTATTTATGCTAAGGATTGAACCCAGGGATGCTTTACCACTGAGCTACATTTGCTGAGGCTGGCCTTGAACTTGTGATCCTCCTGCCTCAGCCTTGAGTCTCTGAGATTATAGGGATACACCGCTTATTGTTCTTTATGTTGTAAGTGTCAGAAACCTAAGCAAAATGGGACATGTTTCATGGAACTGGTGTGCCAAGGCACCAACTGGAAGTATCTAGCTCCAATTTATCTATTTGGTTTTGTTGGTTTTCTTCCTATTGTATGTGTCCACCAGCAGCTGAGACTGACTCCTTCCTCTTTTAGGAGTTCCACTAGATAGATTTTGCTCTTTCTTGGTGATTAATTCCAGAAAAGGCAATTGGTTCAGAACTAGTTTAGTGCTAGGCCCTAGTGACCGACACAAAGTAGGCCAGGTGACCATCTAGATGTTCAAGGACCCCAATTTGATGCTTCTCCATGGCAGATAAAAATGTTCACCTGTTTTTTTTTTTTTTTTTTTTTTTGGGGGGGGGGGTACCAGGGATTGGACTCAGGGGCACTCTACCACTTGAGCCACATCCCCAGCCCTATTTTGTATTTTATTTAGAGACAGGGTCTCACTGAGTTGCTTAGTGCCTTGCTTTTACTGAGGCTGGCTTTGAACTATGATCCTTCTGCCTCAGTCTCCTGAACTGCTGGGATTATAGGCATGTGCCACCATTTTTTTTTTTTTGCAGGTTGGGAGGAGTTACTGTGGCTTGAACACAGGTGTGCTTAACCACTGACCTATAACCCCAATCCTTTTTATTTGAGACAGGGTCTCACTAAGTTGCCTAAGCTTCTGAGGCTGGCCTCAATCTTGTAATCCTCCTGCCTCAGCTTCCTGAGGTGCTGGGATTACAGGCCTGCACTGCCACCTGGGCATTTAATTAGAACCAGTTTAGCACCAGGTTCTGAGCTTCGCTTTCTCAGGTATCCTCTAACCAGGTGACTTTCACACTTGAAAGCATCAGAACCTGGAAAGCTTGTTGGGAACAAGAACTGGCTCTTCTAGCAAGTTCCAGGAGGTGCCCTTGCTCCTGGAAGAACCACACATGGAAAGGCAACCCTGCCCCTTCAAAATTTGCATTAATATATATATTTAGTTGTGGATAAAACTTTATTTTTATGTGGTGCTGAGAATTGAACCCAGTGCCTCAACGTGCTAGGCGAGTACTCTACCACTGAGCTCCAGCCCCAGCCCCAAAATTTGCATTTTAACAAGATCCTTGGTAGATTTCTATGCATGTTAAATTGATAAAGCTCTATGCATGAGAGAGAACTGAGCACAGTTTCAGACAGAGGACGCTCAAGTTCTTATCCCAGACCTGACAACTTCAATTCCTTTTACCTATGGCTGCTTGATGGGAAATGCAGGGGAAAGGAGAGGGGCCTTGGCCAACAGGAGTCAAAGAGGTGGGTGAAATCTTCCTGACAGGCGCTCCTCTCCTCCAGAGCCAACCAGGCTGGGTGCTGAGGTGGAGACCCAGGCAGCGTTGGAGCACATTTGATGCTGTTTGTCCCCCTTGCAGATCTTCTCATAGGACCTCAGGCTGCTCTTCCTAGTGCCTGCCCCTGCAGGGACCCAGCAGGTCTGCATGGGCATTCCTTCTGGGGGTCCCAAGGCCAGATCCTGATATAGGCCAGAGGAAAGGTAGCTTAAACAGTTGGGGAACTGGCACAGCAGCTGGAGGAGCCGCTGGTGGAGATGGAGCAGGAAGTGAATGTGTCCTCCTGGAGCTTTCCCTGGGACCTGGGGATTCTAAAGGGGAGCGCTTTCCCTGGTTGTCTCTCATACTCTGCGCTTGCTGTAGAGTAACCAGAGTTTTATTCTTCAGGGACATAATATCTGTCACAAAGTGGGTGGCTGACCCTCCCCTCCTTTGAGTGCATACACAGGTGTACTCTTCAGTCTAAGGTCTGGTTTAGCTGCATCCAACACTCACTAAGGTTCCTGGTGCCTGCTGTGACTATTTTTGGTGCTGGGGATTGAAGCCAGGGTCTTGTACATGCTAAGCAAGCACTTTACCACTGAGCTACACCCCCAGCCAAATAGGCATTATTGTGACACCCATTTTATAGATGAAAAAACAGTGGTAAAATAACTAAGGTCACAAGTTGCCCCATAGCCCATCAACTGCTTCAACCTCTATAACAGGGCAAGAGTCCATTATATATAATATATATTTTTTAGTTGTAGGTGGACACAATATCTTTATTTTTATGTGGTGCTGAGGATCGAACCCAGTGCAAGGCAGGTGCTCTACCACTGAGCTACAGGCCCAGCCCAAGAGTCCGTATCTTAAGCCAGACCTCTACCTGCCCTGAGCACCATCCACCCAAGGGTAATTGCAAGGCAGCAAATTTACAAAAACCAACTAAAATGTATTTATTTAATATACATTGCAGGGGCTCAACCACACTTAATTTAAAAGACGGGAACAAAACAAAAATAATACCACAGCTCAAGATACATAGTCCTATACAGAAATCAAGAAAAGGACAGACTATCTAAGGAAAAATAAACAGAGAGAGAGGCTGGACAACCCTGGTCAGGGCTCTTGGCTGGAGACCTGCTTTGAGTAGGTTTCTTGCAGGTACTTCTTAAAAGCTGGAAGAGAACAGGCAGGTCTTGGGTGAGTGAATGGAGACAGGAGAGCTCATGAAGGTGGGCAAGAGGGCAGCTTGACTGGGAATGCAAACTTGAGGTGTGTCTTGGGAGGGACGGTTCTTCCCGCACAAGGGATGTTGTTTCCTGATGGACTTGCTTCCAGTGAGATGGGGAGGGTGCCAGATGACACATTTTACCAAAAGCCCCTTCAAGCTCCATGAAAAAGGAGGGGACTAACTTGTCACTTTTTATAGAATGCAGGACGCACCAAGGCTGAGACAGAAGTGGTTTGACACTCTTTCCCCTCAGCCCAATCCACTGCGATCCTTTTGAGGGAGTTTTTGAAGGCTGGAAAGGGATCATCCCGTATTCAAGAAGGACCTACCTGTGGGGTTTTTCCAGAGCTCAGCAGCATGTGTGTTCAAAGGGCTGTCGATGTTGGGTTCTGTGAATAAAGAAAGAATGGTCAAGGGGGCAAAAGAGGCTGACCCACAGGAATCCTGACAGGCCCCTATGTTGTACAGGAAGGGTTGGGCTCAGAAGTCACCTCCTAGCAGGCTCTGGATGGACAGCAGGATGGTTCTGACGTCATACAGGGCAGACCACTTGTCTTTGAGGATGTCCAGGCAGATGTTACCCTGAGTGTCCACGTTGGGGTGGTAGCAGGGTGTGAGGAACTTCACTGTGGGTGCATTGTAAGGGTAGCCACTGGGGAACTCCAAGGACAGCTTATACCTCAGGTCTTCATATACCTGGTGTTTGGAGAAGAGAGGGAAGAAGTAAGCAAGTAGCTTGCCCTGTCCTCACACCCAACCCAAGCCCACTTGAGGGGCTTGCTAAGTAGGACTTTTTATAAGAGTTTCTGAGATTGGCTAGTAGAAAAATTGTTACATTGGTTCTGGTGCTTTCCTCTTATCTGATGGGGTCATCAGTGATCCTTCAGTCTAAGTGTTATAAATTGGCATCCTGAGGGCTACCACAGCTGTGCTTTAGTCCCATTAGTGTCTTAGTTGCTAACGTGGAAAATCAGATTTTGACACAGATCTGCATTTCCATTTTTTTTTTTTTTTTTTTTTTGCACTGGCGATTTAACCCAGGGGTGCTTTATCATTGAACAACATCCCCAGGCTCCATCCCCACTTTTTTTTGGTACTAGGGATTGAACTCTGAGCCACATCCCCAGCTCTATTTTGTATTTTTTTATTTAGAGACAGGGTGTCACTGAGTTACTTAGCATCTCACTTTTTGATGAGGCTGGCTTTAAACTTGCAATCCTCCTGCTTCAGCCCCTGACCACTGGGATTACAGGTGTGCACCACTGTGCCTGGACCCTCCACCCCCACTTTTTAAATTACTATGATTTAAATTTTGAGACAGGGCCATGCTAAGTTGAGGAGGCTAGCCTTGAACTCCTACCTTAGCCTCTGAAGTTACTGGGATTATAGGCAAGTGCCACCATGCCTAGTCTGAGTTATCTTTTTTTTGGTACTGGGGATTGAACTCAGAAGCACTCAACAACTGAGCCACATCCCCAGCCCTATTTTGTGTTTTATTTAGAGACAGGGTCTCAATGAGTTGCTTAGCGCCTCACTTTTTGCTGAGACTGACTTTGAATTCGCAATCCTTCTGTCTCATCCCCCCAAGTAGCTGGGATTATAGGTGTGTGCCACCACGCCCGGCTGGTCTGAGTTATCTTAAACCAGATGTGCAGCAATGGGAAACTGCCTTTTTTTTTTTTTTTTAAAATATTTATTTATTTGCTTTAGTTTTATACAATGTGTTTTATTTTTACCTGGTGTTGAGAATTGAACCCGGGCCGCACACATGCTAGCCGAGCACTCTACCACTGAGCCACAACCCCAGCCCCGTGGAAACTGCCTTTTTGAGACTTGTGTCCTTACACTAGCCAGTGTTTGCTCTGTTACTTCCTTGTATTCTGGCCCCTTTAAACCTATACTTTCATTGCACAGAGGGGAGAATAAGGCCACAAGGCCCAGAGCTTGTGAACAGGTACAGGGGAACTGTCTCACCCAGCTAACAGACCGAAGCAGACCTGGCACTTGGATCTCACCTCCTACCTTCCCCCAAACCGAGCAAGTGATACCCACCTGCCCTAACCCTATACTTACTGTGCCAGCTGCTCCATGGATGGTCCCTACCCATTTGAAAAGATTGTCCGATTCAGGGAAGGCAGAAATTCCTTTGTCACCAGACATCTGGGAAGGAAACACAACACTCGCTGATTTGCAGCATATACTTTAGGGCATAGCAAAGGTCAGCAGGTGATCCCCTGCCCCTGATCTCCTCATACTCTGATCCCAAATTGAGCCACCAAACCTAACCAACAGATTCATCACCAGGCTAAGGAGGGAGAGGTGGTACAGGGAAGCAGAGGCCAACTCTGCACCTTGTTGTTGCTAGGAATTAAAATATACTATGTTGGCAATATGTTCAAAAGTTTTGAAATGAGTATTTAGTGATTAATTAGCAAAGCACAACTAGGAAGGGAGAATCCCAAGGTAAGTCAGGACTAGAAATACCAAGAAAGGTGGGGAGTTGGGGGTGTATAAAAGGGTAAAGCTTGGGTCCAGGAGGTAGGGACAAGTGGCAGAAGAGGGAAGGACTTGTATGACTTTGGTGAACTGTTCTAATAAACTTCATTGTGGGGGGCTAGAACGGGGATAGATACTACTGTAAGAAAAGGTGTAGGTGGGAGTATAAATGGCTTCCCAGAGTAAATTATACTGACCTTTTTTCCTCTATGTCTAGCAAGGAATCTGGTTGAGGAGGGATGCTACTGATAAGTGGGTGGGAAATGGAGAATGGACCAATTGGCTGGAATCTGAGAGCACTTAGTCACTTACCATGAGGGTCATCAGCTCCTGCTGTAGCCTGCAAAAAGAATTCAGAGTCACCTGGAAGTCTGGATGGGTCAGTTTTCCAGGTGCAGCATCTTCTCCCGTTGGAATTGCTCCTGAGCAGCTGTCATGTAGGCTTCCCCCTTCTCCCAGGTCTGACTCAGCTTGGGGTGCACTCACCATTCCCACAGGAGGACCCTGGTGAGCCTTCACCCTTCCTAATTCCCGGCTCCTGCAGTTTGACTCTGGCATGCTCTTAACCCTCACTACTCTGGCGTCTTCTGGGAAAATCCTGGCAGCGTACCTACCCTCAGGAGTCTCAAAAAGCAGCCTAAGTTCCTGGTGTGTCCCCCTATCTACCCACCCGCTTCAAGAGATGGGGGTCCAGAAGCCTCTGCCCTCGGCCCCAAGGCCCAGGCCACGAGCTCCCGCATTCGTGTATCTACCCGCTCCAGGAGGAGGGGATCCCGGAAGTCTTCGCTCAGGGTCCCCATGCCCAGGACATGCTAGGCCTGGCGAGCGTTACTTCCGCACCACTCACCTCTTGCCTACAGGGCCCCGGGCGGCGCCCCCGCTGGGCTCGGATCCTTTACGTGCTGCGGCGACGCTGGCGGCGGCTGGGTCACGGTTTTGCGAGGCCATCCCAGCAGCGCTGGCAGGGAGACAGGAACTCGGAGAACAAGACTGCAACTGCAGGGCTGCGGGCCCGCCCGCCCGCGTTTGAATTGTAACCCTCCGGTAAGGTCGACCAATCATAGGCTCGCTTGGGTTTGATCCATCCAATGTGGTGCGCCGAAGCGCTCTGTCACTGCGCAACTGCTAGACCCGCCCACCAGTGCATCACTATTGGGCGGCGGTGGTTCTGCCTCTGAAGGCCGATTGGCAGGAGAAGCTGCCGCTAACTAACGAACCTGTAGTGGATTGGTGGCCTTTGGAAAACGCCGGCCATTAAAGGTCCAAGAAAACGTCCACGTGGGACGAGACTTAAGGTTAAAAGCCTATGGCTCCTCTGGAATACCAGCCACGCCCGGCCCCATCCCTTCTTCCTGGAAGAGGCAGGGTCTTCAGTTTTGCAGCAATGGTGCCCTTTCCCAAACTGAGGACTCTGCTCCACTATTACAAGGGCCCAGGCACCTTTGTTGGAGTTCCAGGTTATTTGAAAATCCTAGGAAATGGTGAATGGGAGATTAGAGGCTGTTTAGAACAGCAGACTACCTATTACAGAATTTATCATGCCTCTCCAACTGGTTTGCTGTGTGACTTTGAGCCCGCCTGGATTGAACCCAGGCGCTCTACCATTGAGCTACATCTCCACCCCTCTCTGCCCCCATAAAATTGCCGCTGGAATTTAAGATCCTTCTGCCACAGCCTCCTGAGTAGCTGGGATTACAGGCGTGCAATGGGGATAATAAAAGTCAACTCTTGCCGGGCGTGGTGGCACACACCTGTAATCCCAGCTGCTTGGGAGGCTGAGGCAGGAGGATCTCAAATTCAAAACCAGCTTCGGCAATTTAGTGAGGCCCTAAGCAGTTTAGTAAGATTCCATCTCAAAAACACCTCTTAAGGGGCTGGGATTGTGGCTCAGCGGTAGAGCGCTCACCTAGCACGTGGGCGACCGGGTTCGATCCTCAGCACCACGTACAAATAAAACGCATTGAATAAAAGGCATTGTGTACAACTAAAAGCAAATAAATAAAAAAAAAAAAAAAAAAAAAAAACACACCTCTTAAGTCGGGGATGAGGATGTATGTAGCTCAAGTTGTAAAGCAGGAACCTAGCATGTGCAAGGGCCAGGGTTCAATCCCCAGCACCACACACACACACACACACAAAACAACAACAACAAAAACAAGCTGGGTGTGGTGATGCAAGCCTGTAATCACAGAGGCTGGGAAGGCTGAGGCAAGAGGACTGAAAGTTCAGAGCCAGCCTTAGCAATTTAGGCCCTAAGCAACTTAGTGAGACCCGGTCTCAAAATGAAAAATAAAAAGGGTTAGGGATGTGGCTCAGTGGTTAAGCGCCCCTGGGTTCAATCACTGGTACCAAAAACAAAGCAAAACAACACAAGCCATCACATTCTGCCACATTCTTGATTAGTTGGAAAACCCCCCAGAGAAACCAGGAACGCGAAAGATGGCAAAGCACACGTTCCCAGTTTGGTCTTCTAAAACCTGAGTCAATAAGATGGGGGAGAAATACTTGTCCCTTTTCCTACACCCACTTCCAGAGCCCTTGATGTTCTGTCAGCCCCCACAAGGCAGACTACACAGCAGGCTCACCATCTGTGTTTATTACAAACTGTTTTAATTGCTTCTTATCCCAATAACTTTACAAATATAGAACCATATGCCAGTCTGGGGGTGCTCTGCAGTGAGTCACTACAAACTAGCTCATGCGCGGCTTAATGCCGCTGAGATCCACCTAGGAAGAGACCCAGTGGTGGCCTCAGCTATGTGGGGAAGAGGCTCTTAGAGATGGGCTGCCAAATGTAGCCAGGGGTCCTGGCCTCAGGTCTGTGGAGGTGCTTCAGCAGTGCGATGCTCATTCTCTGTCCGTAGTGTCTCCATGTACTTTCGCATCTTCTCAACCATCCAGGAGGGTAGGACAAAGGATTTCAGCTCCTCTAACTTTAGATCCAGGCATCCTCTAGAATAGCCATTGAGGAGGAGGGTTAAAGCAAGGGAAGATGTGGGCCTAGCCTCATCCCAGGGGCCACTTTTGAGGCAGAGGAGAGGGTAGGGGGCAGAAGACCTGCTGGTTTTACCTGTAGTCATCACTGGCAGCAAGGTCCCGGATGTCCTCCTCAATGAGGAGGTAGGCCTGGGGCAGGAACAAAGGACAGGGGTAACTGCCTGTTGCATTTTACGCCAACTCGGTAATACTTTATTAAACATGTGTTAAGCCTGCTTCTAGGTGGTCATAATTTATGATTCAATAGGGAAGAGTAAGTATGGAAAGACTGTCAGGAGAATGGTTCCTTGAGAAAATCTTTCACTCAAACACAAACTTTAGTGGGGGAGAATAGGGACTGGTGACTATTTTTTTTTTTTTTTTTTTTTTTGTGGTACCGGGGATTGAACTCAGGGGCACTCGACCTCTGGGCCACATCCCCAGCCCTTTTTTGTATTTTATTAGAGACAGGGTCTCACTGAGTTGTTAAGTGCCTCGCCATTGCTGAGGCTGGCTTTGAACTCGCGATCCTCCTGCCTCAGCCTCCCAAAGTGCTGGGATTACAGGCGTGCGCCACCGCGCCCGGCTATTTTTTTTTAAATAAAAATAATTTCTTTTTGATATGGGGGTTTTATTTTGGTTTTGTTTTTGTAGTACAGGGGATTACATCCAGGGCCTCATACATGATAGGCAAGTGCTGCATTCCCAGCCCCAAGATAGGGTCATGCTACGTTGCCTAGGATGGCCCTAAACTCCCAGGTTCAAATGGTCCTCCTGCCTTAGCTTTCCAGGTAGTACAGGCACACACCACCTCCCTTGGCTTGTGGTGACTTAACTTATTTAGGGCCTTTCCTGTTTTAAAAAAGGAGTCGAGGGGGACTATAACAAAATGGTAAAAGAGTTAGCAAAATATACTTGGAAACTGGAAACCAGAGAAGGAAGCTATTTGCTAACTGGCAATTAAGATAACTTGGTTTTGAGCTTTGTGGCAAAAGGGAGAACACGATAAATGGCACTGTGGTCTAGTAACTGGGCGGTACTGTATTGCCCTGGGCCCTGCAGAATGGCATTGCCCTGCTGTGGTCTGCAGTGGGCCAGGGTCCTCTTGTGAGCTCACCTACAGGGGATGTTATTTACCATAGGAGAAATTTTTCTGTGGGACACTCTGGTTCTAGTCTTAGGGTCAGGACTAATTGTGAGTCCCTTAAGTACTTTGTCTTCATCTTGTGGGTACCGTGAACTATGTAGCAGATCAGGTGTTCCTGAAAGGGGCCTAGAGCTGAATTTGTAAACACTCAGAGGTCTCCCAGGTCAGCAATGGGGAAAAAACCCCAACTTTTTCCTAAATTACTCTTGGCAGGTGGCTTAATTTAAGGTCCTGTTTCCCTTACCCATCAATTTCTTATTTATATTATGTTTTATGTTATCAGTAGTAAGTTCCCTTAAATATTTTGTGAAATAAAGTATGGGCACAGCATAAAAAAAAAAAGTAAAATAAAATAAAAGTAGCTTTCATTGTCAGAAAGGAGATGCATACCAGTTTATAGGCCTTTAGATTCTATCAGGAGCAGTCCCAGTAGAGGGACTGAGTCATCAGGTGGACATTACATGTGATGGGCAAATCCCTACAAACTATTTTAGGACATATACCACAACAGCTTTTCTAAGGTTACTACTTGATTTGAGCTGAGAACTTAAAGTAGAGGTGAGTCTGGCAGGAGCTGCCAGGCATGGCAAACATATTTCATTGCGTGTGTGAACTCCTACTGACAAGGAGTGCTGCCTGGAGTATTGTGTTGAGAAGATTCTAGAGCTGTCTGGAAGAAGACTGTTGTGATCAATGAATTAAATCTCTCCATGGGCATACAAGGGAAAAGTAGTATTAAGTGTGTCTCCAAACTGCCCATTCCTATGCACAAATAATACGATCCAAATAAGTGGTCTTGGAGAAATGGGGTAGGAGGGAAAGTGAGGAGGTAAAGAACCCTAATGACAGGGAAGGGAAACAGGGGTTATGGTCTGCTCTTGAGCACGAAGCAGTGGGCCTTCTAAGTCTCACTTGCCACATTCATAAGGTTTAGGAAATCTTCCAGACTTTGAAGGGAAGCTGTCACTAATAGCCAGAAGCCTGGTTCTTGTGCAGGGTGGGCCTTGGGCAGTGTGTGAGTGAACAAGGCTTACCATCTTCCCGCCTGTTGCTCGCATGTGATGCTGCTCAGCCAGCCAGTGCTTGTCCTGGGGGTCAGCTGCATACTGTGAGGGATGAAGTTACAGGAGGGGACATTAGCCTGGTGTGAAGGGCTTTCCTCTCAGCTCCTGAGCAGTTCTTACCAACAAGACCTTGTCCTAGCATGTACATAAAGAGGCCTCCCTAATCTCTTCAGAGCAAGCCCAGGAGGCCAGGGATTGTGAACTAATCCCAGAGATTTAATAATATACTGTGAATCCTCACAGCCCTCCTTTTTCAAAACATAGAATCAATTTTTGGGTGAAAAAAATAAAATCAGAGAGCAATATATACAGTATGATCTGAATAAGTAAAATATCAGTAAAGGACAAGGACACACACATGCACACTCTGCATGCACACACACTCTAGGCACATGCACGCAGAGAAGGATGTGTACCACTGTGGTCGCTGGTGACCTCGAGGGGAGGGAAGCCAAGAGTCAGGAGGGAGGGGCACTTTGTGTTTTATTCCCTATTACTTCCTGTGTATTAACGAGAAGAATGGATTTGTATTTCTGTGATTACAAAGTTTAAAAAAGGAAATGAAGAATTCAAATAATGTCTTTGAAGGATGGAAAAATGGGCCAAAAATGAACTAAGCAGTTTACAGAACAAATACAAATAGATTGTAAATGACTAAAAAGATGCTTATGATCACTAATAAAGGACTGTGAAGTAAAAACAAAAAAATTCCCTTCATTTATTGGACTAAAAAAATTTTAAAAAAGGAGATAACACCCACTGTTGAGAGAGAGGGGGTTGGGGGCTTATTACAAATAATAG
Organism: Tamias sibiricus; assembly: GCA_025594165.1. NCBI lineage: Eukaryota > Metazoa > Chordata > Mammalia > Rodentia > Sciuridae > Tamias > Tamias sibiricus. The sequence continues at coordinate 165,879,153 of CM046659.1, forward strand.
GTCTTAGAATCGGAGAATTATGCTAATAAAAATGATTAACACTTACTAAGTCCCTTACTCTGTGACAGGATTATGCTGGGTGCTTTACTATATTCTCTCTTAATTAACCCCAAAAGTTTGGGCTATCATCACTCTCATTTTGTATACAACAAAACAGACTTAAAAATGTGAAGCCATTTGCTCAAAGTCACACAGCTGAGCTGGTAAGGAATGGAACCCGGACTGAAATCATACTCTTTTTTTTTTTTTGTGGTGCTGGGGATCGAACCCAGGGCCTTGTGCATGCGAGGCAAGCACTCTACCAACTGAGCTATATCCCCAGCCCTGAAATCATACTCTTAACCACCGTTGATGGGGATTCACGGTAGGTGTCAGAGAATGTCCATCTAGGGGATGACACAAGTAGGGTTCTTGGGGGAGGCAGATCTTAAATAACAGGAAGATAAGGTGGGGGAGGAGAAAGGTCATCTGGTTAAAGGGAACAGCAGAAGTAAAAACACTAAGAGAGGAAAATAAGGAAGCGGCGAGTAGGCCAAACTGTGTGTTGGAAGTCCTGGGTCAGAATGCTGGAAAAGAGTCAGCAGTTCTGCCCCTCAAAGCACTCGCAGAGGTGCACAGGGTGTGGCAGGCAGTGCCCATGATTATGGGACCCCAAAGGGGCTATGCAGTTCTGGCAAGGAGCACCAAGCCTTATGAACAGGTACAAAAACTGCCTGGAACACATATGCAGTACTATTTTTTTTGGAACTGGAGATAGAACTCAGGGGTACTTAAGCACTGAGTCATATCCCTAACCCTTTGTTGTATTTTATTTAGAGATAGGGTCTTGCTGAGTTGCTTAGGGCCTCAGTAAGTTGCTGAGGCTGGCTTTGAACTTGTGATCCTCCCGCCTCAGCCTCCTGAACTGCTGGGATTTCAGGTGTGTGCCACCGTGCCTGGCTGCAGTACTATTTTTAATCTATGTGGATGTTTTGTGATTGGTGAAATACAAATTCATCTGAGAGAGTGAATGAACTTAAGATCTCCCCTATTATTTTCTCAAACACTGGGAACCAAAGCAAGTTGCTCTCCAGGAAAGAGTCATCTCATTGAAAGGAGGAACCCTGCCTTGCTCCAAATGCTTTATTTCACAGACAACTGAATACAGTGGTTAAGTGCTCAGGCTCTGGCGAAGGCAGTCCTGGATTTGAATTCTGACTCATCACTTACCAGCTGAGTAACTCTGGCCAAGTCACTTAGCCTTCCCTGACATCCACTTTTTCATATTTGGATAAGTATAATAATACTTTATTTCCCCCCCTCCTGAGGCAGATTTCCCTATGTTGTCCAGGCTGGCCTCAAAACTCCCAGGCTCAAGCAATCTCCCTCCTCAGCCTCCCAAGTCTGGGATTATAGGTTCACATCACCACACCTGGCTAATGTCATCTTTTTTTTTTTTTTTTTTAAATACTGAGGATTGAACCAGGGTACTGTACCACTGAGCTACATAAATCCCTAGTCCTTTTTATTTTGAGACAGGTGCTCTTCCTGCCTCATCCTCCTGTGTTGCTGGGATTACAGGCATGTATCACCATCCCTGGCTACAATACCTATCTGTTTTTTTTTGGTACCAGGGCACTCGACCACTGAGCCACATCCCCAGCCCTTTTTGTATTTTGTTTAGAGACAGGGTCTCACTGAGTTGCTAAGTGCCTCGCCATTGCTGAGGCTGGCTTTGAACTCGCAATCCTCCTGCCTCAGTCTCTCAGGTGCTGGGATTACGGGCATGTGCCACTGCGCCCGGCTTACAATACCTATCTTAAAGGAGAGTTCCATGACATAATGTAAGCATGGCTCTTAAAACTGTGTTTGGCACACAATCATCATGCAAGAAAAGTAGCTATTATCACTGAGGCACAGTAGTCTTGAGTAAATCACAAGAGGTAAAAAAGTGAACGGGGAAGGAGCAAATAGAACCCAGATGTCCTGACTCTCAGATCAGTGTGTGCTCCAAGCTTGTCTGTGCTATGTACAAATCCCAATGCCATCTGCTCCCAATGCAATGGCCTGTCTACCTCCCAGCACTCACCTACCTTAAAGAGGTGTGGGTGTTTGATGTAGATTCTCCCTCTGGTGCCCCCCATCCCTAAGGCCCTGAAAAGTAAAAGATGAGTATTAAGAATTCTATCAGGTAGAGCCTCTAGTAGTTGGGTCCCGAGTTGTCCCTTCCATTAGCACCATAGCTCTTCGACTCACTTGTTGGCTCGAGAGCCCAACACAAAGGTGGTAGATTCATTCAGCCGAGCTGGGTCCCACTGTACAAAAAAGAGAGAGGCTGGTGAGGGTGGAGTTAATGTGGTGAACAGGACAGAAACACTCTTCACCTGTCACTTCTCATTATTGTCCTCACCCATCATTCAATACTTTATTCAGGAAATGAAGTACTTATAATATACTAGGCCCTGTGTTACATGTTGGAGATAAATAGATGAATAAGAAACAGACATAGATGCAGATAATCAGGCCACTATGTGATGGGGCAACGACAAGGCTGAATGCTGGCTATGAGTGGTGCCAAAGCAGATGGTACAGTCAGGAAGTATTCCTCAAAGAGCTAGTCCTCAAGTTAATTCTTTTTTCTTTTTTTAAAATATTTATTTATTTGCTTTAGTTGTACACAATGCGTTTATTTTTATGTGGTGCTGAGGATCGAACCTGGGCCGCGCACGTGCTAGGCGAGTGCTCTACCGCTGAGCCACAACCCCACCCCCTCAAGTTAATTCTTAAAGGTGAGCATGAGCTGGACAGGGAAGAGGGGAGGAGACAGGCATTCCAGGCAGAGGGCAGCATGTATAAAGGCAGGTGGACACTCTTGGCATGCTGGAGAAGCTACAAGCAATTCTGTGTTGCTAAAGGAGAAAGCAAGCCAGAGAGCAGAATTGCTGAGGTGGGAGAGAGCAATACAGAAGAGCTGAGGTCTCAGGAAGCCACCTTTAAGGTTTTGTCTTTTCTTTATTCAGGCACTGGGTAGTTGTTGAAGGCCTCTGAACAGGTGAGAGTCAGCCATGCTTCAAAAATAGCTCATCCTTCCAGCAGTGTGGATGATGGATTTGAAGGGGCACAGTGACAGGCAGGGAGAGCAGTTCAGAGGCTGCTGTGATCAAATAGAACTGAAGCAAGACGAGGGCTGAGCTAGGACAGCAGTCAGGAGGAGGAAGAAGTAATAGGGACATACTCAGAAGGCAGAATAATTCAGCACTTTACTGGATGTAGGGAGGTGATGGAAAGGAACAGGGAAAGATGACTGAGGTAAACAATGTAAGGGAAGGTCAGTGAGGAAAGATTCCAATTTCAATTTTGGATATGCTGCTTTTGAAATGCCTATGGAACTTCCAGGCAGAAAGGTCTAGCAGACAGGAGGATATATAGGTTTTGAAGCAGAAAGGTATGGGATACCCCAAGAGACTGGGAAGTTTAGCAGATGCTGGTCCCTGAAACCATAGAGTGGATGATTTAGATCATCCACAGAAAAGCTGTAGGTGAAGTAGGCCAAGGGGAGAATTCTGGGGGCAACCAAGGGTCACTGCTGAGGAAGAACTTACCAAGACAGAGGGAGGTTTGGAGAGAACAGAAAGATCTGGGAGAGTTCAGGGCCACCAGCTTTAAGGGAGTAAGCAGAGTTTAGGAGAAAGGCGTGACAACCAGAAGGAAAGCAGAGAGGTCCAGAAGGGAAGAGGTGGCCAATGTCTTCCAGACATAGCTCTGATAAGACAGGGGTACTTTTATCTACTGGGCTTCCAGCAATTACTTTATTTAAAGAAAGGATTCAATCCTTAAAAGAGCTTGCAAACAACTGTTCGGGAGGCAGCAGAGGCTAGTGGTGTTAATAGACTTTGAGTCTGAGATTGGTTCTCTCTCTCACTAGCTGAATGGCTTGGGCAAGTCTCAAGTATTAAGAACATAAGATCACTAGAGTAGATAATTTTTGCCTGCAGGGGAGTTGGCAGGAAAGGAAGCTCCTCAACTGCAGAATGATAATAGAATCTATCTCATAAATTTGACATAAAGATTAAATGAGATAAGCCATACAAAAGATTTAGGCAGTGCCTGTCACATATTAGGTAATGAGCAAGGTATTAGACCACTCGTGAACTCAAGAGATAAGGGACTCAGCATTCTCTTTGTTACAGAATTTTGTTCCTGGGGATGGAACTCAAGGCCTGTGCATGCTAAGTAAATGCTCTACAGCTAAGCTACATCCCCAGCCTGGTCCTCTTTATTTTGTGCCTCATTTCAATTTTCACATGGGATCTTCTCAGGAGGACCAGGTTGCTGGAGGTAGAAAAGGGGAAGATGGCTCTGGAATGTGTGAACACATCCTATACCACCCCATGCCTCTTTCCCTCATTGAATTCCCAGAGCCTTGGCTGAGTCTCTCTGGGATACTGGTCACTGCCATGCTCACATAACATGCTTAACAAAATTATACCTTGGGGCCTTCTCGGCGAATCGGTTCAGAGGATTTTGGCTTCCATCTGCTTGAAAGGAAAAGAAGAAAGGTGAATTCTCCAAGGTGGGGCCAAGACCGGAAGGAAGATTGCTAATGGTGGTGAGATCCTCATACACTCTCACTTCAGCCCCTGGCAACTCATGAGAGGAGTGCTGGACTGCAGCCACTGGCTCTGATATGACTGGGCAGGAGGGCAAGTCCAGGAACTCACAGCTTTCTCATCTGTCTGCAGGAGATAAGAGCAGCAGCTGCCCTGTTTTTGTTTTTGCCGTGCTGGGGAGTGAACCCAGGGCCTCACACAGGCTAGGCAAGTGCTCTATCCATGAGTCACACCCCCAGCCCTAGCCCTACCTATTTTGTGTTCATGAAGAACCAAACTTATCCAGGAGGAGACAAATTTAAGGGATGGCAATTAATGCTATTCCCTCTCCTATGTTGGTGGTTTCAAACTATCCTTATTCCCTTTTATCTGCTTCATATACTGGGTTTCCATGAAGTTTTGTTTGAAAAAAAGATTACGCTGCTTCAAAACTCTTTAAACCTCAGGGGTGGGAAAGGGATGAATAGGTATAGCACAGAGGATTTTTTTTTTTTTTTTGGTACCGGGGATTGAACTCAGGGGCACTTGACCACTGGGCCACATCCCCAGCCCTTTTTTGTATTTTATTAGAGACAGGGTCTCACTGAGTTGTTAAGTGCCTCGCCATTGCTGAGGCTGGCTTTGAACTCGCGATCCTCCTGCCTCAGCCTCCCAAAGTGCTGGGATTACAGGCATGCGCCACCGTGCCTGGCTCAGCCCTTTTTTTGTATTTTTTAATTTAGAGACAGGGTCTCACTGAGGTGCTAAGTGCCTCACCATTGCTGAGGCTGGCTTTGAACTTGCAATCCTCCTGTCTCAGCCTCCCAAGTGCTGGGATTACGTGCGCCACCGCGCTTGGCTTAAAAATTTTTTTAGTTGTTGATGAACCTTTATTTATATGTGGTGCTGAGAACAGAACCTAGTACCCTCACACATGCTAGGCAAGTGTCTACCACTGAGCCACAACCCCAGCCCTGGAATATTTCTTTATCTTCCACTCAGTCTGTAATGAACCTAAAAGTGCTTTAAAAAAAATAAAGACTTAAGGACTGGGGATGTAGCTCAGTGGTGAAGTGTTTGTCCAGCATTTGTGAAGCCTTGGGTTCAATTCCTAGTAATGTGAAACAAATAAACAAAACTTTGAGAAGGGTCAGTAGAGTTTTCCCTTACTAACAGTATGATTTGGGCAAGTAATTCTCTGAGTCTTTCTCTTTCTATTTTTCCCCCTTGTTTTCTTCTTTTTCTTTGTCTGCTAAATGAATTATACCTTTTTTTTTTTTTAAACATTTATTCATTTACTCTAGTTGTACACAATGCAATGCATCCATGTCTACATGGTGCTGAGGATTGAACCTGGGCCGCGCACGTGCGAGGCGAGCACTCTGCCGCTGAGCCACAACCCCAGCCCGAATTATACCTTCTTTAGAGGGTGGCTATAGGATTAAAAGGTGAAGTCCAAAAGGTATCTTAGACCAGCTATAAGCATTTGATATATGCCACAATGTACCAATTCTTGTGTTTAATCAAGCTGGGCTGAACTGTTCTGAGGCAAAAACAGGATAAAGTCCTTACTGCCCACTTCATCACTCCTAAACCAGGGAAACACTCCTCCATGGGCTTAAGCAGATAGATCTGATTTCACAGGCACAGAACTGTGGCCTCCTTCCCTCCAAGACCACTCTGTCCCTCTGCTCCCTTCAGCTCTCACCACACTGGCGGCCCCTACTCACACCATGCCGGCCGCTGCCCGGTCATTTGACAGAATGTGTCCAGGAGGCCGTCCTTTCCTCTGCCACAAAGAACAGCTGTCAGAGCCCTGACCCCATAGGAATACTCCCCCCAGCCTCCCACCCCACCCCCACTGGCACGTCCAGGGTCCCCTGGTGGAGGCAGTTTTTCAGAGAGTCCAAATGAGGCTTGGGAGTGAAACAGAGTGACTGTTTCTAGGGTTCCTGCCTCCTGTCCCTAGAACAACCTAAAGGTGCATGAGGAAGCCCAGCACCCTCTCCAGCTAGAAAATGGCATACCTTTTTGGGAACGGGGCTTCCTCGGTGGGTACATTCCTCTTCTGCCTGCCGGCCACGCTGGAATAAAATGGAAGGGAGTCAGTGGAAGGCCAGTGCCTAGGAACTGCGGGTCTTCTGGGGTTGTAGAAGACAGATCCCCTGGCCTGTAGCCCTCTAGCTGCTGCCTGACCCAGGCCCCAGCAGCCCATTCTGGTACTCTTCAGACCTGGACCTAACAATGGGTGGTGCATGAAACTTCTCTGAGCCTACATACTTCATGACTTCCCAGCCTGATTTATTTTCCCCTCCAAGACCCCCAGGTAACACAGTGCCTCTAACCTTTATCCCTGGAAGCTCATGGGTCAATCTGGGTATTACTTTTTCTCCATCTGAAAATAGTAGCTTAGCCTGAAAGGAAAAGATCAAGCGTTAACAATCACTATTTTGGTTGGTAAACATATCCTACCTCTATTTTTTAAGACACAACTCCAAACTGTTCTAAAACCTTTCCATAAGCTGGACATGGTGGTGCACACCTAGAATCCCAGCAGCTCAGGAGGCAGAGGCAAGGAGGATCGTTGAGTTCAAAGCCAGCCTCAGCAATTTAGCAAGGCGCTAAGCAACTCAGTGAGACCCTGTCTCTAAATAAAATACAAAATAAGGCTGGGGATGTGGCTCAGTGGTCAAGTGCCCTTCAGTTCAATCCCCAGTACCCCTACCCCCCAAGAAACACCCCCCCCACACAAACCCCACCCCTAAAAACTTTCCATAGTCAATATGGGAAGGCATGGCTACATATATATATATATATATATTTTTTTTTTGGTACCAGGGATTGAACTCAGAGGCACTCAACCACTGGGCCACATCCCCAGCCCTTTTTTTGATTTTTATTAGAGACAAGGTCTCACTGAGTTGCTAAGTGCCTCACCATGGCTGAGGCTGGCTTTGAACTCGCGATCCTCCTGCCTCAGCCTCCCAAAGTGCTGGGATTACAGGCGTGCGCCACCGCGCCCGGCGGCTACATATATTTATTTAAAAAATAGATAAGATAGAAAGACATGTATTTATTTACAAAAAAAGACACATATTTATTTACAAAAAGTAAATTTGGGGCTTCATGGAGTAGCACATTCCTCTTCTGCCTGCTGGTCATGCTAAAGGAAAGGGAGGTCAGGGGGAAGACTTTTCTTTTTCTTGGCATAACTGGGAATTGATCCCAGAGGTGCTCTACCACTGAGCTATATCCCAGCCTTTTTTAAATTTTGAGACAGGGACTTGCTAAGTTTCCTAGGCTGATCTTGAACTTTTGATCCTCCTGCTTCAGCCTCCCATGTAGCTGGGATAACAGGCATGCACTTGTAGAGCTTATATTTTGTGGGCAGCTGGATAATGAGCAAATAAATTATATAAACAAGGTGATTTTGGGTCATGGTAAATACAGCAAAGAAGAAAAACTCCAGGCAGAAGTGACAGAATCATCAGAGGAGAGAGGAGGTCTATCTTAAGGGGGTGCTAGGGAAGGTCCTACAGAGAACGCAGTCTCTGAGCTGAGATAGGAGGCTATAAAAAAAAAGCTGAGCAGAGCTGGGCATGGTGAGGCACATTTGTGTTCCCAGCTAGCCAGGTGGCTGAGGCAGGAGGATGGTTCAAACCTATGAGTTTGAGACCAGCCTAGGTAAGCAGTGATAACTCCAGGTCAGGAAAAAAAAAAAAAAAAAAAAAAAGAAGAAGAAAGAAAGAAAAGCAGAGCTGAATAGTGAATAGAGGTGTGTTCTGGCAGTAGAAAGAAGTGCAGAATCCCCAAGGAGGGATTGCTCAGCTCAAGCAAGGAAGAAAAGATTGGCCTGGCAAGTAATGGGCAAAGGGAAGTGAGGATCGAGAAGCCTGGAGACAAGAGGCCAGGTGGAGGGTGGTGGAAGCCTTACAGGCCAGGTGCACAACTGGGTTTTAACACCTCTGGAGCAGCACTAATGGGGCTTCTGTGATCATGCTCCCTGTGTTCTCCTCCTCTGACCACTCTTTGTTTTTTTTTTTTTCAATATTTAAATATTTAAATTTTTTTTTTTTTTTTAAATATGTGGTGCTGAGGATCGAACCCGGGCCACGCACGTGCCAGGTGAGCACTCTACTGTTGCCACCTAAAGCGATGGTCGCTTGGAGCAGCAAAGCCACGGGAATAAGTTCAGAGGCAGACTGGAAACAAACAGGATCTTTATTCTGTCAGCTTCTCTCTCTGGCTCTAACAACTCTAACACGTATCACACGCACCAAACAACCAACAACCAAAAATGGCCCCGACCCGCTCCGCGCTTGGCCCAAGTCTCTCGAGATCCCGGGCCAAGTCTCGTGAGACTATGGAAGGCGGCAATGTCCAAAACTCCATGGCCCGAAGTCAACCACAATCATAGCCATCTCCCCAAACAGGGGTCCTGCACTCTACCGCTGAGCCACAACCCCAGACCCTGACCACTCTTTCTTAACCTTCTTTGCTGCCTTATCTTCCTCAATCTGGTTATTTCCATTCCATCCTCTTTCATTAGGTATTCCATCTGCGCTCATTGATGCTCACAGCTGCAGTTAACATCTACAAACTGATGACTCTGTGATTTTTAAAAATCTTCAGTTGTAGCTGAAAGGCTATCCTTTGAGCTCCAGACTTAGAAACCAAATGGTCTGCCCCATGCATGTGCTTGGATGTCTCAGATTTGTTAAATCCAAAATTGGACTCATGATCATCTCTGCCACATTTTGTTCCTTTTCAGTTAAGAGTACACCAGTCTCAATGCGTAATTAATTATGCACACATTTGTGTGGTAATAATTCTTAGCTGTTTGCTTAACTAGGCTATAAGTTCTATGAGGGCAGGAAGCCTGTTTGTTCACTTGTCTGTCTGTTCATTCATTCAGTTACTGGATCATTTGGCAAACACCTAGTGTACATGTCATATTTCATGGCTGGGAATACAGCGATGAAAAAGACTGTACCTCAACTCTTGCAAAGCTCAGCATTTTAGCAGAGGTAGGGGAAGGACTGGGAGGGAGGTGGAAAATCACCAAGTGAACATAATAATTTCAGGTTGAATTAAATGTCAGAAATAAACAAGTGCAATGACAGAGAGTAACCAAAGGTGAGAGAGGGAATGAGGTGGAGGGAGTGCAATGGAGTGGGTGCAAGTAGCACGGTTGGGGTACAAAAAAGCACGGGGGTGCAACGTGACATGTATAACGCGGCACGGGGGTGACAAGTCAGCGATGGAGAAAAACACATACACACTCTCTTGGAGGCTTTACTCTTACTCTATTATTTTTTCTCCAGTTTTTATAGCCCAGCAAACACAGCAATTTGCATTACAGCTTTTGAAGCTACATCAAAGAGTTTCAAGGTTATACATTCTGGGGAAAACAGAGGGTTTTTTCTAAGTACATACCACTGCTTAATCTATCTAAAGACAGAGAAAAAAAGTGTATATGGATTAATCTTAAATGTTAATAAGATAAAGTACAAAACAAGTTTTTTTACTTAAACCTATTCCCATGATCCCTTAAGTCTAAACAATTCCACCTATAACGTTTTATGGCTGAATCACCCTAACATCTTTAATTGAATTCAAAACTCCTCGGCTCCTTTGTTCCCTATAATGACTTTGTTTTGAATTCAGGAAAAAGGGAGTATGGCTGTTTTTCAGAAGTCGAGCTAACAGGTGTTTTCTCATTAGCCAAATGTTAGGCCTGAAGGACTTCCACCCTAGGGAACTTGTATATATCTATCACAAACTACTTCAAAAGTAAAAGGAATCCTTATCAATCTCAAAAAGACCTTTAAAGCTTTTTCTTGGTGCACATGATTATAATGAGAAGAGGTCAAACAGCAGGCATTTACAAAAGCTGTTTCCTAACTAGAAACCTGCTATATTATATATTAGTACAACTTTAGAAAATGTTTTTATGCTTCTAACCTAGATTCCGTAAGGCTATAATTTCCAGAACCAGTCTCATTCTTAATAATTAATGTATTCACACCTGGTGGCCATATATATGAGCAGAAAACAATACAGTAAGAATATACACAGACAGGGTTAACTTTCTCAGTGCCATGTTTGTGTTACATCTTTCCTTAAAAAATGAAGAATGCTTTGCTTCTTTCCTTTATTTGATGATGAGGATGCTTTGCTCACTCAATCATAAGGAAGATGTCACACATGCCAGCCAGGGAGGATAGCTGGAGGAGCAGAACAGAGTCAGAATTGCTAGGGCAGTCAGTGAAGGGGTGGCAGGATGAAATGAAGTTAAAAAAGCAGGAAGGAGCTGGTCCAGGCAGGGCTCTATGGATCAGGGCAAGGCATTAGAATTTTATTTTATCTGTAACAGGAGGTCACTAGAGGGTTTTAAAGAGGGGAGTGAAGGATCTGATTCATCTTTACAGAGATTAGTCTGGCTGCTGCTAGAGGGATTGGAAGCAGGTAAGAGTGGATGTAGCACAGGCCTGAGATATAAATTTGTGAATCGCCAGCAGTCAAAATGACTTCAAAGCCAAAGGATTAGATAAACTCATCTTAGGAAGCAAATGGAATAGAAAGGTTCTGAGGATTAAACTCAGGAAGCACCAACAGGAGAGAAGAAGCACTAGCCAGAGGGTGGAAAAAAGGTAATGGAACCAGGAGAGGAGAATGTTCCAAGAGACATGAAATGAGCCAATGTGACAAATACCACAGGAGTAAGCTGAGCAGTCAGGGCCCACAGGATTGACAACATGGAGGATATGATAAAAGGGTTCCCTAGAGAAGTGGTGAGAATTCAAGCCAAAACAAAGTGAGTAGAAGAATGACAGTGAGTGAGAAAGGGAGCCAGTGACTGCTGATAGCCTTTTATTGGGGGGGCGGGATGCAGGGAAGGATTGAACCCACGAGGGCTCTACCACTAAGCTATATCCCAGCCCTTTTTATTTTATTTATTTATTTTTTGTGGTACCGGGGATTGAACTCAGGGGCACTCGACCACTGGGCCACATCCCCAGCCCTTTTTTGTGTTTTTATTAGCGACAGGGTCTCACTGAGTTTCTAAGTGCCTCGCCATTGCTGAGGCTGGTTTTGAACTCGCGATCCTCCTGCCTCAGCCTCCCAAAGTGCTGGGATTACAGGCGTGCGCCACCGCGCCCGGCTCCTTTTTATTGAGACAGGGTCTCACTAAGTTTTCCAGGCTGGCCTCAGCCTCAAACTTGCCATCTTCCTGCTTCAGCCTCCTGAGTTGCTGGGATTACAGGTGTGTGCCACCACACCCAGCTTGATGACAGCCTTCCTTGAAGTGCAGCTTGAAATGGGAACAAAGAAATGGTATAGTAGCTGAAGGGACTGCAGGTTCCAGGGTGGTCTGTCTACTCACCACTGTATTCCCAGTGCCCCAGTGAATAAACACATATTATAAAGACACATATAGGAAAAAGAAAGCACACCAAAATGTTACTAGTGGTTACTGCAGGGCAGTGAATTTTTTAAATGTATTTTTAAAGTTTATGGTAGTAGAGATTGAACCCAGTGCTTCCTGCATGCTAGGTAAGCACTCTACCACTGAGCTATATTGTTGACACCTTTCTAAATTTCATTTTGAGACAGGGTCTTGTTAAGTTGCCTGGGCTGGCCTTGCACTTATGATCCTCCTGCCTCAGCCTCCTCAGTAGCTGGGATTATTGGTGTGTACCACTGTGCCTGACTCTTCTTTACAATTTATCTTTTCTAAATTTAAGGCAACAAGTAACATTTACTAAGTTTTATTGCTGAGCTAAATATTTCAGGAGTGTTGGCACACTGAATCCTCAGACAATCCTATGAGGTAGAACCTCTATCCTCATTTTGTAGATGAGAAAATTGAGATTATTAATGTAGGGTAATTTACCTAAGGTCATACAACTAGTCAGTGATAAAGTCAGGACTCCCACTGGGGCAGTTTAAATCAAGAGAAAGCTTACATTCTTAATCACTGTGTCAAATTTTTCTTTTTCTTTTTTTTTTTTGTGGTACCGGGGATTGAACTCAGGGGCACTCGACCACTGGGTCACATCTCCAGACCTTTTTTTGTATTTTATTTAGAGACAGGGTCTCACTGAGTTGCTAAGTGCCTCGCCATTGCTGAGGCTGGCTTTGAACTTGCGATCCTCCTGCCTCAGCCTCCCAAAGTGCTGGGATTACAGGCGTGTGCCACCGCGCCCAGCTTCAAATTTTTCTTAATAAATGCACACAATCTGTATATATAAAGCAAACATAAAACAACTACCCTGAAAAACAAAATTAAATCACCAAACAAAAAACTTTTTACCTCCCTGTGCTCAGATTCCATGGTGACCACACAACCTTCTATTCCATATTCTGGCTTCTTATCAGTATAGGTAAGGGCCAGCTCTGGATGGTGAACATGGGGATTCAGGTGACTGGAAAGGTGTAACCATTCATTGAGTTCAAGTTCTCCTAAACTGCCTTCCAAACCAATCTCCTTAAGGCAGCCAGAGCAGTCTTTTCAAAATGCAAATCTCATTAGGCCACTCTTCTGGCTACAACTCCATATCTGTAATTTGGCTCGTGGTCTGTGTAATCTGCCTCTGCCTGCATCTCCAGCTTATCATGTATCACTCTCTCCACCCTCTAAAACCAGTGTCACTGGCTTCTTTCTGTTCTTTAGACATTCTGCACCCCCTTCTGGCCCTGGCCTTGCCTCCTATACTTACACACTTGTAACAAATTCTAACTACAGATACATGGTGTGATTCTTGAGTAATGTCAAGGGTTTTAAGGGTAAGGGATATGCCTGTTTTGCACACCACTGTGGGGCCTGGCACAGTAGCATAGTAATGGGTACACAGTAGGCCCTCAATAATATCAGTCAAAGAGATAAACTCAAGAAAGCATTTTGGGATGCAAGTGAGTAAATGTTTTTATCAATTTAAGCTTTTTGTTGGTACTAGGGATTGAACCCAGGATCCTCTGGTCTCAGCTTCCTGATTTGAAGGTACTACAGGTGTGCACCACAGCACCTAGCATCAATCTAGTCTCTATTCAACTCCAACTTATAAGAATATTATTATTATTATTATTATTATTATTATTATTATTATTTTGTACCAGGGAATTGAACTCAGGGGCACTCGACCCCTGGGTCACAAAATAGGGATAGGGATGTGGATCAATGGTTAAGTGTCCCTGAGTTCAATCCCTGGTACAAAAAACAAAACAAAACAAACAAACAAAAAAAAAAACCAAAAAAACAAACTTCTGTTTTATTATTAGCGGGTTTTTTTTTTTTTTTTGTGGTACTGGGGATTGAACTCAGAGGCACTCGACCACTGGGCCCCATCCCCAGCCCTTTTTTGTATTTTATTACAGACAGGGTCTCACTGAGTTGCTAAGTGCCTCGCCATTGCTGAGGCTGGCTTTGAACTCGCGATCCTCCTGCCTCAGCCTCCCAAAGTGTATTAGCGGTTTTTATACATGATCATAACACACTGAAGTCATGGAGTGAATTAATGAATCTGGCTTCTTAGGAATCTGGTTAGCTTAAACTTGACTATAAGAACTTCTCATAGAACTTGTCTATGAGAATCAGGTTGGTTTTCACTGTACAGACAGGATGGAGTTCTGCCTTTCAAGAACTGAGGTCTTGCTGGACGCGGTGGCGCAGACCTGTAATCCTAGAACTTGGGAGGCTGAGGCAGGAGGATTGTGAGTTCAAAGCCAGCCTCAGCAATGGTGAGGCACTTAGCAACTCAGTGAGACCCTGTCTCTAATAAAATACAAAAAAGGGCTGGGGATGTGGCCCAGTGGTCAAGTACCCCTGAGTTCAATCCCTGGTACCAAAAAAAAAAAAAAAAAAAAAAAAAAAAAGAGAACCGAGGTCTTGCTTTTTTTGAGGCTACATCTGAGTAGCTAGCCAGCCAACCTCCTAGAAGGCATTTCTTTTTCATATCACTACATTTACCTCATAGGAGTGAACTCACACTAGTCCATCTTTCACAGCTAATGGTTTCAGTTTCACAGTAAAGCAAAGAATCTGGGTGATGCTGACAATTCCTATTAATAGCAATAGCTGACGTATGCAGACATATTCTCTACTGTCTTGGGAACACAGTCATTTATAGACCTGATGTCATGCCTCCTGACCACACCTGAGAGACGGGGAGATAGCAAGTGTGCTATTCTGCATGATCCTAAAAGGGGCTATGACAACTTGAAGGTGATCCATCAAGCACCCTCAGGGGTGAGACAGATCTTAGCTGTGTAATTCTTGTGTCTTAAGTTACAATTTACTTTTCTTCTTTTGGTTTGCAATTTAAATTTAATTTTTATTTTTTTCCAGCTATACTGAAGTATGAGTGACAAACAGAAATTATAATATATTCAAGGTGTGCCATGTGATTATTTGATGTATATATACCTATATTATGAAATAATGATCATAATTAAAATAACCAACACATCATCACTATATAGGTATTTTGTGTGGAACAGTTAAGATCTACTCTCTTAGTAAATTTCAAGCACACGATAAAGTATTATTTAGTACAGTCACCCCGATGTACCTCACATCTCAGAACTTATTCATCTTTTTTTTTTTTTTTTTTTTTTTTGTGGTACCGGGGATTGAACTCAGGGGCACTCGACCACTGGGTCACATCCCCAGCCCTTTTTTGTATTTTATTTAGAGACAGGGTCTCACTGAGTTGCTAAGTGCCTCGCCATTGCTGAGGCTGGCTTTGAACTCGCGATCCTCCTGCCTCAGCCTCCCAAAGTGCTGGGATTACAGGCGTGCGCCACCGCGCCCAGCAGAACTTATTCACCTTAAAACTGAAAGTCTGTGTTCTCTCTCCCCTTTTTTTTTAAAAAAATATATATTTTGGTTGTGGATGAACCTTTATTTTTATTTACTTATTTTTATGTGGTGCTGAGAATCAAACCCAGTACCTCACACATGCTAGGCAAGTGCTCTACCACTGAGCCACAAGCCCAGTCCAAAAGTCTGTGCTCTTTGACCAATATTTCCCTACTTCCCTGATAACCACTAGTGTACTCTCTGCTTCCATGAGTTTGCTAAGCACAATTTTTTTTATCTGTAAAATAGAGATTAAAAAAAAAAAAAAAAAACAACACCTTCTGAACAGGGTTTCTTCTGAGACATAATGAAATAATGCATCACTATACCTGGCACCTAGTACCTACTCCTCTTCCCTTGTCTGTCAACAACAGTTCCAAGCCCTGGATGTGAGTGGCTTACTGGGCATTCCCCCAAAATACCACTGATGATAGGATCACATTTCTTAGCAGAGCCCTGAGGGCTAAACCCTGTGCCTGCATGTCTTGGCCTCTTTGGTCTCACCTGCTCGAGGCAGCTCCGACAGGCCTCCTGGATCAGCTGCTCTGCATCCACCTCTTCCCCAACATTGTCTCGCACGTTCAGTGCTGCCTTCTGAAAGAACTAGGGAAGCACAACAGAGGATAAGGTCAGAAGTTCTGCTAATTTACAACAACCTGAAGGAAACTGAAAAATAAAACAGAAGCTTTTTTCCTGCTCTCATAAAGAAGGAAAATGTGATTATGAACACAACTTTGGGGTCAGACAGATTTAGATTCATATTCTGGGCTCTACCTCCCCCCCAATTCCTCTTTTAAGGATATAATTACAGAGGTGCCCAAAAGATTAACGTGCAAACAGTACAAAACCAAAGAGTAACCTAAATGTCCAAGCATAGCTTAAATAAACTATGAAATTCTATGCAAATATTAAAAATCATAGTAAGGATAGTTGTAGAATATATATATATATATATATGTATATATATATATATTTTGTGTGTGTGTGTGTGTGTGTGTGTGTGTGTGTGTGTGTGGTATCAGGGATTGAACTCAGGGGCACTTGACCACTGAGCCACATCCCCAGCCCTTTTTTGTATTTTATTTAGAGACAGGGTCTCACTGAGTTGCTAAGTGCCTCGCCATGCTGAGGTTGGCTTTGAACTCGCGATCCTCCTGCCTCAGCCTCCCAAAGTGCTGGGATTACAGGCGTGCGCCACCGCGCCCGGCGTAGAATATATTTTTGACATGAAAATGTATTCGTAATAATGTAACAAGTGAAGAAAGCAGGTTATAAAAGAGTTTGGTACAGAAAAAGCTTATTTATGTACAACAGCAAAAAAAAACAGAGACAGGGCTGGGGTTGTGGCTCAGTGGTAGAGTGCGTGCCTAGCATGTGTGCGGCCCAGGTTCGATCCCCAGCACCACGTAAAAATTAAACGTATTGTGTACAACTAAAGCAAATAAATACATATTAAAAACAACAACAACAACAACAAAACAGTGACAAAAAACTTAGGGATAATATATTAAATAACAGCAGTGATGTTGTGGATGATTGTTTTCTTCTTTGCTTATCTATAGCCTCTTATTGTTTTCTTTTTTTTTTTTTTTTTTTTTTTTTTTTGTGGTACCGGGGATTGAACTCAGGGGCACTTGTCCACTGGGTCACATCCCCAGCCCTTTTTTGTATTTTATTTAGAGACAGGGTCTCACTGAGTTGCTAAGTGCCTCGCCACTGCTGAGGCTGGCTTTGAACTCGCGATCCTCCTGCCTCAGCCTCCCAAAGTGCTGGGATTACAGGCGTGAGCCACCGCGCCCGGCTTATAGCCTCTTAATTTTTATAATGTACATGTATTACTTCCATAGAAGGAAAAAAACAGAATGCTTGTGCTTAAAGTGAATAGGCACAGAAAAGATCAAGACGGCAGAGAAGTCCTATTGGGATTCTCACTGCCCAATCCCCAATCTGGGACTGGGAGAAGGGAGACCTTGCAAAGGCCCCTGGATACCAGCAAGGGAAAGGAAACCTGGCAGAAGGTTCCTCTTCTGGGTTAGAGGGAGAACTTGAGCCTGAAATACTTCCTAAAATACTGAGGATAAGGTGAAAAGGTCCCTAGATATACCTGGGAGGTACCTGAAAACATATTCATTAGGACTGTCTCCAGAAGAAAGTACTAGTTCTTTCTGGGGTACAGGAAAAAATTTGAAAACTATAATCAATGCTCCTCCCGTGGGAAACAACTCTGGGGAGGTACTGCCACTTTATGTTTAGCAAGGTCAAATGCCTCTGTTGATAATATCAAACCAATATGTGTGTGAAAGGACTGAATCAAAGACCTCAAGAGTTTAGGAAAAATTCTTCAGGCCAAATTAAATGACTGGATGTTTGGCTGACTGATTTTCTGGTGCTAGAGATCTGCTAAACAACCACTCTACCACTGAGCTGTATTCCCAGTATGGGTAAGTTTGACTTTAAAACAAAAATATGAAAACTGGAGATAAGTATTGGTATTCGATGCTGATTATTGTTAGGGGAAAAGTTAATTAAAATAATCTGTATACTTTTCAAGCAGCCTGTGGGAGAGCAGTAAAATGGATATATGGGGTGAATATAAGCTACCTCTGGATCTGATAACAAAATCAGAACACAAGCCGGGCGCGGTGGCGCACGCCTGTAATCCCAGCACTTTGGGAGGCTGAGGCAGGAGGATCGTGAGTTCAAAGCCAGCCTCAGCAATGGCGAGGCACTTAGCAACTCAGTGAGACCCTGTCTCTAAATAAAATACAAAAAAGGGCTGGGGATATGGCCCAGTGGTCGAGCGCCCCTGAGTTCAATCCCCGGTACCACACACACACACACACACACACACACACACAAATCAGAACACAAATGAAGCATTTGCAAGCAACAGGTAGAAATGCAAAATAGCACACAACCTTTTTGGAGAGTGATTTTCTTTCCTTATTACTCACTAATTCCATCTCTAGGAACTTATCCCCAGAAATACTCTCACAAGTGAACAAAGATGTTCATTCCAGTGTTGTTTGTAACAGGGAAAAACTGGAAACAATCTGAATATTCTAGGGACTAGGTAACTAAATTATGGTACATCCATACAACAGACTACTCTACAACTATATAAAGAGAAGCAGGGTGAGCTATTGTGCACTGACCTAAAAACATGACTAAAAGTAAAATAAATTAAGTTACAGAACAGTTTGTAAATGTTTATGTAAACATGCGCACAACCTACACACTCACATAAAAAGCTGATAGTGCCGGGCACGGTGGCGCACGCCTGTAATCCCAGCACTTTGGGAGGCTGAGGCAGGAGGATCGAGAGTTCAAAGCCAGCCTCAGCAATGGCGAGGCACTTAGCAACTCAGTGAGACCCTGTCTCTAAATAAAATACAAAAAAGGGCTGGGGATGTGGCCCAGTGGTCGAGTGCCCCTGAGTTCAATCCCTGGTACCACACCACACACACACACACACACACACACACACACACACACAAAAAGCTGATAGTTTGGTATCTTGGGAGATGAATTTCAGTGACTTTTGGCTCCTTTTTTTTTTGGGTACTGGGTATTGAACTCAGGGGCACTCCACCACTGGGCCACATTCCCAGTCCTTTTTTGTATTTTATTAGAGACAGGGTCTCACTGAGTTGCTAAGTGCCTCGCCATTGCTGAGGCTGGCTTTGAACTCGAGATCCTCCTGCCTCAGCCTCCCAAGTGCAGGGATTACAGGCATGTGCCACCGTGCCCAGCTATTTGGCTCTTGTTTTTAAAAATGTCTTTGTGTGTGTGTGTATATGTGGTACTGGGGATTGAACCCAGGGGCTGGCACATGGTAGGCAAGCACTCTACTACTGAGTTACAGTCCTAGCCCTTTTAAAGTTGCCCACATTGATTCTGAGTTTGTGATCCTCCTGCCTCAGCTTCCTAAGTACCTGGAATTGCAGGTATGAACCACCACACCTGGTTGTATAATTTTTTTTTAATATTTTATTTATTTGCTTTAGTTGTACACAATGTGTTTATTTGTACGTGGTGCTGAGGATCGAACTTGGGCCGCGCACGTGCTAGGCGAGCGCTCTACCACTTGAGCCACAATCCCAGCCCTATAATTTTTTAAAAAATATTTATTTATTTGCTTTAGTTGTACACAATGCAATGCATTTATGTTTACATGGTGCTGAGGATCGAACCCGGGCTGCGCACGTGCTAGGCGAGCGCTCAACCACTGAGCCACAACCCCAGCCCTATAATTTTTAAATTAACATTTTCTTATTAAAAATTTCAAATATATAGAAAATTTGAAGTAATTATTTAATAAGTAGCTAATACCCACCACCTAAGACTATAATTAACGTTTTAGTATGTTTGCTCCATCATATATCTATTAATGTACTCATCTATCCATCCATAAATCTCATAATCTACATTTTTTATAACATGTATTATTAAAAAATTTTTTAAATTTTGGTATTGGGGATTGAACCCAGGGGTGCTTTGCCCCTGAGCTACATCCCTAGTCCTTTTTTTTTTTTTTAATATTTATTTATTTGCTTTGGTTTTACACAATGCCTTTATTTTTACGTGGTGCTGAGGATCTAACCCAGGCCGCGCACGTTCTAGGCGAGCGCTCTACCACTGAGCCACAACCCCAGCCCCCGCCTAGTCCTTTTTATTTTGAAGCAGGGTCTTGCTAAGATTCTGAGGCTGAGCTTGAACTTGGTATCCTTCTGTCTCGGTCTCTCAAGTCACTGGGATTATAGGTGTGCAACACCACAACTGGCTAAAATCTAATAAAACACACACTGTGGCTTAAAAAGTTTTACTTGAGTTGGGCGCGGTGGCGCAAGCCTGTAATCCCAGCACTTTGGGAGGCTAAGGCAGGAGGATCACAAGTTCAAAGCCAGCCTCAGCAATGGCGAGACACTTAGCAACTCAGTGAGACCCTGTCTCTAACGAAATACAAAAAAGGGCTGGGGATGTGGCCCAGTGGTCAAGTGCCCCAGAGTTCAATCCCCAGTACCCCCCCCCCCCCCCCACACACATAAATTTTTACTTGAGCTGGGCTCATTACCCCCCCAAGCACTTTGTTTCTTGCTTTGAATGTGCCAAGCACACTCCTGGTTCAGGGCCTCTGCCATTTTCTCTGTGCCTAGACCACTTTCCTCTTACTTGTCTGCATGGCTTACCCTGTCTCATTTATTCAGGTTTCCACTCAAATGTCTTCTCTTTCCTAGTCACAATATATACAACAGCAATCTTGCTGGGCATTGTGGCACATGACTGTAATCTTAGCTACTTGGGAGGCTGAGGCAAGAAGATTACCAAATTTGAGGCCAGTCTCAGCAACTTAGCAAGACCCTATCTCAAAACAAAATAAAAAGGACTTGCTTAGCGTGCACAAGGTCCTGGGTTCAATCCTTAGCAACACTGAAAAATAAAACAAAAAAAGCAACCCTATGTCCCAAAGGTCCTCTCTTCTCTTCTCTCATTCCCTGAAGTAGTACATATTTGCTTAAAGAAAACAAGGTATACTGTCTGTTATTTTCACTCTACATTCCCAATACTTAGAACAGTGTCTGGCAGTATGGCAGTAGCTTAATATATATATTTTTTGGTGTATGTATCAAACCCTGGGCCTTGGCATGTGCTGGGAATAAATTATTCCTAAACAAACAACAACAAAATACATGAGCAGAAGGTTTGGGAAGAAAACAGAGTTTGGCACATGCCTGTAATCCCAGGGACTCAAGAGGCTGAGACAGTAGTATTGCAAATTCAAGGTCGGTCTCAGTAACTTAGTGAGGACCTCAGCAACCTAGCAAGACTGTTGTCTCAAAATTTAAAACATAAATCTTTAATACAAGCACCCCCCCCAACCCGACCCCTGCAAAAAAAAATCAGAGTTCAGTTTTGAATGCACTGAGTTTGAAGCATCTATGGGATATGCAGGTAATGCCATGTAGAAGTTTATTTATAGGCTAAAAAAGTAATTTTAATTAACAAAAATGGTGGTAATATTAAACAAATAATAAAATACTTGTTAGACACTTGTTATGTTCCAAGCAAGGATGCTTAGGTACATTACACTTAAATCATTTCATCCTTATAACAGCTTGGCAAAAAAGATATCTGAATTACCTCCAAAGAGGGGAAAAAGTTCTTGGTGGGTAGCTAGCAGAATTAGAAAGCTTGAGATATCTGTGTGTACCATATAGACAAGAGAATGGTGCTGCAGGGAAGCACTGGGCTGCCCAGGAGTCTTTTTCCATTAGTGTTCTATCTGTGTATCCTTCTCACCTTCATGTACTTATTGAAGACAGTCTGAATCTCCTCATTGATGCTTGGCTGCAGGACAGCTCGGAGGAGATCCATGGAGATGGCAGGATCTGTGAAACTGCATTCAGGAGGGAGACAGAATCAGTAGCTGTGTCCCAAACACATACTTTCCCAGTGTGCCCAGCCAATTATTGACATAGGGGTCCGTTTGTCTTCTTCTCCTCTTTTTTTTGGGTACCAAGGATTGAACCCAGCAGTGCTTAAGCACTGAGTCACATCCCCAGCCCTTTTTATTTTTTGTTCTGAGACAGGGTCTTGCTACCTTGCTGAGGCTGGTTTTGAATGCATGATCTTCCTGCCTCAGCCTCCTGAGTCACTGGGATTACAGGTGGGTGCCACCATGCCCAGTGACATAGGGTTCTTCAGCAGCAATACGAGATAGCTTTCACTAAAAACTAGCCATGTGCTCAGATTCTGGGCAAGATCACGTGGATGCCTGACTTTATTTCATTCTCATAACTATGAAGTGGGTATTATTTTCAATACTTATACAGAAAAATACATACATTTAAACAATTATGGTGCGTGACCAATCATTACCCAGGTCAAAAAATATAACCAGCAGCCTTAATGCCCATCACTTCCTTGAGTGAGTCACTCCCTCACTTCCTTGAGTTGGATATTACTATTGGACCCACTGCACCATTGAGAAAACCAGAGGTTCAGAGAGGTTTGGGCTTGTCCAAGGGTTACTCAGTTAATACAAAGTCTGTATTAGAACACAGCTGTCTGACTCCAGAGCCTGTGTTTTTAATCTCCATGCTGACGTCTTTAGAGCTCCCAACTGCAGAGTCAATGAATGTTAAGGATCTTGGACACTGTTGTTAAATCCACCTCTCTACCCTCCACTTGTAGATGAGTTCAGAGAGGGAAGTGACTTGCTCAAGGTCACACAGAGTTATAGAATATGAGTCTCCTTTATCCCAGTCCAGTGCTTTCTACTATCTACAGATCTCTTCTCAGCCGTGTGCAGTGGGGATCCCAATACTCCCAATCCACCTCAGTGCCTGGGATGTAAATCCCACTAAGGGCCAGCCTTACCTTGTCGTCATTTGTGAGCGGCGGCCCCTTCGCTGCACCTGCCGGTGCTTTATCATTATGTTCCAAGGGTTCTGTGGGAATCAAGGGAGCAAATGTCACTAAGGCCTGTGACACTGGCGTGGGTGGAGGATGAGTATGGAGCTACGCCTAGAAATCCCTTTTCAGATCCATTCACCACCTCTCCCACTTTGGGGAAAAGGGGAAGACAGTGATTGGAAGGTGCTGCCAGGGAAAAAGAACTGAGAAAAAGTTTCCTGCCTCAAAGTCCCAACGCCGCCTTTTCTGGAACAGCAGGAGGAATACCGACAGTCTATCCTGTGGCAGGCTGATACGCCAGGCGCTTTATGGCTTTTATCATCCCATCGCCACAACTTTATGAGGTCGCCGGTACTAATCATCTCCACTTTACACAAGAGAAACCTGGAGCTCGGGGGGATGTCAGAACAGGCCCACATCACCTAGCCAGGAGGGCGTCACCAGAATTTGAACTCAGGTCGTCGGACTGCGAAAACGGCAACCCCTTGGCAGCACTAGCCGCCGCGTTCTCTCGCCCGCGGGCAAGGGTCCCGGGAGCCCGAGGCCCTGCCCGGCCCGAGCCCAGGCCTCACCCGGGGCGCCCTCACCATGAGAACCAGCTGCCCCGCTGCGCCCGCATCACCCAGCTCGGTGCCGCCCCGCTCGGCCCCGCCGGGTCCCCGCGGTTGCTCGGCGTCGCCAGTGGCCCCCATGGCGCCCCGGCCACCACAACTTCAGTCCGACTCTGCCACCGGCCGGAAAGTGGCGCCGTGACGTCACTGGAGCGCGCCGCCCGCTGGCCCAGAAAGCGCGACGCGGGGAGCTGCAGGGTTACCATGGGAACCGAACCGCCGCCGGGGGCGCGGGCCCTCGGACACCCTGCGTGTGGGGCGGTTGGGGCTGCCTCCCTGGAGCGCTGAGCCTCCGCCGGGAGTGTGGGTGTCCCAGGGCAGTTCCCAGCTGGGCCAAGGCCCGGGAAAAGTGCGGGGTAGGAGGAGCTGAGCAGGTGTCCGCGGGCTGAGGTTGGGGAGCTGAGGGGACGTTTCGTCCGGTGACACTGTAGTTGGGTCTTTGAACACTACAGCATTGTTTTTTTTTTTGGGGGGGGGGGTGCCAGGGGTTGCACTCAGGGGCACTCGACCACTGAGCCACATCCCCAGCCCTTTTTTGTATTTTATTAGAGACAAGGTCTCACTGAGTTGCTAAGTGCCTCACCACTGCTGAGGCTGGCTTTGAACTCGTGATCCTCCTGCCTCAGCCTCCCAAGTGTTGGGATTACAGGCGTGCGCCACCCTGCGGGCTACAGCTTCTAATATACCTGGCAGTTGCCTCCAAAATTGGAGGGGGCCTAATGCGGGGACCAGAAACCCGACAAGGGAGGGCGTGGCCTGTGCCATTCCAAACACCCACGCCTCTCTCCAGACTCTGATCTCAGGGGCTGTCTCATGGGCTGCAGAATGAAGGTTAAGTCTTGGTGTGTGAACTTCCCTTGCTGCAGGGAGCTGGGCTTCTCTTCCCAGAGGTGTGGTTCTGGGATGAGCTGGGGAGGACGGGTTTAACTGTGGCATTCCCAGAGATCCCCTTAGCTCTGTCTCAGAGGTAAGATGTCCTTGAATAGAACTGCAATCATTTATGGGTGGTAGAGAAAATTACTCTTGCCAGATCACAATATCGGGTAGTAGAAAGTGCAGGAGTTCTGCAGTCAGAAAGATCGGGGTTCAAATATGATGTGGTAGGTTGGTTAAGAATATTGGATATGGGCCGGGTGCAGTGGCACACGCCTGTAATCCCAGCGGCTCAGGAGATTCAGGAGAATCATGAGTTCAAAGCCAGCCTCAGCAAAGGTGAGGTGCTAAGCAACTCAGTGAGACCCTGTCTCTTAAATAAAATACAAAATAGGGCTGGGGATGTGGCTCTGTGGCTGAGTGCCCCCGAGTTCAGTCCCCAGTACCCCCCAACCCACCACCAAAAAAAATATTGGATATGGAATTGGATTGCCTACTTTTGTTCTACTGCTTACTAGCTGTGTGACCCACTTTCTAAAACTTTCTGTGTCTTAGTTTCTCAACTGTAAAGTGGGAATAATTGCACCTGCCTTATAGGGTTGCAATGAAGAGTAATGAGTTAATTCATACAAACCACTTAATTTTACCTCCCTGGTATTGGGGATCAAATCCAGGGCCTCATGTATGTCAACCAAGCACTCTACCAAGCACTCTACCACTGAGCCACATCCCAAGCCCCATACAAAGTGCTTAAAACTATGGTACAAGTAGCCCTTCAAATAATGCCATCTGTTACTGTTAAGATATCCCAGAGGCTACCATTTATTGACATTTTTTCTAGCCTCTCTGAGTCAATTTTTCTTTCCTTCCTTCCTTTCTATACAGGGTACTTCATCTCCAGTCCTTCTTATTTACTATTTTGAGGCAAGGTCTCACTAAGTTGCCCAAACTGGTCTTGGACTTGAGATTTTCCTGCCTCAGCCTCCTGGGTAGCTGGGATTACAGGCATGGACCACCATATCTGGCTTTTATATCAAGTTTATTATCTTTGCAAGATTATTATGTGAATTAAAATAATGTATATAAAGCACATATTAGATATTAAACAAATTTTAATTATCTCCATGCTCCAACATCAGCCTTTTAACATTAAGGGCAAATTCCTTGCACCAAACTCTTTGGCTGTATCAAGGAGTTTTTTTTTTTTTAAGATTTTTAAAAAAAATATTTATTTATGTTAGTTGTACACAATCAATACATTTATGTTTACGTGGTGCTGAGGATCGAGCCCGGGCCGCGCACGTGCAAGGCAAGCGCTCTGCCGCTGAGCCACAACCCCAGCCCCCTGTGTCAAGGAGATTTTTACCTTGTACTTTCAATATTCTCTCACTTTAGCCCTACAGTGCTAAGCAGTGCCAGTGGACACCACTAGGTATCACAGCTGACCAAATATTTAAGCAAGATAGATAAAATAAAAAGAGATGAAGGAGAGATAGGGAAAGGGGGCATATGTGCTATGAGTCATAGCAACTGTTCTCTTGAGTTTACCAACTATCCAAAATGTAGGTTTTGGTACATTTGCGTTAGCTTTAAACAAACTCAAATAGTGCTTCTCTGTAGTTTTTTTTTTTTTTTTTTTTTTGATAGTTTCTAAGGGGTGGTTTTCATTCAGTCCTTTCTAGATTGCTCTGATGAACAGGAGCTACAATGTTGTTATACTTTTTTTTCAAAAAATATTTATTTATTTGCTTTAGTTGTGCACAATGCGTTTATTTGTATGTGGTGCTGAGGATCGAACCCGGGCCGCGCATGTGCTAGGCGAGCGCTCTACCACTGAGCCACAACCCCAGCCCCAATGTTGTTATACTTTGTTATTTGCTTAGCTTGGCTGTTCTCTTATTAATTCATGTCTTCAGTCCTTCCCTTTGTCATTTCACCTGCAGCTGAGTCCTTCCAAAGGCCTTGAGGCTCTCTTTGATCCTTTATCCAATGACTATCCCTCCATTTTTCTAGCTTCCCACTAGAATCCTCACTGTTGTCCAGGGGTGTTGTGTGTATTGCATTACAGAGTTTGATCACCCCATCACATGTGCCCTATGGTAGTGCCAGGAATTTTCCCACACATCACCAAGGTAGTGCCAGGAATTTTCCCACACATCACCAACCAATCACTCTTCTTGTCAGGAGAAGACATTCTTGGGCACTATTGCATAAGGGAAGACTTTGGGACTGTTGAGAGCGATTCCCTGGTCCTGCCCTTTCTTTGGTTGATACTCTGGGCAAGGTGTTCACCTCTGGCCTGAAATGAGCTCGCATCTCAACCTCAGCATCATCAGGATGATAAGCTACCTTTTTCTTCTGAAGGCACTTCTAGCTTTTGGGTTCCTGGCATCCTGGGTAACAGCAGGTAAGCAGGGTGAGCTATCATTTGGGTCCCTGGCTAACAGTAACAAAGCGACTAGGGGAGAAGTCTCCCTGCCTCCTCCCAGTGTGAGGTTCCTCTTTTGTGGAGACAATCATCTCTGTAGAACAGGATTGGATAAATAGATTCTGAGGACAGTCAGAATCTTCTGAGGACAGACAGTAAATCTTCTTGGCTTTCTTTTCCTTCTCTGGACAAGAAGATAGGACTTACTGGAAGTTCCAGTTATTCCTTAGAGCTCATTAAATGAGACCAGGATCAACCCAACCTTTTCTATCTCTGTATCTGCAGCATAGCTGGTGCTTTAGGAATGGTGAATGGGTGTTAGTAGTTGTGTGGGAGGAGGAGAAGATGGGTGCAGAGATATTTTGGATAGGAATGCTTGGAGATGCTGAAGTTCTTTTTTTTTTTTTTTTTTTTTTTTTGTTGTGGTACCGGGGATTGAACTCAGGGGCACTCGACCACTGGGTCACATCCCCAGCCCTTTTTTGTATTTTATTTAGAAACAGGGTCTCACTGAGTTGCTAAGTGCCTTGCCATTGCTGAGGCTGGCTTTGAACTCGCGATCCTCCTGCCTCAGCCTCCCAAAGTGCTGGGATTACAGGCGGTTTATTACGGTGCGCCACTGCGCCCGGCTTGCTGAAGTTCTTAAAGCACATTTGGGCTCCATTCCTCATTTCTCAAGGCCTAATCAGTTATCTCAACTTCCTGTGTTCTCTTTTGCAGTAAAAGAGGGAGAATGCCCTCCTGATAAGAACCCGTGTGAAGAGCTGTGCCAGGATGATGACTCATGTCCCCCCGGGCAGAAGTGCTGCAGCACTGGCTGTGGTCGGGTCTGCCGAGGAGACATTCCTACGGGTATGTTGGCATGGAGGGCGAGATACCAGTATGCTCTTTGGCCTTGCCTTTGGGATGGATAGAACCAAAGAGCTTCCTGCTTCTCAGATTGGCTTTTGATATCTAGCTTGCCTAGAGAACTTCTTATTTTTCCTTTTGGGGGTCTCATTTCCTCATAAATTGCCACTGAGCTACATCCCCAGCCAGGAGTCCTTTCTTTATTATTTAGCACTCCAGTTCTTTGCCTTCTATCAGGAAAGAGCACACCACTGATTGTCAATGTCTTTTACTTTGGGCTTAGTTCCTGTAAGTCACAAGAGGGGCAGAGTTCTGAAGGGAAGCCTGTTGAAGATAGTGATTAAGAGAGTAGACCCTAGAAGCAGGCAGATCTTTTGGAGCCTTAAATAAACTTTAAAATTTTAAGATTCTTTGTGTGTATGTGTGTTGGGGACTGAATTCAGGGACTTGCACATGCAAAGCATTCTCTCTACCACTGAGCTATATTCTCAATCAAATATTGAGTGATAGCCTCAGTTTCCTCATCAGTAAAATAGAGATAATTTTGAGAATCAGATGCATTGTTCCTGGCAAAAGGTAAATATTAATAAATGTTTTCATAAATCTTAACTATTGTTATAGTCTCTGCTTTAGCAGCAGGGTGGTGGCTTTAGTGAGACCTGGGGGCTTCCTTCCTCCGCTTCTCCTTTATGCTATGCTGACAGGTGTCACAGGGCACCATATCTCCTTTCTGTTGCCATCTCTGTTTCTTTGCAGGGATGGAAAGAAGCTGTCCCAGGATTCGAAAACAATCCTGTGTTAAAAGTTGCACCACTGATGAGACATGTCCAGGTGTAAAGAAATGTTGTACGTTTGGCTGCAGCAAGCGCTGTGTAGTCCCAATCTCTAATAATAAGCTGGGTAAGAAACCTCATCCCTGTACCCTATGGTCTGATTGACCTGCTTGTTTCTTTCTCAAATATACATACAACATCTTGTTTTACTTCACTTTGAGAAACAATAATTAAGTGCCTACTATATTCTGAGAACTTAAAAAAAGATATGCAAATGGTACTATGGAAGGAATGATGGACTTGTAGGATATAACCTAGCTAGGAAGAGGGCAATGTGGGCATAATGTTTGTAGGCAGGCTTGACAGCTATTGGGTAATTCCTGATTACCAGTTGCAATATGCTCTATTAAAACTTTAGCTCAAGAATATGTAAAGAGATAGTAAAATAGAATCTGTGTGTTTAATTATTTATTTATTTTGATATTGGGGATTGAACTTGGGCACTTGACCACTGGGCCACATCCCCAGCCCTTTTTTGTATTTTATTAGAGACAGGGTCTCACTGAGTTGCTAAGTGCCTCGCCATTGCTGAGGCTGGCTTTGAACTCGAGATCCTCCTGCCTCAGCCTCCCAGGTGCTAGGATTACAGGTGTGCGCCACCACGCCCGGCTCTGGGTGTTTATTTGGAAGACCCCAGTCATTTGCTTCTAGGAGAGAAAGAGAATATTAACAAATAAGCATATAAATAAACACATAATTTTAAACTGTGATAAGGCTCTGAGAGACAGAATAATGGGGGGACTGGCTTCAGATTAGGAGGTTGAGGAAGGTGTGTCTGAGGCAGTGACTGTTTTCGTTTGTTTGTTTGGTACTGGGAATTGAATCCAGGAAGCTGGGCGCTGTGGCACATGCTATAATCCCAGCACTTGGGAGGCTGAGGCAGGAGGATCGCGAGTTCAAAGCCAGCCTCAGCAATGGTGAGGCACTTAGCAACTCAGTGAGACCCTGAATCTAAATAAAATACAAAAAAGGGCTGGTGATGTGGCCCAGTGGTCGAGTGCCCTTGAGTTCAATCCCTGGTACCAAAATAAAAAAAGAAATAAAATAATTGATCCAGGAGCTACATTCCCAGCCCTATTTATTTATTTATTTTAAAATTTGAGACAGGATCTTTTTTTTAAAAAAATATTTATTTGCTTTAGTTGTACACATGTGTTTATTTGTACGTGGTGCTGAGGATTGAACCTGGGCCAGGAGCGTGCTAGGCGAGTGCTCTGCCGCTGAGCCACAATCCCAGCCCAAGACAGGATAATTTTAAGTTGCTGAGGGTCTTGCAAAGTTGATGAGGCTGGCCTTGAACTTGCAGTCCTTTTGCTGAGCTTCCAGAGTCAGTGGGACTACAGACGTTCACCACCATGCCTTGTGGCCCAGTGACATTTAAGTTGCAGCCTGGAGAAGTAGTTGAAGTTAACCAGGTGAAGGGGGTGATAGATACTGCAGGAAGAGAGTGAGAAGTGTGTGGCGAGGTCTTCAGATGACAAGAAGTTGCCCCATTTAAGAAAGTGAAAACAAGCTGGTATGGTTAGCATGGAGACAGAAAGGGGGAGAATGATGCCAGCTGAGGATGTAGACCTTTGATCCTATGGAGGTAGAGGTTCAGAGACTGTGGATGTTGAAATGACAGCTTTCTGCTGTGTTCCTTACCTTCTTCACTATGTCCATGAGAGGCTCCTAAAAGGTATTAGAAATTGTGCATATCTTCCATGTCTAATCCCCCTTTTATTTTCCTATTGTTTTAGGATTTTCATTTACTTCTGCTTGTTTATGCTTCCTAGTATATTTTATTATTATACTGCTTATTTATTATATCTACTTATAAGGCCACTTTTAATTTATTGCCTATGTATAAGGCCACTTTATTGGAGTGATGCTAGTGATATAAATTAACTTAATGAGAACTGACATTATTACAATGTTGAATCTTTGTGTCTTCCTATTGTTCAGTTTATTTGGCATACTTCATGTTATTTCATAGTTTTAAAATATTTATGAATAAGTTTACACCTAGGCATCTCTGCTGTCTGAAATGGGGTCTTCTATTTCCTGAAGGAACTGGAGCCATTCTCTCACCTGAGTGCATGTGGCAGCATATTAGAATGGAAAAGCATAGGTCTGGGCTGTCAGCGACCTGGGATCAAGCCTGATGTTCACTAGTTACTGGCCAGTGGGTCCCTGGGCGAGTCTCTTCTTGTCTCTGAGCCTTAGTTCCTTTAATTGTAAGGTGGAAAGAATGAACCCTGGAGGGTTGTTTTGATGATTCAGAGCAGGTAAGATGTTTGGCCCTTAATGTACAGTGATTTCTTCTTCCTGGCATTTAAAGGGGGCCTGGTCAGGAGTATAATGTCTAACCTGTCCTTTTTACCCAGAACCAGTATCATTTGCTCCTCCCCCATCACCTCCTCTCAGAGACTCTGGAGCTCCACAGCACCTGACAACCTCTTCCCTTTCAGCCAAGCCTCTGCAGGTAGCAGACTTCTTTCCAGTACCCACTGGGGGTATTTGTGCCTGGCTCAGGCAGGTGTCTTGGGCAGCCTGCCCATATGAGAGAATAGAAGTTTGTACTCTTTGCCAGGACTCTTGAGGCTCAGCTCTAGAATCAAAGCCTGGGAATCTGTCTTAGGCGGGTCACTCACTGCAGCTCATAGGTCCTGGTACAATCTTCCCAGTGTTTGAAGCTGAGAACTGAATTGTGGGGGCTGAGGGTGAGGCTGGCATTCGACATAGTACCTTTGTGAGCTGCTCTGGACCCTGGATGGCCCAAAGGGTTTCCTTTCCCCCTGGAGCTAGGCAGGCAGGTCAGAATGGTGATGTGCTGATGTTTCAGAACCTGCTGGCTGGGCAGGGTTCCCAGCCTGGTAGGAGGTGAGATTGCCTGCAGTTCCATTCTTGGGGAGGGCTGGCTACTCACCCAGTGGGACTGTTCACTAGGAAACTCTTCTTCCTGGGCTATGAAAAATTCCTGCTTTCTTTAAGCTCTGACATTGCCAGAGGTTTACCATAGGCAATGCCAGAATGTTTGGCCAGGTGAAGGGGCAGTCAGGTTGCCTGGGAGCATGGGTAGACTCTGGGACCTGCTCTCAGGGGGAAGCTCCGGTCTGAGCATGGGACTGCAACCTGTGCAACCAATATGGAAATTCCCCAGAAAACTTGAAGTACTTTTGAAGATAGAGTTGGCAGCACTGGTGAAGAAGTGAGTGGCTCTGGGCATTGGAGGAAAGGGTGTGTCAAGAATGATGCTAAGGGCTGGGGATATAGCTCAGTTGGCAGAGTGCTTACCTTGCATGCATGAGGCCCTGGGTTCAATCCCCAGCATCACACACACACATACAAAAAAAAAAAAAAAAAAAAAAAAAGAAAGAAAAAAAAAAGAACGATGCTAAGTCAGGCTTGCTCAATGGAGTTATGATAGTGCTCTTGACTGAGATGGGAGAACCTGGGGGGCGGGGAAGAGGCTTTGGAGTAAAGATTAAGATTAAGTCCAGCCGGGCGCGGTGGCGCACGCCTGTAATCCCAGCACTTTGGGAGGCTGAGGCAGGTGGATCGCGAGTTCAAAGCCAGCCTCAGCAATGCCGAGGCACTTAGCAACTCAGTGAGACCCTGCTCTAATAAAATACAAAAAAGGGCTGGGGATGTGGCCCAGTGGTCCAGTGCCCCTGAGTTCAATCCCCGGTACCACGCGGTCCACGGGGCTGGGGTTGTGGCTCAGAGCGCTCACCTCACACACGTGCGTGGCCTGGGTTCGATCCTCAGCACCACATAAACATAAATGCATTGCATTGTGTACAACTAAAGTAAATAAATAAATATTAAAAAAAAAAAAGATTAAGGTCCAGGAGTCATCTTTGTGGGCTCTGCATGGCTCACCTCCACAGTGAATGAAAATGGATCGTTCCAGATCCCCTGTGAGCCTGCTTTATTTATTGTAACCCAGGTGTTATGTCCTTTGTATGGCTTGATGGCTTGGGCTCCTCTTGTGTCTGGCTGACCTCTCTCTTTCTTTCTTTTTGGTACTGGGTATTGCAGGGACATTTAACCACTGAGCCACATCCCCAGCCCTTTTTTATATCTTATTTAGAGACAGGGTCTCTCTGAGTTGCTTAGGGCCTCACTAAGTTGCTGAGGCTGGCTTTTGAACTCACAGTCCTCCTACCTCAGCCTCTGGAGCTGCTGGGATTACAGGCGTGCGACACAATGCCTGGCTGGCTGACCTTTTTCTAAATTCTCACCGTGTGTTGTATAGAGCAGAGTTAATACCAAGATGGAGACTGCTTTTCTTAGAAAGGTCTGCTGGCAGCCGGGCGTGGTGGCACATACCTGTAATCCCAGCACTGGGAGGCTGAGGCAGGAGGATCGCGAGTTCAAAGCCAGCCTCAGCAATGGTGAGGCACTTAGCAACTCAGTGAGACCCTGTCTCTAATCAAATACAAAAAGGGCTGGGGATGTGGCTCAGTGATTGAGTGCCCCTGAGTTCAATCCCCGGTACAAAAAAAAAAAAAAAAAAAAAAAAAAAAAAAAAAAGGCCTGCTGGCAAGATTGGTCCTTGGCTGGCTTCTGGGAACTTGGATTTTGGGAGTGTTCCTACCTTCCTAATTGATAACAGTGACTCATTGTGTCCAGACTGTTCGTGCAAGCAATGTGGCTCAGGCTGAATACCTGCTTTCCTTTCTAGGAGTGTGAAATCTGGTATGTGCCAGGTAGAGAGTGCCTACATGACCAGCCTGCAATAAAACTGTGCACACTGAATCTTGAATGAGCTTTCCTGGGAGACAACACTTCACATACATTGTCACAATTGTATGCTAGAAGAATCAAGTGTATCCTGTGTGATTCCCCTGAAAGAGGACTCTTAGAAACCTGTCTGGCTTCCTTGTGACTTTGTCCCATGTACCTTTTCCCTTTGGTGATTTTGCTTTGTATACTTTTTAAAAAATATTTATTTATTTGCTTTAGTTGTATACAATGCGTTTATCTTTATGTGGTGCTAAGGATCAAACCCAGGCCGCACACATGCTAGGCAAGCACTCTACCACTGAGCTACAACCCCAGGCCCTGCTTTGTATATGTTTGCTGTAATAAATCATAGCCATGAGTGTGACTATATGCTGAGTCCCCTGATGAATCACTAAAACTGTGAGTGATCTTGAGGACTCCTGACATGCTGGTTTATAACTTTTCCAAAGCTCTAAAACCGTCGACCTCTGAGTCTTCTCTTTTGGCAATATTAGAGTGGGTCTCAGTGTTGGTTGATTAGTTCTTGAGTGATCCTTTCTGAAGGGTAGGGGAAAATGATGTGGTTTAAAAGGCATAAGACCCAGTGCCTGCCACCATTGGGACCTAGTTCTGCCACCACTGACCTCAGATCAAACCCTTCCCTTCCTAGATGTTTATTGCAAGAAAAGGGGAGTAGGTTTGATAGCTCAGAGGGCCTTTCTTGGCTTAAGAAGTTCTGAAATTTCACATTTATGACAAAAACTGGCATCCTTCTGGAAGAAAGTAGAGGTAAAGTTAGAGTGGGAGGTTGGGGTGAGGCAGTAGTAAACCTGTATTTTCTGGACTGAAGCTTCACTACTTTATTTTGTGATCCCTTGGGGTCTTGGGAGAGGTACAGATGCAGGGCTTGGGTGGCCATCCCAGTTTGGGCTGCCATTCTTATTTCATCATCCTGATTCCTTGTAAGATCATTATAAAGCTTTGGAACCAATGCTTTATGAGGAACTGAGCTTACCTAGCCTGACTAAGTGAAAGGCAGAGGATCTTATCCAAGGGATGAAAGAGACATGTCTTTGAAAGGTCCTGGTAATAGGAAAAGAACCAGTGGATAGAATTTCAAAAGAACGGGCTGGGATTGTGGCTCAGCGGGTAGAGCACTCGTCTAGTACGTGTGCGACCCGGGTTCGATCCTCAGCACCACATACAAATAACAAATAAATAAATATTTAAAAAAAAAAAAAAAAAAAAAAAAGAACTGGATTCCAGGTGAGTGTCAAGGACTATAAAGACTACCTTGCTGGAATATAAGAATGTAGTCTGCTGGTTGCGGTGGCACATGCCTGTCATTCCAGCGACTTGGGAAGCTGAGGCAGGAAGATTGAAAGTTCAAAGCCAGCCTCAGCAATTTAGTGAGGCCCTAAGCAACTTAGCGAGACCCTGTCTCAAAATAAAAAAATAAAAAGGGCTGGGGATGTGACTCAGTCGTTAAGCACCCCTGGGTTCTATCCCTAGTACCAAACAAACAAACAAACAAACAACAAAAATCATAGACAAAAAGAGAATGACATAGTCTGGCTTAGAGGTAGTAAGGCCTTGTTAATTCCAGATGTTTGAACTGAAAGAAAGGAATTATTTAGCAGGTATTTGAGCATAAGTCAGGGTGACAGTGCCAGGCACAAGTTAAAGGGGATGTGCTATGACCCTCAGGACCTACATGGCTTCTAAAATTTGGCAAAACCCCAGGGACCTCAAGGATGCCTGGCATGGAAGGGAGTAGAGATAAAGTCTCTGTGCATTGTCCTGGGAATGAGGATAGAGAGTAGAGATGCTCTTGGCATTGGCCACATCAGAACCACGCTCAGCAAAATGGTGAAATCTGGGAAATATGTGCTCTCGGCCCCTCTCTCTAGGGTTCATGGTATAACTCTGAGAAGTTTATGTCACTGGGTTTTTCCACCAGGGAGATTTTTTTTTTAATTTGAAGTTGTTGTATATAATAGTAGAATGTACTGCAATTCATAATACACATATAGAGCACATTTTTACATATCTCTGGTTGTATACAAAGTATATTCACACCATTTGTGTCTTCATACATGCAAGGGAGATTTTTGTACTCAGCCTTCTCAACTGTGGGATAAAAGTCTTTTGCTCTTTGTTTAAATGGAACTTTAGTGTTTGTCAAGCAGATGAGGAGGTGTGGGGAGGTGTGTCAGGTGGTTCTAGTGACTACCTTTTCTGAATACAGTTTTGACTGACTTCACAATGGCATGAAATATTTGAACTAGGAAAACTTCAGGTGTGAGCTCATGACAGCTCAGTTGTTTAGCTGCAGGCGTTCTCCTTGGAGTCCAACACTTGCTTTTCTCCCCTTGGCAGACTTCCTGGAGCCAGCCAAATGCAATCACACTTACCTGTTGTGAGGCAGAGTCACTGGGCTCCTCCTGTTTTGGTTTTCTGTGAAACCATTAATTACCTGTCACCTCTCTCTCTCCATTAAAAAAACAAACCCGGAAATAAACATCTAGGACAAATGAGTCATGGTGAGTTGTTTGGTTTGGATGTGGCCTTCTCTGGGTGTGCCTGCTCCTGAGGACCTGGCTAAATTGACTGAATGTTTTTTTTTGTTGTTGTTGTTGTTTTGGTACCAGGGATTGAACTCAGGGGCACTCGATGGCCACTGTGCCTCAGCCTCCCCACTGGGATTACATGCCCCAGCGCCCGGCCCCCCCCGCCTTTTTTGTATTTCATTAGAGACAGGGTCTCACTGAGTTGCTAAGTGCCTCACCATTGCTGAGGCTGGCTTTGAACTGCTATCCTCCTGCCTCAGCCTCCCAAGTGCTGGGATTACAGGCGTGTGCCACCACGCCCGGCGACTGAATGTTTTAAGGATGGTGTCCCAGAAAGTACTTCAATGCAAATTAAGAGGCTGAATTTTGTTACTCTTAGCTGTTGACTCACTCTGTTGTTCTGGACAAGCCTCATTCTCTCCTCTGGATTTTGTTATCTTCACAGGGATGATGAAGGGGGTATATCTGGAATATGTTTAGCTAGCCACAACAGAAGATTAACCAAATAAGGAAGGGTTCATTGTCCTCACATAGTGAGAAATCCTAAGTTAGTTACCAGGACTGGTCTGGTGGCTCTATGATGCTAACAAGATAGAGCTATTTCTCTCATCCTCCTGGCAATTCCTGATTCTGTCCTCATGCCAGTTGCCTCCTGGTCTTGAAGAAGGCGCTCTCCCTTTCCGCACTGTCTGTCTTTGGGCTGGAAGAAGAAAGCTGTGAGGGGATAGTTTGTATCAGAAATGCATAAGTTTCTCTAATTTATGTCTTAATTTGGTCACCCCTATTTGCAAGAGAATATGGAGAAGTGAATCATTTTAGTTGGATTTATTGCCTCTCAGAAAAAACATGGGGTTCTTTTTTTAAAAAAAATATTTTTTTACTTACTTTAGTTGTACACAATGCAATGCATTTATGTTTACGTGGAGCTGAGGATCGAACAGGGGCCGCGCATGTGCAAGGCGAGCGCTCTGCCGCTGAGCCACAACCCCAGCGCAACATGGGGTTCTATTAAGACATATGTCACTTATATATTGCAGTGTAACAAATGATCTCTAAATTTAGTGGCCTAAAATAGTAATGGCTTATTCTGTCTCACAGGGTTGACTAGGCTTAGCTTGGGTGGTTCATCTACCCACTTGGGAAGTTGAGGTCACCCACGCAGGGAACTTGAGTGCAGCTGAGATGTCCAGGATGGCTCCTCCACTCCAGGTGCTCTGTCCACGGGGCATCTCATCATTCCACAATCTAGCTCAAGCTGCTTTACAGCATGGCAGCTGGTTTCCAAGAAGGGTTCCAAGAGGACAAGCCCCAACAGTGTGTTTTAAATCTCTGCTTGTATCACTCTTGTGAATGTCCCATTGGTGGAAGTAAGTCTTATGTTCAGAGTGAATATGGAATGGACTTCACCAGGGCATGAATGCCAGGAGATGTGGTTCACTGGGGAACACCAGTGTAAATGTCTTCCACAGTATGAAAGAAGGCAGAATGAACATAGGTTTGGCAATTAGCATTTTTGCCTCAGTGGGTTCAGAGCTGAACAGGGTTTTTCACACTGTGAGTGCAAAAATAAGTTTATGGCCAGCATTTAAAAAAAGAATAGAAATAATATGAAACATCAGGGCACACTGCATACATGCTATGCATAAATTTATACATATATATGTATGTATTAACATACACACAAGACACAGTGAAATATGTATTTCATGCTCTGGGCTTAAGGACCTCTGGATTTCAATGCTTTGATTCTATGGCAGGGTTTGATGGTGAATGTCCTGATGATCCTCTTCCCTGTGGGGAGCAGTGTGATGGGGATGCATCGTGTCCTCTAGGGCATAAATGCTGTAGCACCGGCTGTGGCCACACCTGCCGTGGAGACATTAAGGGAGGTATGTTTTCTTTTAATTTATTTTCTTTTTGTGTTTTTTTTTTTTTTTAAATTTGGTGCTGGGGATTGAACCCAGGGCCTTGTGCATGCAAGACAAGCACTCTACCAACTGAACTATATCCCCAGCCCTTTTAATTTATTTTTTACCTGTTGTTTTTAGATATATATGACAGTAGGATATATTTTGACATATTACACATACATGGA
Organism: Tamias sibiricus; assembly: GCA_025594165.1. Classification (NCBI taxonomy): domain Eukaryota; kingdom Metazoa; phylum Chordata; class Mammalia; order Rodentia; family Sciuridae; genus Tamias; species Tamias sibiricus. Next base: position 165,916,967 of record CM046659.1, read on the forward strand.
GTGCAGCCCATTACAATTTTGGGGGCAGGGTTACTGGGGATTGAACTCAGGAGCACTTGACCACTAAGCCACATCCCTAGCCCTATTTTGTATTTTATTTAGAGATAGGGTCTCACTGAGTTACTTAGCACCTCACTTTTGCTGAGGCTGGCTTTGAACTTGCAATCCTCCTACTTCAATCTCCCAAGATGCTGGGATTATAGGCTTGCGCCGCTGTGCCCAGCCCATTACAATTTTGATCCCATTCTTATAGTTGTACATGAGGTGAAGTTACACTGGTCGTGTATTCATATATGGATACCCAATTCATTCTACTATCTTTCCTATTCCCATTCCCCTCCCTTCCCTTCTTTCCCCTTTGTCTAATCCAGTGAATTTTATACTTCCCCTCCTACCCTCCCTTGTTATATGGGTTAGCACCCACATATCTGAAAGAAGATCTGACCTTTGGTTTTTGGGGGACTGGCTTATTTCACTTAACATAATATTCTCCAGTTCCATCCATTTACCCACAAATGCCATAATGTCATTTTTCTTTAAGGCTGAGTAATATTCCATTTTGTATATATGCCACATTTTCTTTATCCATTCATCTGTTGAAGGGCACCTAGTTTGGTTCTTGACTATTGTGAATTGAGCTTCTATAAACATTGATGTGGCTGTGTCACTGTAGTATGCTGATTTTAAGTCCTTTGAGTATAAGCCGAGGAGTGGGATAGCTGGGTCAAATGGTGGTTCCATTATAAGGAACCTAAGGGAGGCATGTTGGCTCTTGTGGGAAGAAATTCTTAAGCATCCCTGAGTTGCAGAATCAATTTGAGACATAGCTATCCATGGATGCCTTTGCTTTCCCCTCCTAGGAGGAGCCAGAGTTGTCATCTTTCCTGTGCCCTAGCCTAGGGTCCTTCTAGAGCCATGGGACCCATGTTGGCATTCCTGTTCCAATTCCTTTGGTTTTTCAATATTACAAAAAGCTAATGTATATTTTCAAGCACTCCTTTTTGTACTGTGTAACTCCATTTCAGAACCATTGGCCCAGATTTTGTTTAGTCCCTTTGTATTCCCAGGAATTGCTCCAAGTGCCTTTTGTCCTTATGTGGCGTATAGCCTGTCAGGGAATACAGACAATTAAATAAGGAATTACAGATATTCCTTGATTTAATGATGGGCTCATACCCAATAAACACATCATAAGTAGAAAGTGCATTCAGTACACCTAGCTACCAACTTCCTAGCTGAGCAGTGTGCATGGCACACTGTAGAGTTCCAGTTCTGTATCCACGTCATTCTGTGGCTGGCCAAGAGTCGTGGCTTGCTACTATTGCCCAGCCTCTTGCAAGAATAGTGTATTGCTTATAAATAGTCTGGGAAAGATAAATATTTAAGATTTGAAGTGTGGTTTCTACTGAATATGTATAGCTTTTGCACCATCCTAAAGTTGAAAAATCATTCATTCAAACCATCATAAGCGGGGGACATCTGTACAATAAGTTTGATGAGAAAAGGCAGATACAGGGTGCTTCAGAAGCATAAAGCAGGGCACCACACCTCAGCTAGGGTGATAGACAAGAAAGTGACACCATGAAGTCCAAGCATAGGAGGGAGAGTGGAGCTTGTCCTCCTGCAATCCACTTGTCCCTACCCCCAAACTTGCATAGCCATCAATCCCTGAGTTACTATAGGGAATTTCTTTGGGACGCTATTTGAAAACTCTTGGCTCAGAGGTCTTTGGGTGCCTATAGTTCTCAGATATTCTAGCTTCATGGCTTCTCAGCCAGATTGGTTAAAACCTAGTTAGGGGTCAAGAGCCACCTCACCTGGAGTCCCTGTGTCTAAGTCCTAGATGGGAACTTGGGGATAGTGGAGCCAATGCCCTGTCTCTTTACCTGTGCCTGTTTTCCCCACAGGGCGGGCTGGGGATTGTCCCACCATTCTAGTAGGCCTTTGTATTGTCAACTGTGTGATGGATAAGAACTGTCAAGCTGGGGAGAAGTGCTGCAAGTCAGGTTGTGGTCGTTTCTGTGTCCCACCAATCCTGCTACCTAATCGGTCCATGAACTTCAACAGGACCCTCAGGTCTGATTCTGAATTAGGTGAGTACAGTGCCATCAACAACCAACTATCAAGGTAATAGACTTAACCGCCATGTGCAAAGAGTAAGCTTAGGTACTGGGAAGGGAACTGCTGAAGGTTAAGAAGAGTCTGGTTAGAGAGAAAGCTCCTACCTCACAGAGCAGAACCCCCTATGGTCGGTATGGGCATACAGGTGTTAAAGTGGGTACTGCTCCCTGGGCAGGTCTTTCTGGTAGATATGGGGTTTCATCTGGGCCCTGAAGGCTAGGAAGGTGTGTCAAAGTGGGGCTAAGCACAGACAATATGCCAGAGAGGTGATGTATAGTTAGGAAGGACAAAGGATGGGCGTGTGTGTGACATGTATGGGCAGTGGGGGCTGGAGGGAGAGTGGATGAAGGAATAGGCATAGCTCCTGTTTTTATGATAGGAGAAACAAGGTTGACTTCTGTATGACCAGAGTCTTCAGTTGGGTTATTTAGGAAGCAGGTAACCATTTCAGGCTTTTTTTTTTTTTTTTTTTTTTTAAATGTTTATTTATTTGTTTTAGTTGTATACAATGTGGTTTATTTTTATGTGGTGCTGAGGATCGAACCCGGGCCACACACGTGCTAGGCGAGTGCTCTGCTGCTGAGCCACAACCCCAGCCCCCATTTCAGGCTTTTGAGAGCAATATATGCCAAGGTTCTTGAGGGTGGAGGGAGAACATGTTAGGTAGCTGGAGCCAGGAAGGCACAGTTGTAACTTGATATTTCTTCTACTTGCAGAGGCCCCAGTGCCCTACTTGTCCTGATTTGTCTGGAACTTCATTAGTGACTCCAGGAGGCTTATCTTGGCAGCCAGGAGAGGGTGACATCCTGGGGCTTGTGACACTCCCAGGGCCCCTCATGGCCCTCTCTGTTCTGCTTTTCTTCCTACCATGGCCTGGAGCATAGGAAAAATAGTCCTGGCTGGGCAGTGGGTGTTGGTGCATCTCTTCCCCAATAAAGGCTGGTGCCGACCCTCTTGTCTGTGCTCTTTGGGGCTCAGGCAAGGTGGGGGAGCTGGGGGCTCTGAGCATGGCTGTGGGACTGTGAGACATGTTGAGGGATGTTGGGTGAACAACTGAACACTGAAAATGGGTGTTGGTTGGGTGTGGCTAGGGGAGAGATGGGTAGAAGTAGTGTCTTTCTCAAGCCTCAGAGGTGGGTGTGGGGGGTCCTACTTTTGGCGCCTGTTTGCCTTTTTTTTTTTTTTTTAATTGGAGAATGTGAGCTGGGGGTGGAACAGGGGAAGTTGGCTACTTTATTGCTTGAATGTTCCCGCTATAGGCCAACTCTTGGTTCTAAGACAGGTAGTTTGTCCCCTCCATGTGGCTTTACTATAGGTAAACAAGGTAATTTTGAAAAATTCTGGTTTTTCTTATGTGTGTACACAAAATGGCTCATATTATGTATCTTGAATGTCTTTTATATTATCACATATATTCTTTTTGCATGTGTGTCTTAGATTTTTTTTAATTTTTATTTTTTTATTTGTTGTTTTTATATATACATGACAGCAGGGTGTTTTTTGACATTGTACACACATGGAGTGCAACCCATTCGAATTTTGATCCCATTCTTGTGGTTGTACATGAGGTGGAGTTACACTGGTCGTGTATTCATATATGAACATAGAAAAGTTATGCCCAATTCATTCTACTGTCTTTCCTATTCCCATTCTCCTCTCTTCCCTTCTTTCCCCTTTGTCTAATCCAATGAACTTTTATACTTCTCCTTCCTACCCTTCCTTTTTAAGGGTTAGCATCCATACATCAGAGAGAACATTTGGCCTTTGGGTTTTTTTGGGGACAGATTTATTTCACTTAACATGATATTCTCCATTTCATCCATTTACCTGCAAATGCCACAATTTCGTTCTTCTTTATGGTTGAGTAACATTCCATTGTGTATATATACCACATTTTCTTTATCTATTTGTCTATTGAAGGGTACCTAGGTTGGTTTCATAGCTTGGCTATTGTGAATTGAATTTCTATAAACATTGATGTGGCTGTGTCACTGTAGTATGTTGATTTTAAGTCCTTTGGGCATAAACCAAGGAGTGGGATAACTGTGTCAAATGGTGGTTCCATTCCAAGTTTTCTAAGGAATCTCCATACTGCTTTCCAGAGTGGTTGTGCCAATTTGCAGTTCCACCAGCAATGTATGAGTGAACATTTTCCCCCACATCCTCGACATTTATTGTTACTCATATTCTGATAATTGCCATTCTGACTGGAGTGAGATAGAATCTCAGTGTAGTTTTGATTTGCATTTCTTTAATTGCTGGAGATGTTGAGCATTTTAAAATATATTTTTTGACCATTGTATTTCTTCTTCTGTGAAGTGTCTACTTAGTTCCTTTGCCCATTTATTGATTGGGTTATTTGTTTTTTTTTTGGTGTTAACTTTTGAGTTCTTTATATACCCTGGAGATTAATGCCATATCTGAGGTGCAGGTGGCAAAGATTTTTTCCCATTCTGTAGGCTCTATGTTCATACTCTTGATTATTTCCTTTGCTGTGAAGAAGTTTTTTAGTTTGATGCCATCCCATTTATTGATTCTTGATTTTACTTCTTGAGCTTTAGGAGTCTGATTGAGAAAGTATTCCAGCCCTGAGCCAATTTTTTCTTCTAGTAGGTTCAGGGTTTCTGGTATAATACCAAGTTCCTCGATTCACTTTGGGTTTAGTTTTTGTGCAGGGTGAGATACAGGGGTACATAGGGTTGGTTTCCCCAGCTATTTGTTTTTTCTTTTCTCCAAGTATGTTTAGGTTCAGGGATAACCATTATATATATATATATATATATATATATTTTTTTTTTTTTTTTTTTTTTTTTTTTTTTTTGTGGTACCAGGGATTAAACTCAGGGGCACTCGACCACTGGGCCACATCCCTGGCCCTTTTTGTATTTTATTTAGAGACAGGGTCTCACTGAGTTGCTAAGTGCCTCGCCATTGCTGAGGCTGGCTTTGAACTCGCGATCCTCCTGCCTCAGCCTCCCAAAGTGCTGGGATTACAGGCGTGCGCCACCGCGCCCGGCCTAGATAACCATATTTATGTGGGTATGTCTCTGTGTCTTCTATTCTTTTTTTAAAAAATATTTATTTGCTTTAGTTGTGCACAATGCAATGCATTTATGTTTATGTGGTGCTGAGGATTGAACCCGGGCTGCGCACGTGCTAGGCAAGCGCTCTACCGCTGAGCCCCAACCCCAGCCCCTGTGTCTTCTATTCTGTTCCATTGGTTTTCAATTCTATTTTTGTGCCAATACCATGCCATTTTTGTTACTCTATTTCTCTAGTATAATTTAAGGTCTGGTATTGTGATGCCTCCTGCATTACTTTTCTCACTAAGGATTACTTTGGCTATTTTATTTTTCCAAATGAATTTTATGACTGCTTTTTCTATTTCTATTAAGAATGTCATGGAGGGGGCTGGGGTTGTGGCTCAGTGGTAGAGCGCTTGCCTAGCACGTGCGCGGCCCGGGTTCAATCCTCAGCACCACGTAAAAACGCATTGTGTACAACTAAAATAAATAAATATTAAAAAAAAAGAATGTCATGGAATTTTAATGGGAATTGCATTAAATCTGTATAGCGCTTTTGGTAGTATGGCTATTTTTTTTTTTTTTTTTTTTTTTTTTGGTACCGGGGATTGAACTCAGGGGCACTCGACCACTGGGCCACATCCCCAGCCCTTTTTTGTATTTTTATTAGAGACAGGGTCTCACTGAGTTACTAACTGCCTCGCCATTGCTGAGGCTGGCTTTGAACTCGTGATCCTCCTGCCTCAGCCTCCCAAAGTGCTGGGATTACAGGGCGTGCGCCACCGCGCCCGGCTGGCTATTTTTTTAATGTTTTTTAATATTTATTTATTTACTTTAGTTGTACACAATGCAATGCATTTATGTTTACGTGGTGCTGAGGATCGAACCCGGGCGCGCACGTGTGAGGCAAGCGCTCTACCGCCGAGCCACAACCCCAGCCCAGTATGGCTATTTTGACAATGTTAATTGTGCCTATCCAAGAACATGGGAGGTGGTCTTTCCATTTTCTAAGGTCTTCTTCAATTTTTTTCTTAAGTGTTCTGTAGTTTTCTTTGTAGACGTCTTTTACCTTTTTTGTTAGCTTGTATCCAGGTATTTTATTTTATTTTTTTGAGGCTATTTTGAATGGGATAATTTTCCTGATTTCTCTTTTCAGTGATTTGTCATTGGTGTATAGGCATGCGATTGATTTGTGTTCATTTTATATCCTGCTACTTTGCTGAATTCTTTGTTTATGAGTTCAAGAAGTTTTTGATGGAGTTTTTTGGGGTTTCTAAATATAGAATCGTGTCATTGGAAAATAGGGATAGTTTGGGCTCTTTTTCCCCCCTATGTATCCCTTTAAATTTCTTTCTTTTGTCTAATTACTCTGGCTAGGGTTTCCAGGACTATGTTGAATAGAAGTGGTGAAAGAGGGCATCCCTCTTATTCCAGTTTTAGAGGGAATGCTTTCAATTTTTCTCCATTTAGAATGATGTTGGCCTTGGGCTTAACATAGATAGCTTTACAATGTTGAGGTATGTTTCTACTCGCCGCAGTTTTTCTAGTGTTTTGAACTTGCGACCCTCCTGCCTTAGCTTCCCAAGTGCTGGGATTACGGCGTGCGCCACTGCGCCTGGCTCTTTTCTAGTGTTTTGAACATGAATAGATACAGAAGTTTGTCAAATGCTTTTTCTGCATCTATTGAGATAATCATGTGGTTCTTGTCTTTAAGTGCATTGATGTGATGAATTATATTTACTGATTTCCATATGTTGAATCAACCTTACATCGCTGGAATGAACCCCACTTCATCATGGTGCACTATCTTTTTAATATGTTTATGTATGCAACTTTCCAGGATTTTGAAACAGGAGAACATAGAAAATTTAAACAGATCAATTTCAAGCAATGAAATTGAAGATGCCATCAAAAGCCTACCAACAAAGAAAATCCCAGGACCCGATGAATTGTCGGCTAAGTTCTACCAGACCTTCAAAGAAGAACTTACACCAATACTCCTTAAATTATTTCATGAAATAAAAAGGAGGGAACCCTTCCAAACTCATTATATGAACCTAATATTACCCTGATACCAAAACCAGATAAAGACACATCAAGGAAAGAAAACTTCAGACCAATATCATGAGTATGAACATAGATGCAAAAATTCTTAATAAAATCCTCTTCCACTATTTTGCTTATAATTTTATTGTCTATTAAAAAGCCAAAATAATACCTGTACACACACACACACACACACACACACACACACACACACACACAAACGCACACACACACATACTCTTTTTTTCTTGAGACAAGATCTTACTTTGTTGCCCAAGCTGGTCTTGAACATCCTGGGCTCAAGTGATCTCCCCACTCTTGAATAGCTGGGATTACAGGTGCTTAACTTTATGCACATAAGGTTTAAAAAATTGGCATGGTAGAAATTTCAATAAAAATAATAGTGTGGGGGCTGGGGTTGTAGCTCAGTAGTAGAGTGCTTGCTTCACATGCGTGAGGCACTGGGTTCAATCCTCCGCACACACACACACACACACACACACACACACACACACATATATATATATATATATCCTATTCCTTGACCAGAGCCAGTGAGTTTCACAGCTCCTCCATTTTTCAACCACTATTTTTTTTTTTTTTTTTTTTGGTACCAGGGATTGAACTCAGGGGTACTCAATATATGTGTGTGTGTGTGTGTCCATCTACAACTAAAAATATTTTAAAAATAATAGTCTGGGAATCTTAAAATACTGTAGGATGATTTTCTGTCTGGTGGAGGGTAGAACTGGAGAGGGAGCTGTGGGGATCAGGTGGAGTAAATGGGACGGTGGCCCATTCCAGATCATTCTTTATCTGGGCCAACCCACCTTGTCCAGGTAGGAGCTGCTGACCTACCTATGGGTGGTGATGGGTGGGGATGGGAGGAGAGGATGGAGCAAAGGAGAGAGAGGGGGTGAAGATGGGGCCAAATCTAGATCTTCCCCTTAAATTCCACTAGGACTTTCTGGACAGCTTTTTTTTTTTTTTTTTTTTTTTTTTTTTTTACTGTTGTACCATAAACCAAAGAAGGCCCCCATAACTGTCCTTCCTCAAGGTTTAAGTAGGTTTCAACCTCAGTTCTGTAAAATATGTCTCAGCGGATCCTAATTCTGACCCCTTATCCCTGCATCCTGCAATTAGTTTTTTATTTTTAATTTTTTGTAGTTGTAGATGGAGAGACTGCCTTTATTTTTATGTGGTGCTTAAGATTGAACCCAGTTCCTTACATGTGCTAGGCGACTGTTCTGCCACTGAACTACTGCCCCAGCCCTGCAATTAACTTTTTTTTTTTTTGGTTTAATATTTATTTATTTACTTTAGTTGTACACAATGCAATGCATTTATGTTTACCTGGTGCTGAGGATTGAACCTGGGCCACGCACATGTGAGGCGAGCGCTCTGCCGCTGAGCCATAACCCCAGCCCCTGCAATTACCTTTTGACCAGGGTGAAAAGCCACCCACACCTCCCCACTCTCAGATTCCTCATGGTGGCCAGCAATTTCTGGGCCTCTGAGATTCACCATTCCTTAAGCTGGGCTGACAAAGTTCTGTTCTTTGATCAGAGCCAGTGAGTTTCACAGCTCCTCCATTTTTCACTCACTTTTTTTTTTCTTTTTTTTTTTTTTTTTTTTGGTACCAGGGATTGAACTCAGGGGCACTCGACCACTGGGCCACCTCCCCAGCCCTTTTTTTGTGTTTTATTAGAGACAGGGTCTCACTGAGTTGCTAAGTGCCTTGCCATTGCTGAGGCTGGCTTTGAACTCGTGATCCTCCTGCCTCAGCCTCCCAAGTGCTGGGATTACAGGTGTGCGCCACTGTGCCTGGCTTCACCCACTTTTTTTTTTTGACAATCTGTGGAAATATGACTCCACATGTGCCTTCAGCTCCAGCTGAGGTCAATACCATCAATGGTCAATACCATCTCTCTCTGTTTTGGTTCTAGATTTCACTGCTGTATCTGGTGGAGCATTATGCTATCCGTAAGTGGGGCATGTGGTGTGAGGAGGGTGGAAAGTTGCTCTTGAGTTGAGACTGTCTTCTATTTCTTACCCAAGTCACGCCCTCCTGTCAAGGGGATTGGTGCGTAGAAAGGCCAGCTTCATATTGATTCACAATTACAGGTAAAGAATGAAGAAGCCCTTGTGTGAGTGAAAAGGATTCTTTGCTGGGTGCTTTATTCTCGGAGTCACTAGAGGGCAGCAGAAGTCCAAGTCACAGACCATTAAATAAAATGACATTCTAGAAGGCTGGTTAAAGGAAAAGCTTACTATCTGTGTAAATTACACAGATCCCTGCTAAATTACACTACAAATTAAAGCCTACTAAGAAAAACAAGAACAAACAAATCCTAAAAACTAGTAGAAGGAAAGAAATAATAAAGATAAGAGCTAAATTTAATGAAAAAGGAAAAAATACAAAGGATCAATGAAACAAAGATTTGGTTTTTTTGAAAGATGAATAAGATGGATAAACTCATAGCCAAACTAATTAAAAGAGAAGACCCAAATTGATAACTTAGAGATGAAAAGGGATTTACAAGAAGACACCACTGAAATTCAGAGGATCATTCTAGACTGGTTTATTTATTTTTGGTAACTAGGGATTGAACCCAGGGGTGCCTTACCACTGTATTACATCTCTAGCCCTTTTTATTTTTTGAGACAGAGTCTCACTAAGTATCTGAGGGTCTCACTAAATGACTGAGGGTGGTCTCAAACTTGCGATCTTCCTGTCTCAGGCTCCTGAGTTGCTGGGATTACAGGCCTGCACCACTATGCCTGGTCAAAGGGACTGTTTTGAAAATCTATATTCCAACAAATTGGAAAATCTAGAAGAAATGGATAAATTTCTAGACACATATAAATTATCAAAATTGAACCAAGAGGATATAGAAAACTTGAAAATATTAATAACAAGCAATGAGATTGAAGCAGTAATAAAAAGCCTCCCAACAAAGAAAGAGTCCAGGACCAGATGGATTCACAGCTGAAATTTATCAGATCTTTAAAGAACTAACACCAATACTCCTCAAATTATTCCACAAAGCAGAAAGGGGCATATTCATTCCATGAAGCCATAATCACCCTGATACCAAAACAGAATAAGGACACACCAAGAAAAGAAAATTACAGACTACTATCCTTGATGAACATAGTCACAAAAACCTTTGATAGATTATGTGAAAATTGAATTCAGTAACACATCAAAAAGTTCAGAGCATCATGATCAAGATGGTTTTGCCCCAGGGATGCAAGAATGGTTCAACATCCACAAATCAATAAAGTTAATAAACCACATAAATAGAATCAAGGACAAAACTCACATGATTATCTCAACAGATGCAGAAAAAAACCTTTGACAAGCCGGGCGTGGTGGCGCACGCCTGTAATCCCAGCACTTTGGGAGGCTGAGGCAGGAGGATCGTGAGTTCAAAGCCAGCCTCAGCAACGGCGAGGCACTTAGCAACTCAGTGAGACCCTGTCTCTAAATAAAATACAAAAAAGGGCTGGGGATGTGACCCAGTGGTCGAGTGCCCCTGAGTTCAATCCCTGGTACCACAAAAAAAAAAAAAAAAAAAAAAAAAAAAAAAAAAAAAAAAAAAAACCTTTGACAAAATTTAACACCTCTTCATGATAAAAAAAAAAAAAAAAAAAAAAAAAAAAAAAAAAAAAACCCTGAAGAACCTAGGGACAGATGGAACTTAATATAATAAAGGATGTATACTACAAACCTAAAGTCAGTTTCATACTGAAAGGGAAAAAACTGGAAGTATTTTCTCTTAAGTCAGGAACTAGACAAAGAGGTCCACTCTCACCAGTCCTATTCAATACAGTATTTGAAATTTCAGCCAGAGTTAACTAGGCAAGAGAAGAAAATAAAAGGGATACAAATAGGAAAGGAAGAAGTCAAATTATAACTGTTTGCAGATGACGTGATCCTATATTTAGAAGACCCCCAAAAAACTCCATCAGTCAAGAGGAAGGAAGTAGGGAGGGAGTTGGGAAATGTTGGGGTGTGATATTGGCTAAATTAATTGTTATATTGTATGCATGTATGAATATATAACAGCAAATACCATCAACATGTACAACTATATAAATAAAATGAGGAAAAATTCAAATAAAAAATAAATAAGTTACTATATTCTTCCTATTATAAAAAAAACTCCATCAAAAGATTTTAGAATGGCAAGGGAGGGAGCAAGGGGGTATAAAGAGAGGAAGAAAAAAAAAAGATGGTAGAATGAGAGGGTTATCATTACCCTAAATGCATGTTTGAAGACATGAAAGAGATGAATAAATTTTGTATACTAACAGTGATGTGTAAAAAGGTGCTCTTTATGTGTGTTACGAATTGTAAAGCATACTACTGTTATATATACAACAACACTGAATTAAAAAAAAAAATTTAGAGCTAAACCGGGCGCGGTGGCGCACGCCTGTAATCCCAGAACTTGGGAGGCTGAGGCAGGAGGATCATGAGTTCAAAGCCAGCCTCAGCAACGGCGAGGCACTTAGCAACTCAGTGAGACCCTGTCTCTAAATAAAATACAAAAAAGGTCTGGGGATGTGACCCAGTGGTCGAGTGCCCCTGAGTTCAATCCCCGGTACCACAAAAAAAAAAAAAAAAAAAAAAAAATTTTAATAATCTTAAATGTTCAGCCTTCCTTTACCTTCCTTTCTCTTTTTTTTTTCCTTCTTCTTCAGCTTCCTTGTAATTTCAGAGCTGTTTATAAACTTAGTATCATGAGTCTTTTTTTTAAAAAAAATATTTATTTATTTACTTTAGTTGTACACAATGCAATGCATTTATGTTTATGTGGTGCTGAGGATCGAACCCGGGCCTCCTCGCACGTGCGAGGCGAGCACTCTGCCGCTGAGCCACAACCCCAGCCCATGAGTCTTTTTTTTTTTTTTTTTTGGTACCAGGGATTGAACTCAGGGGCACTCGACCACTGGGCCACATCCCCAGCCCTTTTTTTTTTTTTTGTATTTTATTAGAGACAGGGTCTCACTGAGTTGCTAAGTGCCTCACCATTGCTGAGGCTGGCTTTGAACTCGCGATCCTCCTGCCTCAGCCTCCCAAAGTGCTGGGATTACAGGCGTGCGCCACCACGCCCGGCCCCATGAGTCTTTTTGTTATTACTTTTTTCCTTCTCTTCCATTTTCTCCTCCTCCTTTTTATTTTTCAGTTTGTGATTTTTAAAAAAGGATGCAGAATTACTGTTGAAATATTCAAATAATACAGAACAAGTCAAAGGAGAAGGTCTTTCCAGCTCTAGATAAGTACCATTCACATTTTGGTAAGCATCCTTCCAGACTTTGCTTTATGCATATATATCAGACCATATTCATTACTATAATGAAAGACCCTGAGGCAGAATACTTTATAAAGAAAAAAAGTATATTTTGGCTCATGGTTCTGGATGTTCAAAGTCAAGGAACTACATTTAATGATGGCCTTCTGGGCAGTAGAGTTTTCTTTTTTTTGTACCAGGGATTGAACCCAGAGGCACTTAACCACTGAGCCACATCCCAACACTTTTTTATTTTTTAGTTTTTTTAAAAAAAATATTTATTTATTTACTTTAGTTGTACACAATGCAATGCCTTTATGTTTGCGTGGTGCTGAGGATCGAACCCGGGCTGCGCACGTGCGAGGCGAGTGCTCTGCCGCTGAGCCACAACCCCAGCCCTGCATTTGTGTTTACATGGTCTGAGGATTGAACCCGGGCCGCGCACGTGTGAGGCAAGCACTCTGCCACTGAGCCACAACCCCAGCCCTTATTTTTTACTTTGAGACAGGGTCTCACTAAGTTACTTAAGGTCTCACTGAGTTGCTGAGGCTGGCCTTGAACTTGCACTCCTCCTGCCTCAGCCTCCCAAGTGGCTTGGATTACAGGTGTGCACCATCATGCCTGCCTTGGTGGCAGAGTCTGAGAGGGCACAGAGCATTCTGTGGTAAGAGACGGGGAGCACACCTGTGTTATCTGTATGTCTGTCTGGTCTCTCTCCCTCTTCTTATATAAAACTACCAGGATTAAATCATGAGGACTTAACTTAATGACCTTATCTAGTCCTAATCACCTTCCAAGGCCCACCTTAACACTATGGTCAGGTTAAGTTTCTACTCTTTCTCTTTTAGTACTGGGGATTGAACCCAGGGTCTCACACATGCTAGACAAGTGCTCTACCACTGAGCTACATCTCCAGTGCCCAGGGCTGGGGTGGTGGCTCAGTGGTAGAGCGCTCGCCTAGCACATGCCTGGCCCGTGTTCGATCCTCAGCACCAGGTACAAATAAACACATTGTGTACAACTAAAGCAAATAAATAAATATTAAAAAAAAAAATCTCCAGTGCCCGAGTTTCCCTCTCTTAGTACTTCCTAATGGGGATAACATTTCAGGGTATGAAGCCTTGGGGGACATGCAACCTATATTCAAATTGTAATGACATACAGGTAATGTTGATATGGAGGCATTCTGTTCCTGCTATTCTGTAATAGGCTTTGTTTGTTTGTTTTGTTCTGGGGATTGGTCCCGGGTGTGCTCTACCACTGAGTTACACCCCCAGCTCTTTTTTATTTTTCATTGTTTTTACAGTTGTCTGTTTATTGTTTTTCTTTTCTTTCTTTCTTTTGTTTGGTACTGGGGACTTAACCCAGGGGTGCTTTACCACTGAACCACATCCTCAGCCTTTCAAATTTTTAAGACAGTGTTTCACTAAGTTGCTTAGGGCTTTGCTAAATTGTTGAGGCTGACCTTGAACTTGCAACCCTCTGCCTCAGCCTCCCGAGTTGCTGGGATGGGATTATAAACGTGTGAAACAAAGCAAAACAAAAGGGGGAAAAACATTCAAAATTCCACTGTGGTGTAGAGCTGAGTTGACGTGGCTGCCTCCCAGTTGCATCACATAACGTCATGCATACTCTGGGGTAGGCTGTGACTCTGGCACAGATGGATGAACAGTTGCATGGAGGGAGTCATCAGAAGGGCTGATTTTGAGACCATGCAGCTGCCCTGGCTCCAGAGAAGTCCTTTTTTTTTTTTTTTTTGGTACTGGGGATTGAACTCAGGGGCACTCGACCACTGGGCCACATCCCCAGCCCTTTTTTGTATTTTATTAGAGACAGGGTCTCACTGAGTTACTAAGTGCCTCGCCATTGCTGAGGCTGGCTTTGAACTCGTGATCCTCCTGACTCAGCCTCCCAAAGTGCTGGGATTACAGGCGTGCGCCACCGCGCCCGGCTTCAGAAGTCCTTTTATTTTTCATTTTGAGACAGGGTCTCACTAAATTGCCGAAGCTGGCCTCCACTTTACGATCTTCCTGCAAGGCCTCCTGATGACTGAGATATAGTTGTGCACCACTGTGCCTGGCTATAATAGGCTTTTGTCATTCCCCAATATGTCACAGATAGACATGATTTTTAAAAAAAAATATATTTATTTATTCTAATTTGTTATACATGACAGCAGAATGCATTTCAATTCATAGTATACATATGGAGCACAATTTTTCATTTCTCTGGTTATATACAAAGTAGAGTCATACCATTCGTGTCTTCATACAGGTACCTAGGGTAATGATATCCATTTCATTCCTTCATCTTTTAGACATGATTTTTAAAAAAATATTTTTATTTATTTGCTTTAGTTGTACACAATGCCTTTATTCATACGTGGTGCTGAGGATCGAACCCGGGTTGTCCACGTGCTAGGTGAGCGGTCTACTGCTGAGCCACAATCCCAGCCCTAGACATGATTTTTAATTGTTAAATAATTCTATTTTCTTAAGTACTTATTTTTTTTTTTTATTTAAAAGGCTCTGGAACTCTGTAGCTATTGCTTGTCCTGTTTCTTATGATCTTTCTTATGATCTTTGCCAAATTCTCCAAAGGATTTCTTGGCTTGAAGATATATTGCTATTTCTTTCTTTCTTTCTTTCTTTCTCTCTCTCTCTCTCTCTTTTTTTTTTTTTTTTTTTTTTTTTTTGGTACCAGGGATTGAACTCAGGGGCACTCGACCACTGGGCCACATCCCCAGCTCTTTTTTGTATTTTATCAGAGACAGGGTCTCACTGAGTTGCTAAGTGCCTCACCACTGCCTCCCAAGTGCTGGGATTACAGGAGTGCGCTACCACGCCTGGCTTTATTGCTATTTCTTGATAGGCATGTTCTTGATTTTAATTGCAGTGATTCAGTTTGTAGGTTGCATCTTTCCATTTTTAATATTTTACCAGTTTTAATATATTTTTTCCTTTAAACATAGGCTTTTTATTCCAAAACTTTCTTCCAGGGGTCAGGTAAGATAAACCACATGACCCATTCTCTTTCCCTTGTTTTGTTTTGCTTGTTAGAACTGAAACTCAAAACTACAGCAGGCCTGCTCCAATATCACCTGGTGGTCAGATCACCAGGGTCTCTAATAATTAGCAGTTTAAGGGACTTAATGTAAAACTCACATTTATAATGAAATTAAGATAGTTTCTTCCTGCTGGGAATGGTGGTGAATGCCCGTAATCCCAGCAGCTCAGGAGGCTGAGGCAGGAGGATCGTGAGTTCAAAGCCTGCCTCAGCAAAAGTGAGGTGCTAAGCAACTCAGTGAGACCCTGAGTTCAATCCCTGGGGTGTGTATGTGTGTGCACACGCACACACACATACATATGTATAGTTTCTTCCTAATTGGAAATCCTAGATAAAGTTGAAGTTTTCAAATTTCCCCTGGGAGTTTTCAGGTTGGGAAGTGGGTCAAAATGACCCTAGTTGAGTACAAGTTAGAGAATGGTTACTAACATCTAGACATTCAATCTCTGACAAGGCACATTGCCCAAGAAAAATGGAAACCAAAGAGAACAATTTTACATTGTATAGGAATTGCTATTTTGTGTTGCCAAGGATGTTATGCTAGGTAACAATTAATTGGTACAGAGGCAGGCCTTTCCCATGGGAGAGGCATTTCTTACATGATGTGGAGTCTCAGGGTAAAATGGAGTCTGTTTGGTCATTGCCCATTTAGCCTGGCCCATAACAGTTTCAGACTCAGAATCCTACTATCTTATTAGTCTGCCCATTTTAGCAGGTGGCATCTATCTTGTGGTCTAGATTGGCTTCTTGTATTCCATTCACATCTGTACTCCAACAACCAGGAAAGAAGAGGGTTGAAGAAGGGCATGTCTATACCCTTTAGGGACTTTTAAAAGGCAGTTACATAGGATACTTGTGCTCTTCAATGAAGGGTGGCCATGTGTCTAGATTCTGGACAACAAAATGTAAACCAATACTAAAACAGAAAGAATCTCATTTTAACTCTGTTTTCATCCTAATTCACTGAGATAGAATTCCAGAGTTCCTTTCTCTTCTGGCTCTCTTCTTTCCTCCTTTCTTTCTTTCCACCCCTCACCCTCCATCTCTCTATGTAGTACTTGGGATTGAGCCCAGGAGTGCTCTACCACTGAGCTTCATCTTCAGCCCCTTTTATCTCAAGACAGGGTTTTGCAAAGTTGCAGAGGTTGGCCTAAAACTTGTGATCCTCCCTCCAGTTGCTGTGATGGTAGGAATGTACCATCACGCCTGGCTCCTTCATTTTTTTTCTATTATCTTTGTGAGTTCCCAGCACTTAACACAGTGCCTTGTACACAGTAAGCATTTACAAATATTTGAATTGGATTGAATTTCCATTGTTTTTAAAATCCTCTCTATGTTAGTCAGTTTTCTATCACTGTGACTTAATACCTGAGAAAAACAGCTTAAAAGAGGAAAAGATTACTGGGCATGGTGGTGCAGGTCTGTAATCCCAGCAGCTTGGGAGGCTGAGGCAGGAGGATCTTGAGTTCAAAGCCAGCCTCAGCAACTGTGAGGCTCTAAGCAACTCAGTGAGACCCCATCACTAAGTAAAATACAAAATAGGGCTGGGGATGTGGCTCAGTGATCAAGTACTCCCGAGTTCAATCCCCAGTACCCACTCCCCCCCAAAAAAAAAAAAAAAAAAAAAAAAAAGAGGAAAAGATTCATTTTCGCTCATGGTTTCAGAGGTTGGTGTCCATGATTGTTGGCTCCATTGCTTTGGGCCTGTGGCGATCAGCACATCATGATAGGAGTGTGTGGTGCAGCAAAACTGCTCACATCACAGCAGCGAGGAAGTGAGAGAGAAAATGGAAGGGCCTGAGGTCCCAATATACCCTTTTAAGCACTAGAGAGTGACCACAAATAGGAAGAAACTGAGTAGAATTTAGCCTTGAAAGACAAGAATCATACTGGGAGAGATCCATATTTACATGGATTTGTCTTTGAGGACACTCCTAAATCCAACCAGCTTGGATTTAGGACCCACCCCAGTGACAATTTCTTCCTGCAGGAGACCATCCTCTAAAAGTTCCATCACCTTCCAATAGCACTACAGACTAGTGGTGACCAAAGTTTTTAGCACATGAGACTTTGGTAGATCCTCCAGATCTAAACCAAAACATTCTCCTTTCTGTCTAGCGTGTGTCTGGAGACGCCTTGCCAGTTCATTTGGTAGCTTTGTATGCTTTTGTTCTTTCACTCAGTAAGCATTTATGGAGAATTCATTGTTTCTGGACATTGGAGATAAAAACTGAATTGGACATGATTGGCTCTTAACTTTTTCTAGGATTTTGCACTCTGTTGGTTAGCACCTTTCTCTCTCACTCTATTTTTTAAATATTCTCTTCCATTTTCTGGTGTTCCCTATTTCATTACTGTTTGGGATTATTTTACTCAATATCAAATTAAGTTGTATAGGCAGGGGTTAATATATTTAGCTGATGAGAACACAGGCTCAGAGGTAAATAGCCTTTTCCAAGAGCTGCCAAATAAGATTGTGTTTTGTTTTAGCAGGCAGTTAAATTACTGAAAGATCACCTTGAATTTGTGATGGCTTTGTTTTATGCTTTTTTGGGGCGACAGATGTATTTCAACAACTCCTAGCTCTAGAGTGGATGCTTAGTCCCGAAATGTAGTCTTTCCTATTAGATCATGATTCTTCCAGGATTTCAGTTTAAAGCTGTGGTGTTTATCTCTCTAACATGTCAGGGTTCAAAAGTCTAAACTTCTCTGGTGGGCAACAGTTGAAATCTCTGCTCAATTTTTCAGCCTTCCAAGTATTATTTACCTTGTATTCTTGGGATCTCACCTGCACATAAGAGATTGAGGAGTCAATCAAGGATTTGAGAGAAATTTGCATAAAAATTTTGGAACCTTCTGTGATTCCCTCCTTTCTGGGATTTCCCCCTTTAATATATAGCCACCTCGTTTGTCCATCTCAAACATTGTCCTGTGACTCCTCAGGGCACAAGACTCATTTCCTGCTTGAGTTTTAGATGCCATAAGCTGGTTGGATTTAGGAGTGTCCTCAAAGACAAATCCATGTAAATATGGATCTCTCCCAGTATGATTCTTGTCTTTCAAGGCTAAATTCTACTCAGTTTCTTCCTATTTGTGGTCACTCTCTAGTGCATTAAAGCAGTTACTTTTTCCATTTTATTGAGATAATTTCTATCTGTGCAGTAGTTCATCTGATATAAGCTATTCTGCCATTATTAGACCCAGAACAACCCTGAATGATCTTAAAAACTTTACTCTCCTTGAAATCCTTTGTTCTTGCCCATCACAGCCTACCAAGCCCTCCTGACCGGGATCCTGATGACTTCTGTGCCCCCAGCCCTCTGGGGCACATTGCAATTCTTCGAAAATGTCATGCTCTATCCTGCCTCAAGGCTTGCACATACAGTTCCTTCTGATGAGCATACTGTTTCCTTTTTGTCTACTTATGCTTCAGATGCCAGCTCAAATATCACTTCCTCTAGAAAGTATTTGCCATATCTATGGATAGACTAAATTCACCTCCAACCCCTGCTAATAACATCCTATTTGTTTCTTGAAGATCAAGACTCACATAAAACACTTCGGTGGTTATCAGAGTACTGTCTGTCCCTCTCTAGATCATCAGTTCCATGGGAACAGGGCCTGGTCCTCTTGGCTCATCACTTCATCACATGCTTCATATGTGTCTGACTCATACACAGTAGGTGCTTTATAAATGTGTTTAGTAAATGAAAAGTAGGGGATGTTGCATTGTGCATGGAAGAGATTGCCCAAATGAAGGGCAGGATACTATATGAAGCTATGAGATGCCAGGAGATATATGTCAATTTTTAAAAAAATATTTTTCTTTTAGTTGTGGATGAACACAATACCTTTATTTTATTTTTATGTGTTGTCGGGAATTGAACTCAGTGCCTCACGCATGCTAGGCAAGCACTCTACCACTGAGCCACAACCCCAGCCCCCATGTGTGTCAATTTATATCACATTTCAAATCTTCAGTTTCAAGGTTGAACTAGTTGATCTTTTAGGTCACTTTCAATTTTCAAAATCTATGATACCCATAAAATTCAAGACAAAAGTATACTATGGGTAACAATAACAATATGGAACAGACACGGGGGACTTAAGATGTGGGTGGAATTAGGATTCTTTCACCAGAGACACTTAATATCCTAGATTAGGGAACTGAAAAATAGAAGTGACTCTAGAGGACAATTATTCTGGGACTAGCAGATAGGCTTAATGAGATTTGGAAGTAATTAAGTCATGAATGAGTCTGACAAGGAGACTTTGGCATCATGAAACTAGTGTTTCACATTCCAGATTCCGCTTCCCTAAATCCTTTCTTGTAACGGACTCTTGGAACTAGAAACTAGAATCCTTTTTAAACTACTTTTAATTTCTCTGTCATATTTAATGGAGTTTTCTCCTTTCAGTTTCTCTGGTTCTATTGATTACACATAACTCAGGGGAAGAGAATAGAGTCAGAAATACCATCTTTTCATTCTGGCTTTGGTGTGTACCCTAAGACCTTGTTTTGACCTTTGTTCCTCTTTTATCAGTGATTTGTCCCTTTAAAATATTTCACTTGAATTTAACATGAAACCAACTTGGGGTTCTTGTGGGTTTATATCCATGTTGGTCCTTGGATGTGTGGTTCTGTACAAAGGCCTATGATATACCCATGGCTCCGTGCTTTGTTACTGACCTTCTCCGGTATTTGTGAAAATCTTCCTTTAGTACTACAGACAGCATACACATATATACCTTTACTTAGAGGCAAAATTAGAATCAATTGAGAAGGAAACTTGGGCAATTACTCAAGTGTCCAGAAGAGATCTGAAAACTTGAGACTAGAAAGGCTTGCATTATCAATTCTTTGTCTCCAGGGAGTATTTGACTCACAGTAATTTTTTAAACTAGAATACAGTCCTAAAAGACCTTCAGTGAAATGACACTTGGGTCTTATTTATATAACATTGTGGTTCACAATGACCAGAGAGAGGAAGTGCTTCAGAATCCAGGAATGAATACCAGGTAAAGTATATGCTATGATGTCAGTTCCTAGAACAAAGTTTTCTTTGGACTCAGCATGGTTTGGGATCATAGACGTTGACTAATAGGCTGAGGGAACCTTCTTGTTTCCTTTGACCTCTTTTTTCCTGCACAAGAAAAATTCCTGGGGCATGGGATTTGTATTGCAATATCTCTAATCTATGCTTTCTGCTAATTCCCAAGATTTTCCCAAGGTTGTGTCTATAATTCAGGATTAGGGTTTGCTGCTGTTGAGATGGAGCTAGAATACCACAAGCAAATTCAGTTTTCCCGATTTTTTATGACCATTATGATATTGGCTTAAGTTGCTCATATCAATGGAGTCATTTGTGAGACTCAGGTCCAACAAGAATATGAATATGGCAGTCGGAGCAGAGAGGAATCATCTTCCACGCTCTGATAATAGAGGTTCACCTTGGCTTAAGACTAGTAGCTCCCGTCCGTAAAGCCATAGCTCCTATATTGCTTCTATATTGGGGTACCAGGGACATTTCCCTAGAGTATGAGGATTGTTAGGAGTTGAACGGCCATTGATTTGTGGCAGATGGAAGAATTTAATGGCAATTATTTTAGTGTCACTTACATGGAAATCCACTGGAGTCTGTGACACAGAATATGGAAACAAACTCAGTTTTGGTAAGTCACACTGAGGAGAGAGCAAAAATGCCCTTACATAGGCTGACTCAATGGTGCCTGCAGAGAAGTCATCTGTAGTTTATATTGGAAGCATTTAGTCATGAATGAATCCATATCAGGGATGATGGACAGTAAATTTTCAGTTAAAAATGTACACATCTAATCAGTATGAAAGGCAAATGTGTGCAAGAAAATTAGCAAGAATTCTGAAATTAAAAAAACTTCCAGAAATATTTAATTTATTTACTAGGAACAGTTTTAGCATGTTTTTTTCAGATTCCTTTTTTTGTTTCTTCCTTCTGTCATATTACTCCTCATTAATCTGCCTGTTAATAAACAAATAAGTTTTGTGATTACTATGGTCATTGCTATTATTTAGGACTCAATCATGGGTCCTTATATATCAGCAAAACTTACAAAACTTACAGATGTCATTAGTGCTAATACCCCTCCAGATCCATATGCCTACCTATAAACTTTCTTTTTTTTGATACCAGGATTGAATCTAGGGGTGCTTAGCCACATTCCCAGGCCCATTTTTTTTTTTTTTTTTTGGTACCGGGTATTGTACTTAGGGGCACTCGACCACTGGGCCACATCCCCAGTCCTTTTTTTGTATTTTATTAGAGACAGGGTCTCACTGAGTTGCTTAGTGCCTCACCATTGCTGAGGCTGGCTTTGAATTTGCGATCCTCTTGCCTCAGCCTCCCAAGTTCTGGGATTACAGGCGTGGGCCACCACGCCCGGCGTATTTCTTTTAATTGTGTAACAATGAGGTACTGGACAGGATATCAAAGACCTGAGGCCCCTATAGTAATAGTAAGATGCTGGGTGAAGAGTTAGGGGCTCTGTATCAATGCCCTTCCTCTGAGTGAGACTGACCAAATCATTAGCTTCTCGAGCTTCATTTTTCATAGTTTCAAGAAAGTGTTGGACTAAATGATGTGGGACACTGAAATTTGTTCCTTGGGCACAGCCTCAACAGATATAATTTCTTGCTTACTTGTCCATTCCCCTTAGCCTCTCACTTGCTTTTTCATAGGGGTTGGGCAGGGAGACATGATCCCTAGTATTCAGCATCCTTAAAGGGAGGGATAAAATACCAGAAGACTTACTCTTCAGGAATACAGTAGCGTTCACAGAGATATCTCTCTTGAAAGTTGTTTCTGTTGCCACCACAGCCAGTGTATACGAAAGACTCACATAGCTTTGTTACAGTGCTAAAGTAATATCTGAGAAACACCCACTTGCAAATGCCCTTCTTTGGGGGATAGTTGCAGTAGTCTGCAAGAAAGAATCCCAGAGTTAGGTAGTCCTTACCATCTCATTGCCACTCTTTTTCTCAAGGGCTCAGACTACTGAAGTTCATCCACCCATGTGAATCTACCTGATTTTATCACTGGAGAGCAAGATACAGTTCCTTAAGTATGAATTTTACTTGTCGGCGACATGGGGCAATGATTCTGGGCTATAGTGTGTGTCAAAGGTGCAGAGAGAGTTGGAGAAGCACAATAAGGCAGCTGTACTTCCTCTAAGCTGACAGCACACTTTGAGGAAGAAAGACCTGGAGACATCCTCCATCTTTCCATGTGAAACCTATCCCATTTCTTGACTCTCTACATACTTCCATGTCACTGAAAGTGAACTCTAACCTATTCCCCTCAGGACACACCATTTCAGAGCCCTTACTCTCCCTATTCCCACCAGAGTCTCTGCAAATACACACACTAAAAAAAACCCTTTGCCACCAACACTTAATTCCTGAAGGAGAGGCTTAGAATATCTAGTCTGGCAGATCTTTTCCTTCATTAGAGTTTGTGTTCTCTCTCATCCTACTTCCCTTTTGTCTACCCGTCCAGACTCACCTGGGCGTGCTGAGACCATGGATAAAGGTGGTTAGAGCAGGAGCCAGGATGACCATGTGGGAGACAAAGAAGGAGTTAATGTCCATCTTTTTGAAGTCCAACTACAGTCCCTCTCCCCAATTGAGAATTTCCCCTCTCACTTAGAGTGTGCCCATTATAATTTGAATCAAGAAAAAATTAAATAAGTAGAATGAGAGTACCCTCAACGTGCAAATGATGGCCTCTGTCTGCATCTCTGCATCAGTAGAGTGCAACCCTGGTCCTACACATGCATGTTGAATAGAATTGAAAGTCATGTAACAACCCTTCCCGCTCAAGAAATTTCTTGGATATATGCTTGACATCAACCCAATTTTCATAATCTCCACTCCTTTTGCACTGAAAGCCCTTCTTAAGAAGTTAAGTTGATTCTACTTTCTGTTTTCTTTCTTCAATACAAAGAGGGCACGCAGTGTAATCAGATGCCCTAGAGCTCTAAGAGTTGAGATAAAAGGAGGACTTGATCTTGGTTATTGGCAGCAACACCACCCAGACTGCCTAGACCCCCTTCTCCTTCACAATTTCTTTCTGGTTTGTCTTTTCTTATTTTGCCTTACTTCCAAGTTCTCCAGCATAACATAATTTTTTTCTGACATCTTCAGGCATCAGATCACCCGACAGTGTATGGAGGAGCATGGAAAAGATGAAGAGCCACAGAGAAAAGTGGACCCATTCCGGCTTCATGGTGTTCCCAACAGCAGATAAAAGAGTCCCAGACTATGCTGAGATTATATATTGAGGTGGAGATGCTTCTCTTGCAAGAAGTTGAACCTATATCTCTAATTTCATTTCCCCAAGGCTCCACCGTAGGCAGAGTACTGGTGCATCCAGAATCAGTCTTGTGAACAAGACAGTAAGTACTTGGGCACCCAGCCATGCAGCTTGAAGGTCAATGGTTTATTAGAGCCCTGTGGGCAAAACTCAGCCTCTCTTGGTCCCCCTCCTCTATGGACCAGGATCACTAAGAGTTCAGGACATCTATATATATATATATATATATAGATATATGTATATCTATATATATATATCTATATATATATATTTTTATATTTTTTGTGTTACTGGGGACTAAACCTGGGGGCATTCTACCACTGAGCCATACCCCAAGCCCATTTTCAATTTTACTTTGAGACAGGGTCTTGCTAAATTGCCAAGACTGACCTCAAACTTGCAATCCTCCTGCCTCAGCCTCCAGAGTTGTTGGGATTATAAGTGTGAGCCACCATGCCCAGCAGGAAAGACATCAATATCTTTTTAATGAATAGTCATAAATAAATTATTTATTAGGTGAATGTGAAAATTTGAGAGTAAACAAACTAAGCCTTGATCCTGAAAAATTGGAACAAAAAACAGTAAAATAAAGAGAAAGAAGGGAGAAGATAACTGATGAAGATAGTAGTTTTCTGTGGGTTTTTCCATGGTGTTCTTTTTTAGGTTGAGGAAGTTCTCTTCTGTTCCTAATTTGATGAGTGTCTTTAACATGAAGAGGTGATGGACTTTGCTAAATGCTTTTTGTGTGTGTGTGTGTCTATTAAGTTGATTATGTCCTTTATTCTTTTAATGTGGTGTTTAACATGGATTTCTGCATGTTCAAATAACCTTGCACTCCAAAAACAAAAATTCTATGGTATTTAATAATGGTGTACAATCTTTTTTATGCATTGCTAAATCTTTTTACTATTTTGGGGTGATTTTCATGTCTATATTCATGGGGAATATTGCTCTATAATTTTTAAGTAATATCTTTGGTTTTGTAATGAGGCCTGGCCTTACAGAATGATTTGGAAAGTGTCCCATCCTCTTCTGCCCTTCACAAGAGTTTGTAAATGATTGGTGTTAAATTTGTAAATATCTCATAACATTTAGCAGTAACATCAATCATCTGGTGTTGGGATTTTTTTTTTAAACTGATTCAAGCTCTTTTCTTCTTATAGTTCTATTCAGATTTCCCATTTTGTAGTTGTCTTTTTTAAGACTTTGTCTATTTCATGTAAGTGATCTACTTTTTTGGCATACAAATTTTGATAGTCTTTCTTTCTTTTTTTTTTTTTTTTTTGTGGTACCAGGGATTGAACTCAGGGGCACTCGTCCTCTGGGTCACATCCCCAGCCCTTTTTTGTATTTTATTTAGAGACAGGGTCTCACTGAGTTGCTAAGTGCCTCGCCATTGCTGAGGCTGGCTTTGAACTCGCGATCCTTCTGCCTCAGCCTCCCAAGTGCTGGGATTACAGGCGTGTGCCACCGCGCCCGGCTCTTTCTTTTTTTAAAAAATAGTTTTATTTATTTGCTTTAGTTGTACACAATGAGTTTTATTCAATGTATTTTATTTGTACGTGGTGCTGAGGATCGAACCCGGGTCGCCCACGTGCTAGGCGAGCGCTCTACCACTGAGCCACAGTCCCAGCCCTCTTTCTTTTTTTTGTATCAGGGATTGAACTCAGGGGCACTCAACCACTGGGACACATCCCCAGCCATTTTTTGTTTTTTATTAGAGACGGGGTCTCACTGAGTTGCTAAGTGCCTCGCCATTGCTGAGGCTGGCTTTGAACTCTCGATCCGCCTGCCTCAGCCTCCCACGTGCTGGGATTACAGGTGTGCGCCACTGTGCCAGGCTTGATAATATTTCTTTATAATCATTTTTATGTCTGTTTAGAGTGGTGGAATTGTTCCTGATTGTCCCATTTCTGATTTTAGTAATTTGAGTCTCCTTCCTTTTTTTGTCTTGGTCAGTCAGCTAAAGGTTTATCATTTTTGTTGGTCTCTTCAAAGAATCAGTTTTTGTCTTGGGCACTTTGTATATTCTCTTTGTAATCTATATTTTATTTATTTTATTCTAAGCTTCGCTATTTTCTTGTTTCTGGCTTTGGGTTTAGTTCACTTCTTTTCTAGCTTTTTTTTTTTAAGGTGGTAGATTAGGGAATTGATTTAAGATTTCTTCTTTTCTAATGTAGGCATTACAGCAATACATTTCCCTCTATGTACTGCTTTTGCTGTATCTCATAGTGTTTTGCATGTTGTGTTTTTATTTCATTCTTTTAAAAGCATTTTCTAGTTCCCTGAGGCTATTGTAATAAGTTACCACCAATTGGGTGGCTTAAAACAACATAAATTTATTCTTTCACAGTTTGGAGGCCAGAGGTCTGGAATCAAGGTTTAGCAGGACTGTACTTACTCTGAAGGATCTAGGGAGAATCTTTCCTTACTTCTACACGCTTCTAGTAGCTGTTGACATTCCTTGTGGCAACATAATTCCAGTCCCTGCCTGTTTTTTTCATGACCTTCTGTGTGTCTTCTCCTTTTTTTTTTTTTTTTTTTTTGTGGTACTGGGGATTGAACTCAGAGGCACTCGTCCACTGGGCCGCATCCCCAGCCCTTTTTTTTTTTTTTTTTTTAGTATTTTATTTAGAGACAGGGTCTCACTGAGTTGCTAAGTGCCTCGCCATTGCTGAGGCTGGCTTTGAACTCGCGATCCTCCTGCCTCAGCCTCCCAAAGTGCTGGGATTACAGGCGTGCGCCACCGCGCCCGGCTGTCTTCTCCTCTTTTATCTGTTTAAGTACATTTATCATTAGATTTAGGTTATAATTCTAATGATACCATCTCGAGATCCTTAATGTAATTAGATCTACGAAGCCTCCTTTTCAAATAAGTTTATAGATTCTGGGGTTGTGATAATGGATCTGGTGGCCAGCATTCAACCTGTTAGACTTTATGATTTCTTCTTAGATTTACTGGTTATTTAGGACTCATTGGTTATTGTTTAATTTCCATGTGTTCCCAAATTTCCTTCTGTTATTGATTTCTAATTTCATTCTAATGTGTTTGGAGAGCATACTTTTACTTTTTTTTTTTTTTTATAAAGTGTAATTTTATGTTACTCTGCAGTTACGTAGGGCATAACATTTTCACAAGGCCTTTTTGGGACTACAGTCAATGATTAGCAACACACAATAGTGGTTCAACTCTCTAAAGAACAATCTCTAGACAAACTGGACACACTCTCACATGTGCACAAACCTGCATGGAAAAGTACTAAAGTTTTAGACTTGGGACTTGTGTACTTTTATTTCCCCTTTCTAGTGTATTAATAAATGACATGCACTTTAATTTGCCAAAAGCAATGCTTGTATTCTGGCAGCAACATGCTACTTCTGTTACATAGTAAAGTGAATACCAGAACTACAAAGGCAGGAGGTGTAAGTGAATTTTTATTGGGAAGGGAAGTTGTCAACTTAAACAACAGCAAATGATGAGCAAATAAGGAAACTCCCTGTTATCACAGATAGACATGACCTCTACAACTTTGTGATATATAGGAGGCGATTTCAATTGTGCAATGGCACACCCCCAGCCAGGAAATGTCAAGGTGCTTTCCCATTCAATCTAATACTTCTGGTATTCCTAAAAGGAAAAAAGGAATA
Source organism: Tamias sibiricus (assembly GCA_025594165.1). Taxonomy (NCBI): domain Eukaryota; kingdom Metazoa; phylum Chordata; class Mammalia; order Rodentia; family Sciuridae; genus Tamias; species Tamias sibiricus. Next base: position 165,944,519 of record CM046659.1, read on the forward strand.
TAGGAGGCATTACAGTAAGAGAATAGAAAATACTTTGATTCCTTACTGAAAGGAAACCCTCAAAGAAGAATAAGGAAGGGAATGTAGAAATTATGAAGTCATATAGAACACTCTTTAAATTGCAATTAACTATATTTTCTTATCTTCACAGTAATACAAAACACAGTCACTTGTAGAACTGGTTCAGATTACTTAAATACCAGATACATTTTTAGTCCTCTACTAAGTGTTTGGAATTAGGTATGTTTATATGAAATGAAGCTATTAATACTTTTCTACAGCAATAACTGCACACCAGGAATGCCAAGACAAACACAAATCTGGGAATGGAGTTTTCCTAAAGCTGCAGTGTGAAAAGACTATGAACAGTTGATTCCATACACATGAATGAGTTTCTTTGCTATAGGAAATCCAAATGGAGTAAGGCATGGAGATGTGTAAAAAGGTTTCTTGAGGGAAGAAGGATGACATCCTGTTTACATTTAGTTGTCAGCCCCTTCTGCTGCATCACATTCTTCTCTTGCACTGTCTGATGTCTATAAAGTTGTCTCTAAGCAACTGCATGATGAGGGTGCTGTCCTTGAATGAGTCTTCATTTAGTGTGTCAAGTTCTGCAATGGCCTCATCAAAAGCCATTTTAGCCAGTGTGCAGGCAAGCTCTGGGTTATTAAGGATCTCATAGTAAAATACAGAAAAGTTAAGAGCCAGCCCCAGGCGGATGGGTGTGTGGGTTGCACCTCTTTCTTGATTATATCAAATGCCTCTTGGTAAGCTCCTTGGGAATTATCTATCGTTTGTTTCTGATCATCACCACATGCAACTTCTGCAAGATACCGGAAATAATCTCCTTGCATTTTCAGATAGAAGACCTTACTCTCTGGATTAATTGCATTGGCTATTAAATACTTATCCAACAATTCCAGGACCGTGGTGCAGATGGATCTCAGCTCCACTTTCTCTCAATAGTCCTTAATCAGCTGCAACTTCTTGTGGGAGGTGTCGGTCTTCTGCTAGGTGCTCGAGATGACCATCCAGGCGGACCTGTGGCCCCTGACCACGTTCTTGTAGGCCACTGAGAGCAGGTTGCGTTCTTCGTTGGACAGCTTGGCGCCCTGCTCAGTCACGGCCTTCATGCAGGTGGCCATGTCGTCGGCCAGCTTGGCCTTCTGGATCAGCTCGGTCTTCTCCGTGGCACCGGGGCCGGGGCCAGGGCCAGGGGCAAGGAGGGCGAGGAGGGCGAGGGCGAGCACAGACCCCGAGCTGGAGTCCTCCTCCTCCTCGACAGCTTCTCGTCTCCGTGGCCGCGATGCCTGGAGAGTGTACTTTTTATGATTTCAATTCTTTTAAATTTATTGAGACATTCTCCCCTCCCCCACTGTGGATCAGCAACCACTTGTCACAGGAAACATTCTGCCTTTGGTTTTTTGAGATTGTCTTATTTCACTTAGCATGATATCCTCTAGTTCCATTTACCTGCAAATGTCATAATTTCATTTTTCTTTAAAGCTGAGTAATATTCTGTTGTGTATATGTTCCACATTGTCTTTGTCCATTCATCTGTTGAAGGGCATCTAGGTTGGTTCCATATTTAAGCTGTTGTGAATTGAGCTGCTATCAACTGATAGATAGCTTACCCTCCCCCGCCCTCAGACTGATGTAGCCACATATGCCTATTTTAAGTCCTTTGGGTATCCAAACCGAGGAGTGGGATATCTGGGTCAAATGGTAGTTCCATTCCAGTTTTCCAAGGAATCTCCACTGATTTCCACATTGGCTGCTTCCAATTTGCAGTCCCCACCAGCAATGTATGCTGCTTCCAATTTGCAGTGTACCTTTTCCCCCACATCCTCGCCAACACTTATTATTGCTCTATTTTTCATAATTGCCATTCTGACTGGAGTGAGATGAAATCACACTTATTATTGCTGGATTTTTCATAATTGCCATTCTGACTGGAGTGAGATGAAATCTTAGAGTAGTTTTGATTTGCATTTCTCTAACTGCTAAAGATAATGAACGGTTTTCCATGTTTGTTGACCGATTGTATTTCTTCTTCTGTGAAGTGTCTGTTCAGTTCCTTAGCCCATTTATTGATTGGGTTATTTATTTATTTATTTTTTAGTGTTAAGTTTTTTAAGTTCTTTATATATCTTGGAGATTAGTGCTCTATCTGAGGTGCGTGTGGTAAAGATCTTTTTTCCCATTCTGTAGACTCTCTCTTCACGTTATTGATTGTTTCCTTTGCTGAGAAGAAACTTTTTAGTTTGAATCCATCCCATTTGATTCTTAATTTTTTGTCTTGTGCTTTAGAAGTCTTGTTAAGGAAGTCAAGTCATAAGCCAACATGATGAAGATTTGGGCCTACTTTTTCTTCTATTAGGCACAGGGTCTCTCTTCTAGTGCCTAAATCTTTAATCCACTTTGAGTTGATTTTTGTGCAGGGCGAGAGACAGTGGTTTAATTTCATTTTGCTACATATGGATTTCCAGTTTTCCTGCACCATTTGTTGAATAGGCTATCTTTTCTCAAATTCATCTATTGATAGGCATTGGGGTTGTTTCCACAATCTAGCTATTGTGAATTGTGCTGCTATAAACATTGATGTGGCTGTGTACCTGTAGCAAGGTGTTTTTAAGTCCTTTGGGTATAGACCAAGGAGTGGGATAGCTGGGTCAAATGGTGGTTCCGTTCCAAGTTTTCCAAGGAATCTCCAAACTGCTTTCCAGATTGGCTGCACCAATTTGCAGTCCCACCAGCAATGTATGAGTGTGCCCTTTTCTCCACATCCTCACCAGCATTTATTGTTGTTTGTGTTTTTGATAGCTGCCATTCTGACTGGCATGAGATGAAATCTTAGAGTAGTTTGGATTTGCATTTCTCTAATTGCTAGATATGTTGAACATTTTTTCATATATTTTTTGATTGATTGTATATCATCTTCTGAGAAGTGTCTATTCAGTTCCTTAGCCCATTTACTGATTGGGTTATTTGTTTTTTTTGGTGTAAAGGTTTTTGAGAGCTTTATATATCCTTGAAGTTAATGTTCTGCCTTCTGACTAACTTTGATTTGAAGTCCACTTTGTCTGATATGAGGATGGAAACCCGTACATGTGAGTGATATGTTTTTTTCCCAACCTTTCACCTTCAGTCTGTGGATCTCTTTTCCTAGGAGGGGAGTCTCTTGAAGACACCATATTGTTGGGTCTTTTTTAAAAATCCAATCTACCAGTCTACATCTTTTGATTGATGAATTTAGGCCATTAACATTCAGGGTTATTATTGAGATATTATTTGTATTCCTGGTCATTTTAATTTATTTTTGGTTTTTAACTTGACTTAGTTTTTCCTTTGATTGACCTTTCCTTTAGTGTAGTTCCTCCCTTTGCTGGTTTTCATTAGTTATTTTTTTCACTTCCTCTCATGGAATATTTTGCTGAGAATGTTCTGTAGTGCACGCTTTCTAGTTGTGAATTATTTTAATTTTTGTTAATCATGGAAAGTTTTTATTTCATCTTCAAATCTGAAGCTTAATTTTGCTGGATATAAAATTGTCAGTTGGGGCCAGGCGCGGTGGCGCATGCCTGTAATCCCAGCACTTGGGAGGCTGAGGCAGGAGGATCATGAGTTCAAAGCCAGTCTCAGCAATGGTGAGGCACTTAGCAACTCAGTGAGACCCTGTCTCTAATAAAATACAAAAAAAAAAAAAAAAAAAGGGCTGGGGATGTGGCCCAGTGGTCGAGTGCCCCTGAGTTCAATACCTGGTACCAAAAAAAAAAAAAAAAAAAAAAAAAAAAAAAAAAATTGTCAGTTGAAATCTATTTTCTTTTACAGCTTGTTTATGTTATTCTAGGACTTCCTGGTATTAAGGGTCTGGGTTGAAAAATCAGATGAAATCCAAATTGTTTTCCCCCATCTGTAATTTTTTTTCTTGCACCTTTTAAAATTCTATTCATATTCTGTATGTTAGTCATTCTCATTATAATGTATCTTGGTATGGGTCTGTAATTTTTGTACATTTGGGGTCCTGTAAGCATCTTGTAGTTGCTTTTCCATTTCATTCTTTAGATTTGGGAAATTTTCTGTTAGTTTATCTTTGAAAAACTTATACATTCCTTTGGTTTGTATCTCCACACATTTGTCTGTTCTGATAAATCATAAATTTGGTCTTTTACTGTTATCCTATATTTCTTGGAAGTTCTTTTTTTTTTTTTTTTTTTTTTTTGTGGTACGGGGATTGAACTCAGGGGCACTCGACCACTGGGTCACATCCCCAGCCCTTTTTTGTATTTTTTATTTAGAGACAGGGTCTCACTGAGTTGCTAAGTGCCTCGCCATTGCTGAGGCTGGCTTTGAACTCACGATCCTCCTGCCTCAGCCTCCCAAGTGCTGGGATTACAGGCGCGCGCCACCAGGCCCGGCTTCTTGGAAGTTCTATTCATGGTTTCTTACCATCTTCTCTGTGCAGTTGACTTTATTTTCAAGAGCATATATTTTGTCTTCATTGCTTGAGGTTCTGTCTTCTAAGTGATTTAGTCTGTTGGTGATACTTTCCATTGAAATTTCAGTTTGGTTTATTGCTTCATTTTGAGGATTTCTGCTTGATTCCTTTTTATAATCTCTGCCTCTTTATTGAAGTGATCTTTCACTTCCTGTATTTTCTCTGATACCATCCTTTATTTTGAAGATAGCAGCCTAAGTATGTGTTTTCTAAACTCCTTCTCTGACATTTCTTCTACAGTGTTGTCTATAGATTCTATTGTTGGAACAGCTTGGTTTGTTTGAGGTGCTTTGTTCCCTTGTGTTTTCATGTTGTTTTTGTGTCTTCCCATCTAGCAGTATGGGTCTGAGTGCAGTTTCTATCCTGTAGTCTTATAGTGTCCCTGAAGGCTTCCAGTACCTCACCTTTAAGGGGGAGACCAATATTAACAGCACCAATGCAAATAGTTCTTATTAAGGCGTCTACAGTTTTGTCACAATAAAAAGAAATGGTGTGTGAGCCGGGCATGGTGGCGCACGCCTGTAATCCCAGCACTTGGGAGGCTGAGGCAGGAGGATCGCAAGTTCAAAGCCAGCCTCAGCAACGGCAAGGCACTTAGCAACTCAGTGAGACCTTGTCTCTAATAAAATACAAAAAAGGGCTGGGGATGTGGCCCAGTGGTCGAGTGCCACTGAGTTCAATCCCGGTACCAAAAAAAAAAAAAGAAATGGTGTGTTCAAATATTGTCTACAATATAAATAGTAAATTTGCTAAAAGGATTTACTGTTTCTAATGAAGGACAATGAGGGAACAGAAGTAGTGTAAGATGTGATGTTTATAAGGAGAGAAGACAGAGGTAAAAATTTATAGCAAGAGTTATGGAGGAATTAATAGAGGTTGGCTGTTAGTATAGGGAAATGAGAAAGAGAATCCAGAGAGACAGATAGGTGAGAGAAAAAATATATACAGATTAAAAAAAAGTAGCCGGGCGTGGTGGCGCACGCCTGTAATCCTAGCACTTGGGAGGCTGAGGCAGGAGGATCATGAGTTCAAAGCCAGCCTCAGCAATGGCGAGGCACTTAGCAACTCAGTGAGACCCTGTCTCTAATAAAATACAAAAAAGGGCTGGGGATGTGGCCCAGTGGTCGAGTGCCCCTGAGTTCAATCCCCGGTACCAAAAAAAAAAAAAAAAAAGTAAAAATATAAAGATACTTGACAAAACTGTAATATACTGTTGTGGCATTTTCTATAAAGCCCTCTCCTTTTTCATGAAAGATATCACGGTATTGAAAGAGTTAACTTTGACTTCTACTTGCTGTTCAGTTCTTTAGTCACATACATGGCCACCAGGTATCACTATTTCAATTATTTAGATCCAGACTAACTCTGTACATTTATCTTTTCTTGAAAGGAGTAACACAAATCTTTTTCTATAAGTACTTAATTTCTAGTTAATAAGCTTTAAGAGTCTTTTTGTGATTAAAAATAAATTTCTCTTACTTTTAAAGTAGATATAAATCCCTTAAGAGCAAAAAGTCCTTCATCCTTGCCTCCCTCTTTTCCCGGCTTCTAGGTTTTATAAACAACTGCTATAAAAGAAAAACAATAGTGCTGTGGAATCTCAGACAGAGAAAGTTGACTTTTATCAGACAGACTGAATAGTATGCAGAGAAAACAGTTTCAGGGAATCCGTGAGAGAGAAATTCTTACCCAAACTAATTAGATTAATAATGGTGAAATCATCATATGCCTAGGCAGTCACGTACAGGGCCTTGAAAAGGTGCAAATGACCTCAAAACCTTGAAATATATACACAATAAGAAATTTAATATGTCTAAAAATTAAGTCATGTCTGTAATGTAATCACCAAAGAAAGTGTAAACATTCTGTACTGCTAAAAATTATGCTTAAAACCTACAACAGGGCTGGGGATGTGGCTCAGCGGTAGAGCGCTCACCTGGCACGTGCGCGGCCCGGGTTTGATCCTTAGCACCACGTAAATGCATTGTGTACAACTAAATCAAATAAATAAATATTAAAAAAAAAAAAACCTACAACAAAGTGAAAGTAAAGAGAGAAGATTCCACAGCCTGACTCGTGTGTCGGTGTGTTATTTTCCCCATCGCTGCTTCTCTGCCTTCGTACTTCGCTGAGCGCTCGCGTTGTACTCCCTGACTGGGGCTGGTCCCGAGCAATATACTATTCAGACATCCCATTCCTCCTCAATAAATTGATGCATGAAAAATATTTACATCGTACTATGAAGCAAAGTGGTGATACAGTTCCCAGAAATTTGTATTGCCTCAGGCCATTACCCCAGGGTAGCTCATCAATTTCTGTAGCTGTTTTCACTCAGTCTATATTTTCCTAGGGAAATGAGGTGTTTATTTAGGAGACATTTAGAAAGCATCACTTTGCTTCATTGTTTAGTGTGAGAAATTAACTGGGGCATGAAATATATGTGATTCTGGGTCAAATGATCCCAAATAGCCCAGCTAGTTCTCAGACTCTTGATGATATGCACAGTCACTGTGCATTGTAAATATCAAAGGTTCTGGGCACAGTGGAGCATGCCTGTAATCCCAGCACTTGGGGGGCTGAGGCAGGAGGATCATGAGTTCAAAACCAGCTTCAGCAATGGCGAGGCACTAAGCAACTCAGTGAGACCCTGTCTCTAAATAAAATACAAAAAAGGGCTGTGGACGTGGCCCAGTGGTTGAATGCTTCTGAGTTCAATCCCTGGTACAAAAAAAAAAAAAAAAAAACAACAACAACAACAACAACAGCAACAAAAAAAACAAAAGCAATTGGTCGAATTCTTGGCACTGACCTTTGACATTAGAAATAAGGATTCTTGGGAATAAGAAAAATCTTTGTGGAGATGATTACAGTGCCTCTTCTTATTCTCTGCCAAAATACAAAATTAAAAGTAATGCTACATTCATGGGGGGGCATTACAGAAGTTAGAATTATCAATAAAGCTATATAAGATGTCAATGTGGAGAATACTGGTCAGAACAGTTTGAGTATTCCTTATCCAAAATGCCTAGGACCAGATGTGTTTTGGATTTTAGATTTTTTTTTTCAGATTTTGGAATATTCACCTATATATAATGAGATATTTTGGGGGTGGGACTCATATTTAAACATGAAGTTTGTTTATGCTCCATACATACCTTATACATATAGCCTCAAAGTAATTTTTTTTTCTCTTTCTTGTTGCTAGGGATTGAAGCCAGGACCTCACATATGCCAAGCAAATATTCTAGCTGGGCCATGGATGCTCATGCTTATAATCCCAGCAACTCAGGAGGTTGAAGCAGGAGGATCATGAGTTTGAGGCTCAGCCTCAGCAACTTAGTGAGATCCTGTCTGAACATAAAAATTAAAAAGGGCTGGGGATGTGACTCAGTGGTAGAACACCCCTGGGTTCAATCCCCAGTACTGCAAAAAGAAAAGAAAAAAAAAAAAAGCAAACACTCTACTACTGAGTTATACCTCTAGCCCAAAGAACTTTTTCTGAGAGGGAGCCTGCAGGTAATTTCAAATAGTATTTTAAATAATTTTGTGCATGAAACAAAGTTTCATGGCATGGAATTTTCCACTTGTGATATCATTTTTGTGCTCAGAAAGTTTCAGATTTTGGAGCATTTCAGATTTTAGATTTTCAGATTAGGGATATCTACCTGTATTTTATTTTTTTTTTTTTTTTTTTTTGTGGTACCGGGGATTGAACTCAGGGGTACTCGACCACTGGGCCACATCCCCAGCCCTTTTTTTTGTATTTTATTTAGAGACAGGGTCTCACTGAGTTACTAAGTGCCTCGCCATTGCTGAGGCTGGCTTTGAACTCGCGATTTTTATGGGTTTTGTATGCAATTCAGGAAGACTTCCACCAAGCAATGTCACCATGGATCCAGTAAATTGGGAGTGGAGAATGACATGTGCTTCTATGGCTAGACTAAAGCTTACAGTGATTGAGCCTGAAAAGCAATGGAAAACAGAATTCCATGTCACAATAGGGACATTGAAATGGTTAGTCAGGCCTCCCTCTTATTTTCAGGAATGATGGTTTGATTCACTCCAGGGTAAAACCCCAGATTACCTGAGGTACTAGTTGGAAGTAGGCAGCAATATAATGTAAGAAGGATGATGTAAAGACCAGTGGTAGCCTTATATTGAAAAGCACAAATAAATCTACCTCTATTTCCTTGCTTGTTGTATTATAAGATGAAAAGAACTCCCCCTAGTGTTTTATTTAGAGGGTGTTGAATGGTAGTATTTACTATTTAGTCTAGCTGCTGCAGAGATTTTTGTCAAGATTCATATGGAATTCTAAGACCTTAGATCTGAGACCTGGAGACTTAGGTCTTAGACCAGGAGTTGGTTGAAAGAGCAGATGGAGATTTGGTAATAGCAAGGTTTGTGGTCATTAGCACTGGCTGTCATTAGCACTGACTGCATCTCACCATGACCCAGTAATCAGGCCTCGTGAATATCTGTGCAGAGGCTACCCTAGGTTGGAGAGAAGGCAGCAAAGAAAGGTCGAGCCCAAACACCAATGGGGAGGCTTTGATGACCAGATGCCTCTCCTTAGATACAGGATAATAGATAAGCCCCAAACAGCATAGGTCACATTTAGAGAGGACAAATGGAGAAGGAACAATGAGATAGGAAGGGGAACAAATGGAAAGCCTGAGAAGTCAAAAGGGAGTAATTTTAGCCGGGCGCGGTGGTGCACGCCTGTAATCCCAGCACTTTGGGAGGCTGAGGCAGGAGGATTACAAGTTCAAAGCCAGCCTCAGCAATGGCGAGGCACTTAGCAACTCAGTGAGATCCTGTCTCTCATAAAATACAAAAAAGGGCTGGGGATGTGACCCAGTGGTCTAGTGCCGCTGAGTTCAATCCCTGGTACAAAAAAAAAAAAAAAAAAAAAAAAAAAAAAAAAAAAAAAGTAATTTTAATCTAGAAGAAAAAAATAATTTTTTTGGAAAAAAAAAAGGTGAGGAAGATGAAGGTTTTTGAAAACAAAGCTGTAGAAAATGAAGTTATATTTTAATATATCATGTTGTTTACTGTTGATCCAAGATGCAAAGAAAAGACCACCAACTTTAATTTTAGATTAAAGCAATATATTGTATACATATAAAGAGAGCTGGCCAGGGCTGCCCCTCCCAAACACTGGGCTTGGGGTCAGCGCCGCTCTCCGGGAAGACAAGTTTTTATAGTTCAAAGAGTTACAGAAAATCTTGGGAACTTACAGCTAACAAGGTCAGACAGGTGTAATTCAAAGCAAGTAGCAAACTAATATCTACATGGCATTGCATTCCAAGAAAAAAAAGGGGAGTAATAGTTAAACCCCACATCAAAAGTTTATGAGGTCATAACTTTTTGACAGGATGGCTCCCAGTCTTAAGATGGAATTAGGCTGGTTTATCATTCCCCCCTTTTTTTTTTTTTTAACTTTTCAAATCTTTGAAAGGGAGTAATCGTATAGGCTAATTTTATCGATGGTACATAATGGAATTAAATTGCAGCCCAATAAACCGGAGCATATAGTTAATAACACATGGGACAATAACTAGTAAGAGAAGGATACAAATTATAGGACCTAAGAGAGAAGTTAACCATGGAAACCAATCTCCCAAGCCTAACCAAGAATTACTCGTTTTAATTTTGTTAATCTCCTGTCTTATCTCATCTACCTGTTGTTGGATAACGTTAGAATAATCTGTAACATTAAAACAGCACATGTCTGGGAATTGTTGGCAACCCAAGTGATGTTTCAATAAAAGAAAATTAATAACCGCTCTATTTTGTAACATTGAGGTTTGAAGTTTTTTCATCTCTTGATTAATTTCTGCCAAAACTTGTGCAGTAAGGTTAGCTGTTTTGCTAAAACTACAGGCTAATTTTGTGATTTCTCTTTGTATTCCTACAACTAGACCCGGAAGTGGCAAAAGAAAGGCTGCTGCAATTGCAGTGTCTAGTGGGTCTAGGAGGATTAAATTGTCATCGCAGTTGGAGGCCAGACTTTGGACCATTCGGTGGGGAGCTGTCAGAGATGGCAGTAAAGGAAAGATCCCCGTCCAATAGAACAGATCCTCCAATAGAACAGATCTCAGAAAAGTTTTGTAGGCAAAGCCTGGAAAGTTGCTTTATTACAGAGAAAAACCCATCCTGTTGGCAGTCGTTTGCCATTGGGTAGGGAGATATTTTGCTCAATAGAACAATTGGGGGGGATCGGGGGAAGGATGCAATCTATGCATAAACAATGCTTTTGAATAACCAGTGAAGCTGGCAAAGCTGGCTCTGCATGGTATACTGGCCAGTCTTGCTGCGTTGCTCTATCACCAGTGACTTTAACATAGTCAGTATATTTTACAGATAGACCCATAAGATTGTTAGCTAGCAATTGATGGATGGAGTTTCCTTCTTGTACACAGAAGGAACTTTTGTCCATAGTGTCAACAGCCAATTGTAACCAAAAATTTTGAGTAGTTACAGAATTTAGGGGACTCACAGAAACATCCACCTTTAAAGTAGCTTTTGAATAAACAGTATCTATTGGGGCCCCTTTTTTTTAGCTTAGTACAGGAATACTGTCCTGAATCTTGAGGGTGAGCAGAGTATTTATAGATTCCAAAATTTATATTATCTCTTTGAGATTGGTCTGTAAGATTTCTCCATGGTCCCTCCCTGAATATCTGACTAAAAATTTCTTGGTTATCTTTATATCATTTGATAGGGCCAATTACTGGATCTTGACAAGAGTAAGTACAATTTAGTATTAGTGGAGATCCTGTAATAGCAGGTCCTTCTTGGGCTACAGATGGGGGTTACAAGGTTTGTTGAGGCCAGCATAGCTAAAACCCAAGGATACATGTATACTCTAACAGGCAAAAATTATTAGCATAATGTTTATAATAACAGGGAAAGCAATAAGAATTTAGTGACAAAATATTAAACCTTAGTAATTTTTAACTTTAAAAGGCCCACGCTCAGTCACTTTCCACCTCTGGCTGCTGGATTCTCTTCCAGTGGGTTCTTCCTCCGTGGTTTCTGTAGTGTGCCTTCTTTAGCTGTGAGTGATGGATCCAGGCAGGAATACCAGCAACTTTGACGGCAGTAGGAGTGCGGAGAATCACGATGTAAGGGCCCTTCCACCTGGGCTCAAGGCTGTTAGTTCTCAAACGTCGTATCAGCACAGCATCGCCTGGTTGGAATGAATGATCGAGCAGTCTGTGTCCAACGGGCTGAGCAGCCTGGACCTGGGGAAAGATCTTATCTATGATTAGTTGTAGCCCTTTGAGTGTTTCTGAGATTGGAATGTCTCTCACCAGATCTTGGTGTACTCTGGGAACTAAAGGCGGTGGCCGCCCATAAATTATTTCATAAGGGGTAAATTTTTCCCGGTAAGGAGTGCAACGGGCCCTTAAGAGAGCAAAAGGCAGGAGATCAACCCAGTTACCACCAGTCTCAAGTATTAATTTAGTCAAAGTTTTTTTTAATGTTCTATTCATCTTTTCTACCTTTCCTGAACTTTGAGGATGGTACATACAATGTAATTTCCAATTTATATTTTAGGGCTCTTGAAATTAATTGAGATAATTTGGCCGTGAAGGCCGGGCCATTGTCAGACCCCAAAGTTAGAGGAAGGCCAAATCTAGGAACAATCTCAGTTATTAGTTTTTTAACTATTATTTGTGCTGTTTCTGTTCGAGTAGGAAAGGCTTTCTACCCAGCCTGAGACAGTTTCAACAAAGACTAAACAAGTATTTATATCCATATAGTCCTGGTTTAATTTCAGTAAAGTCCAATTTCCAAAATTTACCAGGTACAGTACCTTGACTTCTGTTTCCCTGTGGAAGATGGTTCTTTTTAGCATTTACCTATGCACATGTCATGCAGCGATTTGAAATGTTTTGGAGTATCTCTCGGTGTCCCGGGAACCAAACGTGGGGTGAAATTAGTTCTGAAGTCTTCTTGGGGGATAAATGCATTGCCTGATGAAGATCAGTTAACCACTTTTTTCCCTAAAAGCTTAGGCATGCAAATTTTCCCATCTGGGAGAGTCCACCAGCCGTGACAGTTTTGTTGGGCTCCCATAGAGGAGTATAAGTTTATCTCTTCAGTAGTGTATGAAGGAGTTTCTTCCTCAATTTTAACTGGGAGTTTGGGGCAATTTGAGAGTTCAAGAATAGTTTGACATTTTGACTCCCCAAGGGCTATTTCCCTGGCTGTTTGATCGGCCAAGTTATTACCTTGGGTCTGGGGGCTATTGTCTTTACGGTGTCCAGGCCAGTGGATAATAGCCAGTTTATCTGGCAACCAGATAGCCTCCAGTAATTGAAGGATTTCTTGTTTATTTTTGATAGTCTTTCTAGTGTAGGGGTTAGGGACAGTTGGGTGTATAGTTTCTACCCGTTTGTTCACTTCCCTTAAGTCCTGTCTTGAGTCCCAGGCTTTTGGACAGGCAACAAGGGGGTGTTCCAAGCTGATTGACATCTAATTAGTTATCTCCACTTTTAGGAGACGCCTGATGTGGGTTTTAATTCCTTCTTTGGCTTCAAAACTGATGGGGTATTGTTTAACCCGGATGGGCATAGCCCCAGATGTTAGTTGTATTACAATGGTGGCACATGCTCAGCTAGCCCTGGAGGGTTTATCCTCAGCCCAAACTGTAGGAATTTCTTGAATTAATAATTTTTCTCATTTTCCTTCTGAAGTTTTTGAAAAGAAGAAAGCAATATAGAAATGAAGTTATATTAGGGCCTTTTTGCAGGATTTCCCAATTTTAATGTAGGCATATCTCCAGGGAAAATGTGATTACGTTGCCTGAAGTTTGCTTAAAGGTCCCGTACCCAGCAACGGACGAAGGGCATTTCAGGGCGTATCCAATTGAAGGAGTGAGTTACAGTTCACTTCAGTCCTATGTTAACAGGTCTGGTCTGTAGTCCATTTATACTTTTTAATTTTGCCTGTTGCCCCTCCACCCCATTTAGTGAGGGGTCCAAGTTTGCTTAAATGAGGTCCGTCCCCAGCAATGGAATGACATAGTGTGGGTTATCATCAGGGCAGCCTGAGTTCATGCTGGCCTCGTAAACAAGGGGGCCATCCTGATGCTACAGGATTTTAGGCAATTGGTCTTTTCCATGGCCCTAAATTTTGGGTAAGAACTCCTTTAGCAATACCCTTTTTTCTCATGAACATAAGATGAAAGGGCTTAGCGTAAAAATGAGAGTTAAGGCAGGGGCCTGAACCAGAGCCTCCTTTAAATTTTTGAAGGCAATTCATTTTTCTCAGTACTTGCCTCCTGCAGTTGCAGTATTTTGGGCAAATCATGGTAACCCGGCAACAAACTGAGCAAAGTGTAGGGGTTAGGGACAGTTGGGTGTATAGTTTCTACCCGTTTGTTCACTTCCCTTAAGTCCTGTACTGGTCTGTAATCTTGAGTCCCAGGCTTTTGGACAGAGGGCAACAAGGGGGTGTTCCAAGCTGATTGACATCTAATTAGTATCTCCACTTTTAGGAGACGCCTGATGTGGGTTTTAATTCCTTCTTTGGCTTCAAAACTGATGGGGTATTGTTTAAACCCGGATGGGCATAGCCCCAGATGTTAGTTGTATTACAACTGGTGGCACATGCTCAGCTAGCCCTGGAGGGTTATCCTCAGCCCAAACTGTAGGAATTTCTTGAATTAATAATTTTTTCTCATTTTCCTTCTGAAGTTTGGATAGGATTTTGAAAAAGCAGATATTTCTCACTTAATGGGCAGGTTATAGTTAGGGCCTTTGCAGGATTTCCCAATTTTAATGTAGGCATATCTCCAGAAAATGAGATAGTTGCCTGAAGTTTGCTTAAAAGGTCCCGTCCCAGCAACGGAAAGGGCATTCAGGGATAACAATGAAGGAGTGAGTTACAGTTCCTCGTCCTATGTTAACAGTCTGGTCTGTAGTCCATTTATACTTTTTAATTTTTCCTGTTGCCCCTTGCACTTCCATGGTTTCATTAGTGAGGGGTCCTATGGGCTTCTGTAACACTGAATGTGAAGCTCCTGTATCCACTAGGAAATTTACAGGTTGGCCCCCAATTGAGAAAGTTACCATGGGCTCTCGGGAGCCTAGTTTGAAAGAGCCATGGCCCCCCTATTCTTCTAAAGTTAAAACTGGTTTTGGCTGAGGAGCTCTGGCCTGTGATCGGGGCAAGCTTTTCGGATTACGTTGGGGGCATTCATTTTTCCAATGTCCAATTTCTTTGCAATAAGCACACTGGTTTTGTAGCAGAGAAGACCGCTTTTTGTCTCTGTTGTATGTGGTCTGCCTTTGTCTAGGATTCGAGGTTTCAGAAGCCTGTAATGCGGCCACTGTGGCCCTGTTTACTTTCCTTATCAGTAGATCATCTCGGCTATCTCTATTTTCAAACACCTTTTGGGCTATTTCCAATAATTCTGACCTGGTTTTTCCTGGAAAACCATCTATCTTTTGAATCTTTTTACGGATGTCTGGGGCTGACTGAGTCACAAAAGCCAGATTAATCGCCTTGAGGCTTGTCGGGTCCTCAGGGTCTATAGGAGTATATAGACGGTACGCCTCCAGGAGGCGCTCGAGAAACGCTGAAGGCGACTCATCTGGCCCTTGTTTCACATCTGCTACCTTAGAAAGATTTGTGGGTTTTCGAGCTGCCCTCTTAAGGCCCTCTAACAGAGTCTGGTGGTATTCACCGAGTGCTCTCCTACCTTCAGTTGTCCCATAGTCCCAGCTTGGTCTTCTCCTAGGTAAAGCTCGTTCAATCACTTCTGTTTTTTTTCGTCGCTTGTAAGAGCACTTATCCCAGGCAGCGCTTTAGCCGCTTCTGCCAGGATTCGCTCCCTTTCCTTTCCCTCCGTGGTGAAGAGAGTATGGAGAATCTGTTGACAGTCATCCCAGGTGGGGAGGTGATTAAAGAAAACGGAATCAACCAGAGAAATCAAGGAACTAGGATCCGTGCTAAAAGGGGGATTCTGGTTTTTCCAGTTATAAAGGTCTGTTGTGGAAAATGGAACATACACGTAGCGACCTTCTGGAATCTGGCGGAGAGGAAGAACAGGGGCCGGAGTCGGTTCCACTTCAGGGATATTAATAGAAATGGAGCCGGCAGGTCGGCCAGGGGAAGCAATTGAGTCAGGCCTTCCATAAGGGTGGCCCTGTCGGGTATGGGGAGGAGAAAGAACAGGGGCTGGCTCCTTGGGAAGACTAGAGTTGGAGGAGTGGATGAGTGGGGCAATTGAGGAAGCGGTTGAGGGGAGGGAGAGGGAGATGGTGGAGTAGTTAGTGGAGCAGCTGCGACTGCACCCGCGGCAGGAGGATAAAGAGGAGCCGAAGCATCTGGGGGAAGGAGGGAATCCTCTGGAGAGTCCTGTAGGACAGGGCTCTTAGTGGATTTATGGTTTGTTTTTGAGGGACCCTGGGGAGTTCTCCCAGCCATAACCAGGGCTTGCCCTCCCTGTCCGTTCCGGACCATCCAAACCTTCATCCAGGCGGGGGAATTAGTTGTTGCTTCCGCCCAGGGTAGAATATATCCTATTTGATCTGGGTGGCCAGGATTACCAAGAGTGATGTTAGATATAGCCCATGCCACTTGGGGATCAAAGGTGCCCTCAGGGGGCCAGCCGACTCCGAAGGTGGGCCATTCTACCTCACAGAATGTTCGGAGACGTTTCTTGGTGATGGGATAATCATAATCCTGCTTAACAAAATGGGGATAAAGTTTGTCAAAATTTCTTAAAACACAGTTCAAAGGAGTATCAGGCTTACTTGTCTTATTACCCATGTTGTTTAATTTTTTACATTTACAACAGAGAAGACACAATGAGAAAGCAGAAAACAAAAACAACAAAACAAAACAAAACAAAAAAACAGAACACAGGACAATACACAAAAGAACAAGAACCAGGCGCCAAACCAACCAGGGAGCAGTGCAACGTCTTGCTAATGTTCCGGACAGGAGTGCTTATGTGCCTCGTCAGGCACCTCTCTGTCCCCAGTAGGAATTCCCAACCAGAACCAGAAAGCAGTACGACCTTTCGCTACTGCCCTGGACAGGAGTGTACGTGCCTCGCCAGGCACCTCGCTGTCCCCAGAAGAGATCTCAAAACCAGATACCAGATGTTACTAGGGCGCCACTTACCTGTGGAGGTTTTTTTTTTTTTTTCTTTCCACTGGATGCTTGCTAATTTTTGATGCGGCAGTTCACTCCAGTAGTCCGAAGGACTGAAGGCACACCCTGGGGCCTTGGAACGTCTCAAGGTGCGCACCCCCTAGGGTAGCATTCCGCCCCGGAGTCCCAGAGCGAAGGTCCGGCTTCAGAATTTGTAGTGGTCTGAATCTTGCTGGGGCCTCCAAAAATGTTGATCCAAGACGCAAAGAAAAGACCACCAACTCCAATTTTAGATTAAAGCAAGCTTATATTGTATACATATAAAGAGAGCTGGCCAGGGCTGCCCCTCCCAAACACTGGGCTTGGGGTCAGCGCCGCTCTCCGGGAAGACAAGGTTTTTATAGTTCAAAGAGTTACAGAAAATCTTGGGAACTTACAGCTAACAAGGTCAGACAGGTGTAATTCAAAGCAAGTAGCAAACTAATATCTACATGGCATTGCATTCCAAGAAAAAAAAAGGGGAGTAATAGTTAAACCCCACATCAAAAGTTTATGAGGCACCGTTAGTTTGAGAGAGAGAGTTGTTATCTGGTCAAGGACAGCCAGGCCTGAGCGAGCTCAAGGCCTGGGAATGAATGCCAGACAATAAGCTCAAGCCAAATAAGAATCCTAGCATTTCATAGAAAACTGAAGTGGGCTTTTCATAACTTTTTGACATTAAGATGAAATTAGGCTGGTTTATCAAGTACCTTATTATTTATTTATTTATTTATGGTACCAGGGATTGAACTCAGGGGCACTCGACCACTGGGCCACATCTCCAGCCCTTTTTTGTATTTATTAGAGACAGGGTCTCACTGAGTTGTTAAGTGCCTCGCCATTGCTGAGGCTGGCTTTGAACTCGCGATCCTCCTGCCTCAGCCTCCCAAGTGCTGGGATTATAGGCATGCACCACCACACCCGGCTAGTACCTTAGTTTTGATACTGCCTCAGTTGTTAATCCAGCTGATACACAATGGTCAGATCTACCTCCATGCTGCGTTTTGTGCTGGGTTCTGGGTATAGGAAATGACATAGTGTCTGATTCATGCTTTTAATTTTTTCATGGTGAATTTATGTAAAGGCATTTAAACACGATCCAACAGATGAAGAGGAGAGGCTGAAGTTTTGATGCCGATTCCTCGTGGAGTGGTGTTGGGCTAGTTGGGAAGGTTGTCTGGAGGTACGTTGCTGCCTGGTTCCAACAGAGTCAACATTTCCATCTCTCCTGCTAACCCAGCCTAGCTCCCAATAAAGAGGAGGTCAGATGATGGAGGAATGAGTGGGAGAGGGCCTAGGCTATGTTGAATTGAATAAATATCTCCCAGAGTACTGGATACTTGATGTTTTACCTAAATCTTCTCTATGGTTATGTGTAAATATGGGAACAAATGTCCTGGGCAGCATGTCTCTAGGGGGAAAAATTGAATTGTTCCATTTCAGTGGAAGTCAGAACACAAAATTTTAGATGAAAGAGATGTGAAGCAGAAAACAATGAGGGTCATTAACTTTTATTTATTTATTTTTACTATTTCATTTTCCACTCTGTCTGGTAGAAAACTAATAGAAAGTTCTTGAGAAATGTTTGAGGCACCCATGTTCCCAGTAGCATTTCATTATAGAGAAAAAGGGAATCTGTTTTGGATCAAGAAATTTCATTTATTTCACTTCCAGTTAATTCCTTTTAGTTTTTCTCTATGGCCATAGCTTCCTTAACCCATATTTTTATGACCTCAGTGGCCATTCTCATGTATTTGGTGAAGCAGGAACAAAATGGTTATAGGGTTTTTTTTTTTTTTCTGAATTGAATGAATAGCCAGGTGTGGTGGCCCATACCTGTAATCCCAGCATTTCAGGAGGCTGAGGCAGGAGGATCATAACTTTGAGGTCAGCCTCAGCAATGTAGCAAGACCCTGTCTCAAAATAAAAAAAGCAAAAAAGGCTGAGGATGTTGCTCAGTGGTAAAGCACCCCTGGGCCCAATTCCCAGTACCTAAATAAATAGAATAAAAAAAAGTGAATGAAGCTGACTATAAAGGGGAATATGCCTGACTATAAAGAAGAATATGGTTCAGCTTCCCTGAAGTGTCTCTGAAACCCTTGGGCATGTACAGTATTAACATCATCTTTTAGTGGTAAAGCTTCATGGGTCTTTAAAACAAATAAGAAATAGATAGAACAACTACCAACTACCTAGAGGTTTCTGACATGAGCTCATGTTTCTTCTGTTTAGCTTATTAATTTCAGTTACCCAATGTATAAAAATCCCAGTTAAATAGAGGTTCTGGCCAAAGATAGGGAAATGTGAAATGGACATTGGAAGAGAGATGTTATTAAAACCAGCAGCATCTTTGTAAGGAGTAGCACAAATATGCTACTTCCCCCACATAATTGTGTTATAGAATTAAAATAGATTCCATCTTTTCTAGTTTACCTGCTATTTTGAGATATGTTGATTGTTGTGGAAACTTGCCATCTGACACTGCAGAATTTTGTAACAGAATGCAGATAGTGAAAGGACTTAATCTGTGAGACCTTAGACCTGAAGCTATCTGAAATAGTCAAACGGGATTTTTAGTTGTCTCTTCTTGGTTTGTGGGTATATGCTTTTAGCTATGTTCATCAGAGGTCTTAAAAAAGTTTATGAATGGAAAGCAATGCGTATGAGTTGAAGAGTCAAAGTGAATATTTTTGGTTTTATCTGCTCAATATTATATCCTCCATCTGGTAATAGCACCCCAATTTTTGTTTGCAGAACCACTCAATGTATCAGACTTTCAATCACAGAGTCTTTTCTATCCTGAAAGTGTGGACAGAATTTACAGGATAGAATGGGAGTGTTGGGAATTGTGAGTTACTGGATAAGATTAAGATGTGTAGGTTCCCCTACTTTTTTTGAGTGTGTGTCTGTGGCATAGAGCCATTTATTTAGTTTTATAACAACTTTAGTGAGATGTAATTCCAATATACCATATAATTCACCACTATAAAGTATACAACATAGTGGCTTTTAACCTATTAACAGAGTCATAAAACAGAACATTTTCTTATCACCTTCAGAAGAATCTCATACCCACTAGAAGTTACTCCCTATTCTCCTCCTCCCACTCCCTGGCAACCACTCATTTACTTTCTGTCTCTATGGATTTGCCTACTCTGGAGAGTTCATATAAAAATGGATTATAAAATATGTAGTCTTTTTGTGACTGGATTCTTTCATTTAGCATGTTTTCAAGTTTCATCCACATCATAGCATATATCAGTACTTCCTTCCTTTTTATTGTTGAATAATATTCTATGGTATGAATATACTATTTTGTTTATCCATTAATGGACATTTAGGTTGTTCCAACATTTGGCTATTGTGGGCTATTGTGAATAATACTATGAACATCAAGTTTTTTTTTTATTTAAAAATTGTTTTTAGTTGTAGACGGGAACAATACCTTTATTTTATTTGTTTATTTTTATGTGGTTCTGAGGATCAAACCCAGTGCCTCACACATGCTAGCAAGTGCTCTACCACTGAGCTCCAGCTCCAGCCCCTCTATTTTTTAATGTAAGAATTCAAGGCTAAAAATGCATTAATAAGGATAAAGAGTAACATATCATAATAAAATAAGTAATCCAAAAGAGTTAAAAAATAGTAATAAATGTGCATGCTCCTAACCACATAGTTTTAGTTTACAGTAAACAAAATACTGATAGACTTGGATAACTGGTAATTGAAATCATAGTGTGAGACTTCAAGTATACTTTTACGAGAAGCCAAGAGATCAAGCAGACAAAAACTTAACAAAAATATTGACTGGCATGTGTGAGACCCTGGGTTTGATCCTCAGTACTGTCTCTCCCTTCTCTCTTTCTCTCTTTACACACACACACACACACACACACACACACACACACACACACAATATCTCTCTCTATATAATCATACAAAATAGTGGGATCCATTTTGATATATTTTTATATGCACATACATAATTTGGTAAATTTCATTGCCCAAGTACTTCCCTTTTCTCTCTCCTCCTCTCTCCCTCCATCCCCACCCTCTGCTCTCCTGGTTTCCGTTCTATTTTCATGAAAATTCCTTCCCCCAATTTCCATATATGAGAGAAAACATAGGACCATTGACTTTCTGAGTTGGCCAGACTTTTTAAAATTTTATTTTGAGACAGAGTCTCATTAAGTTGCCCAGGTTGACCTCAAATCCCTGGATTTAAGCAGTCCTCCTGTCTCAGCCTCCTAAATATCTGGGATTACAGGTGTGTATCATTATGTCTGAATACATAAATTATTTTGAAGATACCCAAATTAGAAGGTAATACAAATATTTTTTGAGCTCTAAGTCTATCTTTTAAACTCTTTACTGAACATATAATTTTTATGTTTCAGGGAAATCCCTGTAACAATTACCAGCCAATTCTCATTTCTCTATTTCCTCTAATCCCAGGCAACCACTTATCTAATCTCTGTTCTATAGAGATTCTTTCACTAAGCATAATGTCTTCAAGGTTCATCCAAGTTGCAGCGTGTGACAGAACCTCATTATTTTTAAAAGCTGAATAATATTCCAGTATATTGATATTCTACATTTCTGTAGAATATCCGAATGTAGAATATCAATTCTGTTGATGGTTACTTGGATTGTTTCTGCATTTTGACTATTGTGAATAATTCTGCAGTGGGCATTGACATACAAATATCTCTTTGAGTTCCTGTTTCAAGTTTGTTTATATACCTAAGAATGGAATTGCTGGGTTATGTGATAATTCTATGGATAACTTTTCTGAGGTGTTAATAATAAAAAAAAAAGCATATACCCAAATAAGGATTCAGCAAATCCCTGTAAAAGGCAAGATAGCAAATATTTTAGACTTTGCAAGCCACTGGAAAAATCAAGAATATTATACTAATATAAGAAAATAAAGCCAGGTGCAATGGAGCATGCTGGTAGTCCCAGCTATTCAGGAGGCTGAGGCAGGAGGACTGCTTAAACCGAGGGATTTGAGGCCAGCCTGGGCAACAGAGACTTCATCTAAAAAAAAAAAAAAAAAAAAAAAAAGAAGGAGAAGAAGGAGAAGAAGAAGAGAGAGAAGGAGAAAGGAAGGAACACACCTGGTTAATGGTTGTATGGTAATTCTATGGTTAACTTTTCTGAGGAATTAAAAAAAAAAAAAAAACTCAATACATCCTTCTCTTGTTCCAAACTTCCAATACTACCCATTGTAGTAAGGATAAATTTTATGCCTTTCCTCCTCTGATTCCAGCCTGACCAGGACCCTTTTCACATCTCTATCCACACTGTTCTTAGTTTGTTATCCTCCAGGCTTTTGAGGTGCATTTAATTTTTTGAGTGTGTCGTGCTCTGTCCTGCTTCAGGGTGTATATTTCCCCATCTACTGGGAATTCTTGCTACTTCCATTTTGCCTGTTTTTTTTTTTTTTCAATTATGTTTCAAATGTCAGTTCAAACATTATTTCTTTGGAGGGGGGGGAGTGTTTCCTAAATCGATGTATAGACTAATTTCCCTTGCTTGCTCTACCTATTTATTCATCATAGAATTTACACACTGATCAGTGATCATAGTTTGTAATTACATTACTAATGTATATCTCCCCTTCAGATGTAAACTCCTTCAGTGCAGAGTACTGCTCATGATTGCACTGATTCATAATAAGTGTCTAATAAGTATGTGTTAAATTAACGAAGTAGGGAAGATAAAATTGTGCATGGAAGAAAGCTCTCAAATGAGAGTCAGGGTCCAAACTCTATGACACATGAAGTCACCACACATTTCAGATCTTCAATTTCAACATGAGCATCAGGATTGGTGAGGATTGAACTATATACTCTTAATATTAACAAGATTAATCTTAATACTAATTAATAAGATTATTCATCTTAATGCAACTAATAAGATTAGTCTCGTAAGATTAATGAAGTGAAGGCAGTAGCATGGTGTGGGAAATGTTACCTAATAATGAAGGACAGCTATGAAGGAATTGGATATTGGGTGAAATGAATTTCTTTCTTTCTTTCTTTTCTTTTTTTTTTTTTTTTTGGTACCAGGGTTTGAACTCAGGGGCACTTGACCACTGGGCCACATCCCCAGCCCTTTTTTTGTATTTTATTAGAGACAGGGTCTCACTGAGTTGCTAAGTGCCTCGCCATTGCTGAGGCTGGCTTTGAACTCTCGATCCTCCTGCCTCAGCCTCCCAAGTGCTGGGATTACAGGTGTGCGCCACCGCGCCTGGCCGGATGAAATGAATTTCAACTACGGACTGAATGTCCCAATTAGGGACCTGACATGAAGAAATGGTGCTTGAGGTCAGAAATGGATAAACTGAAAGTGTAAGAAATTTATTAGAAGCGGAAAGATCATAAATGAATTTGGTGAAGAGAATTGACAGGATAGAACATGGGTCAGATTGCTGGGCATGAAAATGGCAACATATTTAGAGGAGGCAAAGTTTGGAAAGGAATGGAAATTTTTCCTAATTCTGTTCTTTTTCCTGCTAGAGATAGAAGAAGAGAGTTGAATGGGGAAGGAATTAGAGGTCTAGTGCTGACCATGTGATTTTTTTTCTCCTTTACCTGGACTATCATATTCTGGCCTGTGCCCAGATGTGAGGGTGTAGGTAGGGCAAGGGCATCTCTTGAGTGACAAGTAACAATGTTCCATGACCCTGGCTCTACCAAATCTTTTCCTTCAGGAGTGTTTTTTTTTTTTTTATATTTTTGGTACCAGGGATTGAACTCAGGGGCACTCGACCACTGGGCCACATGCCAGCCCCTTTTTTGTATTTTATTAGAGACAGGGTCTCACTGAGTTGCTAAGTGCCTCGTCATTGCTGAGGTTGGCTATGAACTCGCGATCCTTCTGCCTCAGCCTCCCAAGTGCTGGGATTATAGGCGGGCACCACCGTGCCCAGCTCCCTCAGGACCTCTTCTTGGAACCATCATAGTTCTTAAACTACAGTTTGTTTCTTTGTCATGTATAATAGACTTTTCATCTTTGATTTCTCTGCCTTGATTCAAAGCAAGGGGCCAGAACTGGCAATATGTTCTTTTCTTTTTTTGGCACACACTTTTAGCTATTTGCATATGGCTTTGTTTAAGGATAGCTGTGTGTTTTTTAATATTTATTTATTTGCTTTAGTTGTACACAATACATTTATTTTTACGTGGTGCTGAGGATTGAACCTGGGCCGCGCACGTGCTAGGCGAGCACTCTACCGCTGAGCCACAACCCGAGCCCCAGGATAGCTGTGTTTTAGGTTTTCATCTGGGTGTCCCTTTTATGAGTGACTCATTTCTCAAAATGGCTTAAGTGAACTTAATATAAAGTCCTTTCGGGTTTCACGTAGAATTATGTCCTACCTTATTTTTAGTATATGTATGGGTTTTCTAAAATTTTATTTATTCTAATTTCTTATATATGACAGCAGAATGCAATTCAATTCATATTACACATATACAGCACATTTTTTCACTTTTCTGGTTGTACACAAAGTAGAGTCACACCATTCATGTCTTCATGCACGTACTTAGGGTAATGATGTCCATCTCATTCCACTGTCTTTCCTACCCACCTGCCCCCTCCCCACCCCTTTGCTCTATCTAGAGTTCATCTATTCCTCCCATGTTCCCCCCATCCCCATTATGAATCAGCATCCTTATATCAGAGAAAACATTCAGCATTTGTTTTTTGGGGATTGGCTTACTTCACTTAGCATTATATTCTCCAACTCCATCCATTTACCTGCAGATGCCATGATTTTATTCTTTTTTAATGCTGAGTAATATTTCATTGTGTATATACACCACAGTTTCATTATCCATTCATCTACTGAAGGGCATCTAGGTTGGTTCCACAATTTAGCTATTATGAATTGTACTGCGATAAACATTGATGTGGCTGTGTCCCTGTAGTATGCTGTTTTTAAGTCCTTTGGGTATAGACCAAGGAGTGGGATAGCTGGGTCAAATGGTAGTTCCATTCCCAGTTTTCCAAGGAATCGCCATACTGCTTTCCATATTGGTTGCACCAATGTGTAGTCACGCCAACAATGTATGAGTTTGCCTTCTTCCCCACATCCTTGCCAACACTATTGTTGCTTGTATTCTTTTTTTTTTTTTAGTTTTTAAAAAATGTTTATTTATTTACTTTAGTTGTACACAATGCAATGCATTTATGTTTACGTGGTGCTGAGGATTGAACCCGGGCCGCGCACGTGCGAGGCGAGCACTCTGCGGCTGAGCCACAACCCCAGCCCTGCTTGTATTCTTAATAGCTGTCATTCTGACTGGAGTGAGATGAAATCTTAGAGTGGTTTTGATTTGCATTTCTCTAATTGCTAGATGTTGAACATTCTTTTGTATATTTGTAGATTGATTGTATATCATTTTCTGCGAAGTGTCTTTTCATTTCCTTGGCCCATTTATTGATTGGGTTATTTGATTTTTGGTGTGTTAAGATTTTTGAGTTCTTTACATATCCTAGAGATTAGTGCTCTATCTGATGTGCGTGTGGTAAAAATTTGCTCCCATTCTTTAGGCTCTCTATTCACCTCACTGATTGTTCCTTTTGCTGAGAAGAAGCTTTTTAGCTTGAATCAATCCCATTTATTGATTCTTGATTTTAATTCTTGTGCTATAGAAGTCTTATTAAGGAAGTTGGGGCCTAATCCAACATGATGCAGATTTGGGCCTACTTTTTCTTCTACTAGGCACAGGATTTCTGGTTTAATTCCTGGGTTTTTGATCCACTTTGAGTTGGGTTTTGTGCATGGTGAGAGATAGGGGCTTAATTTCATTTTGTTGCATATGGATTTACAGTTTTCCCAGCACCATTTGTTGAAGAGACTATGTTTTCTCCAATATATGTTTTTGGTGCCTTTGTCTAATACAAGATAATTGTAATTATGTAGGTTTGTCTTTGTGTCCTCTATTCTGTACCATTGGTCTACATGTCTACTTTGGTGCCAATACCATGCTATTTTTGTTATTATTGCTCTGTAGTATAGTTTAAGGTCTGGTATAGTGATGCCATCTACTTCACTCTTCTTGCTAAGGATTGCTTTAGCTATTCTGGGTCTCTTATTTTTCCAGATGAATTTCATGACTTCTTTTTCTATTTCTATGAAGAATGTCATTGGGATTTTGATTGGAATTGAATTAAATCTGTATAGTGCTTTTGGTAGTATGGTCATTTTGACAATATTAATTCTGTCTATCCAAGAACAAGGGAGATCCTTCCATCTTCTTCTTTTTTTAAAAAAAATATTTATTTATTTGCTTTAGTTGTACACGATCTGTTTTTTTATGTGGTGCTGAGGATTGAACTGGGGCCATGCACGTGCTAGGCAAGCGCTCTACCGCTGAGCCACAACCTCAGCCCGATCCTTCCATCTTCTAAGGTCTCTTTTAAGTTTTTTCTTTAGTGTTCTGTAGTTTTCATTGTAGAGATTTTTCACCTCTTTCATTAAGTTGATTCCCAAGTAATTTATTATTTTGGGGGGACTATTATAAATGGGGTAGTTTCCCTCATTTCTCTTTCAGAGGATTTGTCACTGATACAGAAATGCCTTTGATTTATGGGTGTTGATTTTATATCCTGCTACTTTGCTGAATTCATTTTTTAGTTCTAGAAGTTTTCTGGTGGGATTTTTTTTGGTCTTCTAGGCATAGAATCATATCATTGGCAAATAGTGCTAATTTGAGTTCTTCTTTTCCTATCTGTATCCCTTTAATTTCTTTCGTCTGTCTAATTGCTCTGGCTAGTGTTCCAAGAACTATGTTAAATAGAAGTGGTGGAAGAGGGCATCCCTGTCTTATTCTAGTTTTTAGAGGGAATGCTTTCAGTTTTTCTCCATTTAGAATGATGTTGGTCTCAGGCTTAACATAGATAGCTTTACAATGTTGACATATGTTCCTGTTAGCCCTAGTGTTTTGAACATAAAGGGTGCTCTATTTTGTCAAATGCTTTTTCTGCATCTATCAAGATGATCATATGATTCTTATCTTTAAGTCTATTGTTGTGATGAATTACATTTATTGATTTACATATGTTGAACCAAACTTGCATCCTTGGGATGAACCCCACTTGATCATGGGGCACTATCTTTTTGATATGTTTTTGTATTCAATTTGCCAGAATTTTATTGAAAATTTTTGCACCTATGTTCATTAGAGATATTGGTCTGAAGTTTTCTTTCTTAAATGTGTCTTTGTTTGGTTTTGGAACCAGGGTGATATTGGCCTCATAGAATGAGTTTGGAAGTGTTCCCTCTTTTTCTATTTTGTGAAATAATTTGAGGAGTATTGGTATTAGTTCTTCTTTGAAGGTATTGTAGAACTCAGCTGTGTATCCACCTGGTTCTGGGCTTTTTTTGGTTGGTAGGCTTTTGATGCCATCTTCTATTTCAGTGCTTGATATTGATCTGTTTAACTTGTGTATATCATCTTGATTCAGTTGGGCAAATCATATGACTGAAGAAATTTGTTCTATTTCACCCATAAATCAAAGGCATTTCTGTATTTTTAATTTTATCATTGATTTCTAAATATTTCCATTATGATCTGATAGAATGCAGGGTAGTTTCTCTACTTTTTTGTATTTGCTAAAAGTTGCTTTGTGGCATAATATATGGTCTATTTTAGAGAAGGATCCACGTGCTGCTGAAAAGAAAGTGTATTCGCACACTGATGGATGAAATATTCTATATATATCATTTAAGTCTAAGTTATTGATTGTATTATTGAGGTCTATAGATTTTTTGTTCAGCTTTTGTTTGGAAGATCTATCTAGTGGTGAAAGAGGTGTGTTAAAGTCATCCAAAATTATTGCGTTGTGGTCTATTTTACTCTTGAACTTGAGAAGAGTTTGTTTTATGAAAGTAGATGCTTCATTGTTTGGGGCATATATATTTATAACTGTTATATTTTGTTGGTGTATGTTTCCCTTGAGCAGTATGAAATGTCTTTCTTTATCCTTTTTTATTAACTTTGGCTTGAAGTCTACTATATTTGATATGAAGATGGAGACCCCTGCTGTTCCTGCCATCCATGTGAGTGGTATGTTTTTTCCCAACCTTTCACCTTCAGTCTGTAGATGTCTTTTCCAATGAAATGAGTCTCTTGGCGGCAGCATATTGTTGGGGGTCTTTTTAAAAAATCCAATCTTCTAGGGCTGGGATTGTGGCTCAGCGGTAGAGCACTCGCCTAGTGCGTGGGTGACCCAGGTTTGATCTTCAGCACCACGTACAAATAAAATGCATTGAATAAAACGCATTGTGTACAACTAAAGCAAATAAATAAAAATATTTAAAAAAATCCAATCTTCTAGTCTATGTCTTTTGATTGGTGAGTTTAACATTCAGGGTTATTATTGAGACATGATTTGTATTCACAGCCATTTTTGTTTATTTTTGTGATTTGACTTGGCTTCTCTTTTGATTACATTTTCCTTTAGTGTAATACCTCCCTCTTCTGAGTTTCATTTCCTCCTCATGGAATATTTTACCAAGGATGTTCTGTAGTGAAGGCTTTCTAGCTGTAAATTCTTTTCTTTTTTAAATATTTACTTTTTAGTTTTAGGTGGACATAATATCTTTATTTTACATTTTTGTGGTGCTAAGGATCGAACCCAGAACCTCATGCATGCTAGGTGAGCACTCTACCACTGAGCCACAACCCCAGCCCTAGCTGTAAATTCTTTTAACTTTTGTTTATCATGCAAAGTTTTTATTTCATCATCAAATCTAAAGCTTAATTTTGCTGGATATAAGTTCTTGGTTGGCATCCATTTTCTTTCAGGGCATGGTATATGTTGTTTTAGGATCTTCTAGCTTTCAGGTTCTGGGTTGAAAAATCTGCAGATATCCTAATTGGTTTCCCCCTATATGTCATCTGATTCCTTTCTCTTGTGGCTTTTAAAATTCTCTCCTTATTCTGTATGCTAGGCATTTTCATTATAATGTGCCTTGTGATTTTGTACATTTGGCATCTGTAAGTCTCTACTGATAGTCCCCAACTCCCCCCTCTCCCTAGCATGTTCCATTGCACCTGGCTTCATTTTCTTATATTAGTATAATATCCTTGTTTTTTTGCCTGTTGGCTTACAAAGTCTAAAATGTTTACTATTTTGACTTTAAAAGATATTTGCTGAATCTTGGTTTGGATACATGCCTTTTGTACTCATAATCATGTTTCTAATATTTATCCATGTTGCTTTGTAGAGGTCCAGTTCATTTATTTTTATGGCTGCATCATCTTTGAGTGAATATGCCAAAATTTGTTTATTCATTCTATTGTTGGTGAACATTTCCCTTTTTGGCTGATTGGTGTGCCAATGGTTTATTTCTTCTGTTAAGCTTCTCAAAAGTATCAGGTTTTGGTTTTGCCCTATCTGCTGTCTTTTTTTAAAAAAAAATCTCATTATTGAGATTCCACAGGATGTGTATCTAGTTCCAGGGTCTCAATGGCTTATGATGTCTCTAATATTGGTCCTAGCTACCACTGATCCATATTGTGATTTACAGGTGGGGGACTGAATGTTGTCTGTAACATGGATGGGGTAGGTAAGCAGAAGGCAATTACAGGTATCAGGATAGGCATTCTTACTTCAGTGCAGGTTTAGTTGGGATGTCTGATATGGTCAACCTAAGAATCCTATAGCTGGGCAGATCACAGCAAGCTGAATCTGGTAACATTATATTTAGAAGACCTGTGTTTCAGTGTTTAGATTAGCATTCTTTTGGTAGCTGAAACAGTTACTGGCCTGGAGTTGAGGGTTCCTTTTTCAGAAAGTCTGCCAATAACCAAGTAAAAATTTCAATAACTGAGGCCCTAAAAATGTCCAAATAAATACTCATAAACATGGGCCAGGTCAGGAGGGCAGTTAAACCAACTGGGGCTCATGGCTTGGGGGAACTTGACAAAGAAAATCTTGTTACGAGCAAAGGAATGTTCCATGTAAGTGTGAGGGTCACTGCTAGGTTTGATTTCAAAGTAAAAAAGGAGCACAGATTTGGTATTTTGTTTCTACTTATCAGTTCAATTTAAAAGGGGAGGTGATATAAACCAATACAAATTTGGCCAGCTACACTCATATAGCACATGTATGAGGAATGGCTCAGGAGTGAGGGGGAGCTAATGGTTGGGGCCAGTTGACATTTTCTGGGTAAGGCAGAGGGAGGGAAATTCAAAGAGGAGAAAGGGCTGAGGCTCTTGCATTTTAATAGTTATTCAGCTATTTCTCAGGAAAGACAAATAGAAATTTCACAAAGATTCAAATTTGGTCTGAATTTTCCTTATATTCTTTATTTCAGATGGCAGGTCAAAGAAACTCCATCTTACATCATCTCATTCTTCACTGAAAAAAAAAAAAGTTTGTGTTATAGATTTGGAGTTTCCCTGGATTAATGCAGATCATTTTTTTTTTTTTTTTTTTGTCTTAAGGTAAGCTTAGAGGATCCATTTTCTTTCACTGTTCCTTCTATTTCATTGATTAATCTCTCACTCTTTCATCCACTCAAAATTTAGTTATTGCCTATGATGTGCCAGGCATTGCAAAGATTCACTAGACATATAAAATGAGTAAAACAAAACTCATGCTTTTGAATTGCTCCTAATGCTACTTTCCATTTTACTCTCCTGGAAATCACCCATCCTATAGCGTGTTAAGTTCCATTGACTGGAAAATAGGCTGGGAGCTTAGTTTTATAAAACAGCATGTTGCTATGAAGATTCCAAAAATCTGGGGGTGCAGGGATTTGATTTATGTGATCTTAGCACATATAAGATAGCTAAGACTTAGGTCAGATCTCCTTAAAAACCTTGTTATGCCATTTCATGTGATCTCAGGCTGGCTGGTTACTACAACTGGGCTTGGTTTCCTCATCTGTCACATGAAAATAATAAAATACATCTAATTTAGAATTATTTTAATTTAAAATTATATCAACATACATTAATTGCTCAGTGCAATGCCTAGCCCATGGTAACTATTTATTAGATGGTGTCTACCATTTCCTCTCTGGGTGTTTGATTTCTTAACTGCAAAATGAGTAAATGATTCTAGGATCCAACCCAAATATTAAAACTTTTAATTAGAACAATCCTCCTTCTTGCCATCCCAAACCAGGGTTAGCCCCTGACCAATTTTTTTTCTCTCTCAAGCTCTCAGACCCTCTCTTGTTCATCCCCCAAAAGAACAAGGATAGTAAAGGATTCCTTACTTTTCTTCTGGGATGTGAACACAGGCCACTTCACATTCAATTTTAAGCATGAATTGTTAATGTTGCCATTGCAGCCAGAGTAGACAAACGATTCACATGTTTTGGAAGTATGGTTGTAGAAATATCTAAGAAATATATCAAAGCAGTCTCCATAATTCACGTCCATCACACAGGGATCTACATGAGAGGTTCACATTTAGTTAGGGAAAGATGAGTAGGATATATCAGGAAGGCTTGTCTTTGTGGGCTCTTGAAAATTCTCACTTTAGCTTGGAAACATTCTCAGACTCCTCAGGATCATTTCTCTTGGAATCAGAGTCACTTGGCAAGGCTGCCCTTAGTGATGCAACCTGCTTATAACTCCAAATTGCAGTCCTGGTCAGTAACTTGGAAAAATACTCAACTATCAAAAAGGAGCTTGTACAAAGTGATGAGGTCCCCTGCATTTCACATCTTTACAATTTACTGAAGTTTACTATCCTCCTTCTTCTCCATACCCTCATCTTCCCATCCTTTTAACTGCCTATTTAAGACATACAATTCAGAATATTCACTCCCCAGTTTCATAACACTATGCTATCTACACCTCAACATTCAGATAACTGTTCCCAAAGCAGGATGCATAACCATGGGGGTGAGGCTTTCACCCTCATACCATGTCATTTTTCCTTGCTTGCTGTCCCAGAGGCAACACTCTGAATTTATTTGGAAAATGGTTGAAACAACCATGATCATGGTTAGATTGGCAACCTAGAAATTATTGCCACCCTAATCAAGTAGCCAGTCTGGAATTTATGGTCTGGCTAAACTAGCCATTTGGGCACAGTTCCATGCATAATCTTATTTTATACTCACAACCACCCTCTAAAGTAGATGCTTTTTTGATCTTCATTTTATATGTGGGAAATGTGAGGCTAAGAGATGATAAATGTGACAGGACTAGAGCTTGGAGTCTGACTCAAGTTGTAAACTTGAGTTTACTTTGTCATACTCTGGGAGCACTGAGCCTGTACATATAATGTATAAGAAAATCTCATTACTTTTCACATCCACATTATAAACTCCTATAAGCAAGGATCAGGTGTTCAAGTGTTCTCTATATTCCCAGAGCCTAGATATTGAAAATGCTGGAATCTTCTCAGTCTTTAAAACCCTTTCTCTTTCATTTCAACAATACTTTTTTTCTTTTCTTTTTGGTGATACTGGGGATAGAACCCAGGGATGCTCTACCACTGAGCTACATCCTCAGCCTTTTAAAATTTTTATTTGGGACAGCATCTTGCTAAGTTGTTAAGGCTGTCCTCTAACTTGTGATCTTTCTCCCACAGCCTCTCCAGTTACTGGGATTACAGTCATGTGCTACCATGCCCAGTCCAATATATATTCTTGAAAGGCTGGGCCTTTCAAAAAACCCCAATTCAAAATACTTACAAAACCCCTAATTCAAAATACTTCCTGTCTTTTTGACCTCCTACAAAAAAGCTGTTTATCTGGAAATGACTTATTTGCCTCATATCTGCTTTTTTCTCCTCATCAAACATCCACGAGCCCCTTAGTATAAGTAGTGCCCTGATCAAGGGACTAATCATCTACAGATATTGCCACAAAAAGAGGACCTCCTGGCCCACCTAGATGGCACACTTTTTTGGGGGCCACTTTCCTCATTCATAATTAGCCTTTGGATTTATTTTCTGCCTTAACTTCATACCTTTGAGTTTTTGGCATAGTCTATCAAAAACGGCAATCCTACCACCCAGTAAAGGGGTAGTTAGTGCGCAGAAGATGAAGAGCCTTAGAAGAAATCCCAGCTTAGCAGGATTCATGGTGCAGTAAGCAGCAGGTCCAGGAGAATCTTGGTATCCACTAGTGTTATATTTTGGCTTTGATACTTAAAAGGGGCTGAGCCTACCCACCCCAAGAGCCAGGATTGGGCATCGCTAGGTGTTGAGTTGAACACTGAGTGCTTGGGTACCCAGCCATGAAACTGAAGGTCCCAAACTGATCAGACCCCTGATAGTAAGTCCCATATTCATGTAGAAACCATAGAAACTTAAGGATCAGAGCTTCTGTAGAAGGTTCAACCAGAGTGTTGAACCATCAGAGCAAGAAATTTTAAAAAGGATACTTCCTTTCTACTCTTCAACCATCTACAGCAGAGAAAAAAATTATCTTAGCACACCAGAATGTAATAAGTGCAACAGAAATATGGTTAGTTATAATTGCTAAAGTACTTCCTTCATGCCACATACTATGTTAAGTAATTTATAAAGACCAATCATTTAACCATCACACAGAACCCATGAGGTAGGTACATTTATTTTCCTCATTGACAGATGAAGAAATCAAAGCAGTGGTTAACACACACACACACACACACACACACACACACACACACCAAGCATTTACAACCTAACATCACCTGACATTGATTTTCTTTTGGTAAAATATGAAATAAAGTGTTTTTTTAAAAAATTCTTTTCTAATGGTTCTAGAACCATTTATGGATGGACTCCTCTTCTATTTAATCATATGATAACTTTTGCTATATATATGATATGTATGAATCATGGTAGAGATATAGTCATTCATTTCATATGAATGACTTTCTTTTTTTTTTGGTGGTGTTGGGGATTGAACCCAGGGCCTCATGTATGCAAGGCAAGCACTCTACCAACTGAGCTATATTCCCAGTCCATGAATGACTCTTTCTGAGCTCTTTATTTTACTCCACCGTATAGTTCTGTCTCAAAGCCACACTTAATCTCTTGGACTTTATATTACCTTAGGATTTTGCATTTTTATATAAATTTTAGAGTCAGCTTGATAAGTTTTTCAGAAAACCTATCCTGGGCATTGATTTGAGTTGCATTGGATCTAGAGATCAATTTGAAAGGACTAGTATCATGATATTTTCTTTTATATATGTAGTTTTCCATCTCTTTTGGTTTTCATGAATCTTTCAAGAAAGGTTTTTGATATTTCTCATATAGATATTATGATATTGTTTATATTTTTGATAACTTTGTAAATATTATATTTTATATTTTGATAATTTTGTCAAATATTACATTTCTTTCTGTTTATTTTGGTATACAAAAATGTGATATGTGTTATATATTGATCTTATATCCAGCCAGGCTCATTATTCCTAAAACTTACATTTTTTTTTTTTGCCTTTTATGAAGGCAATTTTCTGCGACAAATGACAGTTTTGTGCATTCTCTTCTAATTATGAGTGTTCCAAACTTCAATTTTTTCACTTATTGCTCTAGTTAGTATCTTGAGTACATTGTGGTCATCCCTATCTTTTTTTCAGATTTTAAGGGAATATTTCTAATAGTTTCACCTTGAAGAATAATGTATCCATTAGGAATTTTATCTTGTCAAGGATATTTCCTTCTATTCCCCATGTGCTAAAAAATGTTAAAATATCATGAATGGATCTTTGTTTTTTGTGTGGTACTAGTAATTAAAGCCAGGGTTGCTGTACCACAGAACTACACCCCCAGACCTTTTTAGTTTTTATTTTGAAACAGGGTTTCACTAAGTAGCCCAAGTTGCTCTCAAATTTCAAAGCCAGCCTCAGCAACTTAGGCCCCAAGCAATTTAGCAAGACCCTGTCTCAAATTTTAAAGATAAACAATGAAAAAAGGGCTATGGATGTAGCTCAGTGGTTAAACACCTCTGGGTCCAATACTGGGTACCAAAAAATAAATAGATAAATATTTCTTTTTTAGTTAGTTTGTTATTGGCATTTGAACTGATGTTGATTTTATATTTTGTGACTTAACTGAATTTATTAGTTCTAATATTTTTTTATGGAGTCTTTAAGGTTTTCTATATACGTGATCATGTCATCTGCAAATAGGGATAATTTGTCTTCCTCCCTTCCAGTTTGGATGCCCTTTATTTCTTTTGTTTGGCTAATTGCTCTGGCCGGGACTTCTAGTGCTGTGTTGAATAGAGGTGATGAAAGTGGGCATCCTTGTCTTGTTCCAGATCTTAAAGGAAGATCTTAAGAGTTAGAACATTGATGTTAGTTGTGGGCTTTTCATCTATGGCCTTTATCATGTTGGGGTACATTCCTTTTATATCTAATTCATTGAGTTTCAGACTTTTCCCCTGACTCTATTGTGCTGAATTGAATGCAGTTGGGCACTGCTCTAAACTACTATGCAGATGCTGCTTCAAGCTCGACATCTTCAGCTGCCTGAAGTTCATCTAAGGAGGATGCAATGGATTTGAGTACAGATTTCTTACTATAGAGGCATGTGAGGGTACCCATGTATCCTCTAAGTAAGAATCTCACAACATGCAGAGTCCAGAGGCTGAGAAGTGTCCATGGTCCCGGATCTCTTCTCTTTAGTTATAAGAGGCATGGAAAAGGAGGCCAAAGTAAGAATTTAGTGTGGGGAGGTTTAGAGTAAATGAAGGCTCAGGAATGAGGATTTGATTTCATTTTAAAATGAACAGAGGCATCTAGAAGCTGATTATTTGCTGTTTTCCAATAATCTTGATTAAACTTCTGTTTTCTATTAAGGCTGTTTGAGTTTTTGTGTTGCTGACCTTAACTTTTGGGATTTCTAAATATTGGACTTTATCCCTAACCTTATTGTTGTTTACTCCACCTTCTCATCCTTTTGCCCACCATATATTACTTGTTTATTTATATGTGGTGCTGAGGATTGAACCCAGGGCCTCACATGTGCAAGGCAAACACTCTACCACTGAGCCACAACCCCAGTCCTCCCACCATATATCATATGCCTAGAGTGAAGAGGGGAATTCCTAGAAGAGACCCCCCAGGCCCAGGGAGTTTTACCATTTGAGGTCCAGAAAACACTTTTGATGTATCTTGAACAAATTCATCTCTCAGGAACATTCTTCGATACACTCCATGGAACTTACTACATGTTGCTAGAAGCGCTCATAATTGCACACAGTCTCTGCATTTCTTCCTTAAGGATTGAGCCCATAGGTTTCTGACCTTTTCATCATATATCATATGGAAACTGCCCATATTGAATCAGTAGAAGCAGAGCAAACCTATGTTGTGTGTGTGTGTATGTGTGTGTGTGTATGCATATGTATATATACAGACATCATATATATATATATGTATGTATATATATATATATATCTTAATTTATTGTAAGGATTGTCTCACACAATGGATACCAAGTCCTAGATCTGTCATCTATACACTGGAAAACTACTGGTGGTATCCTTTGAAGGTCTGAGAACCAGGAGCATTGAGAGAAGATCAATGCTTAGCTCAATTTTAGCAAGACAACAAATTCAACCCTTCTCCACTTTTTTGTTTTAGTCAGGCTCTTGAGGGACTGGAGGATGCTCACCCACATAGGGGAGGGCCATATGCTTCACTAAGTTCCTCATCAAATGTTAATGACGTCTTGGTGCAGTGGCGCACACCTGTAATCCCAGCACTTGGGAGGCTGAGGCAGGAGGATCGCGAGTTCAAAGCCAGCCTCAGCAAAGACGAGGCACTTAGCAACTCAGTGAGACCCTGTCTCAAATAAAATACAAAAAAAAAAAAAAAAAAAAAAAAAAGGGCTGGGGATGAGGCCCAGGGGTCAAGTGCCCCTAAGTTCAATCCCTGGTACCAAAAAAAAAAAAAAAAAAAAAAAAAAAGAAATGTTAATGCCTTCTTGAAACACCCTTGAAGACACACCCAGAAATAATGTTTAAGGAGATATCTGGGCATCCTGTGGCCCAGACAAGTGGACACTTAAAACCAACCGTTAGCTGGGCGCGGTGGCGCACGCCTGTAATCCCAGCACTTGGGAGGCTGAGGCAGGAGGATCGCGGGTTCAAAGCCAGCCTCAGCAATGGCGAGGTACTTAGCAACTCAGTGAGACCCTGTCTCTAATAAAATACAAAAAAGGGCTGGGGATGTGGCCCAGTGGTCCAGAGCCTCTGAGTTCAATACCCGGTACAAAAACAAACACAAACAAAAAAAACCAACCATTGCAGGATATCAACCCTCACACTTCATAGAAATAATACACTCCCCACCCCCAACCCCCAATCTCACTGTGATTTCCTTCTGCTCCTTTGGTGACTCCAAATGCAAGACATTGTATTTATCAATTTTATTTATAAGTCTAACACCACTTGCTGATTATAGGTCAAATACTTTTCTCCACCATTCCTCCAAAAGATTCCCTGAATTTGTCTAACAGAAAGTTTCTGCATTCAACTCTTTTCTTTTTTTCTTTTTTTTTTTTTTAAAGCAGTCATAATGAAAGTTTATTTTTTTAATTTTAGGAACAAAATAAGTGCATACTAGTCAGGCTAGTATCTGGAGTTTTGTGCATATCAAATCTTTATTATAAAGCATTTATTGAATGCTATGGCACTTTCCCAGAAACCCATGGTTGTTAATTTTATGTGTCAGTTTGGCTCAGGGTAGAGTGCCCAGTTGTTTGGTCAAGCACCAGTCTAGATGCTGCTGTAAGGCATTTTAAAAAATATATATGAGTAAGATTTAAATCAGTAGATTTGAGAGCAGATTACTCTCCACAGTACCAGCAGGCCTCATACAATCAACTAAATCAACTCTTTTCTTTGACATTTAACTTTCGGGACCAGCTTCTCTGATTATCTAGTATTCCTGCAAGGCAGAAAACCTATCATCCAGAATCTCTGACTGAAACCATTTCTTGTAACTACTCAGAGATTCATTTAATTTTGGTTGCATTAAAGTGGGAAATTGTTCCCATAAAAACGTGTTGACTAGACACAAAAGGACAGTAACTGAGTGCCCGTCAGGAGAGTCTTTCTTTGATGCCTCTTTTTTAGTTTGACCACACCCTCTTTATTCTCATAGTTTTGTTCATTTGGCTTCCGGTTTCTTTCATGTATTCAGCTTGTACTCATCTTGTTGACAGGGACTACCCCATTAGCACTTCCTTCTTTTAAATTATTTAAAGATAGGATATCGGAAGGATAGCCTTCTTTCTTGTCTTCCTGCTCTACTCTTTCTAGTTCTTCTTGTCTTGCCCATTACTTCTAGTGTTATCTTTGTAAACACTATTTATGTATCACAATTTTCTAAAAATTTAAAAGCTCTTCAAAGGGAATATTTCTCTTTTTTTGAAGAGGAATAGATGAGTATTTTAGACCTATCCTATTTCTGTAGTATTTAAGTTCATCTTGTTCTTTTAAAAATTATCATACCAATGTTATTATACATCTACATTCTTCCCGTGGCAGATTGTAGTTCCTTTGTATTCCCTACCTTTTAATTTGCTCCTGCCTCTTGTTTTTTATTTTATTTTTTTCCAGTCGAGAGATGTTTTCAGGCTTGAAATGTTTTGCAGGCTTGAAATGTTTTGAATATACTCCTTTGACTTCCACATTTTGCCATGACAAGATGCATATTTTTTTTTTAAAAAATTGTTCTTTTTAGTTATACATGACAGGAGAGTCAATTTAACATATTTACATATTTATACAAACAAGGAGTATATCTTATTCTTTTTTTTTTTTTTTTTTTTTTTTTTGGTACTGGGGATTGAACTCAGGGGCACTCAACCACTGAGCCACATCCTCAGCCCTATTTTGTATTTTATTTAGAGACAGGGTCTCACTGAGTTGCTAAGTGCCTCGCCATTGCTGAGGCAGGCTTTGAACTCGCGATCCTCCTGCCTCAGCCTCCCAAAGTGCTGGGATTACAGGCGTGCGCCACCGCGCCCGGCAGTATATCTTATTCTAATTAGCATCCCAGTCTTGTGGGTATACATGTTGTGGAGATTCACTGCGGTGTATTCAAATATGTACATAGGAAAGTTATATCTGATTCATTCTACTATCTTTCCTTTTCCCATCCTCCCTCCCTTTTCTTCATTCCCCTTTGTTTAATCTAATGAACTTTTATTCTACATGCCCCTCCACCCCACTCCGGCCTTGTTGGGTGTTAGTATCCACATATCAGAAAGAACATTTGACCTTTGGTTTAATGGGATTTTCTTGTTTCATTTAGCATGATAGTCTCCAGATCCATCCATTTATTGGCAAATGTCAGAAAGTCATTCTTCTTTATGGATGAGAAATATTCCCCTATGTGTATACCACATTTTCTTTGTCCATTAATCTGTTGGAGGGCACTTAGGTAGGTTCCATAGTTTAGCCGGGCTTGGTTGGCTTTCTTAAAGCCCCTCATATGGTTTTGTGGAAGGGAACACAACACTCCTTGGAACTATGGCATCCTTACAAACAAAATATCTCCACAAATCCTCTCTTTTATAAATAAAAAACACTAACACTAACCTCCTCTTAGCCTGGTGGTGATAGCCATTGGATACTCTGGCCTCTTCTGAACACTTCTCTTTACATGTGTTTCATACTTCTCTTTCAAACGGATTGGTGCTTATTAATAATTGTCTCTAGATTTGAAGTGTCAGCTAAAATATGAGAGAACTGATTCCATAATGATCACACATACATGTTTTATACCATGAATCTACTGCAATATACCTAGCCTTCTATCAAGTACCAAAATTATTTCAAATATTTTGCATTTATAAATAGCATGGAAGAACATCTTTGTTTACATCATTATTTCATCACTATATTTTTCTAGACATGATCTTTACTTGGTGTGATGCCTATGGGTCATCCAGTCCTAACACCCAACCAATCCTCCAAAAACACAGGCTTATTACTGTATCATCTCTAGTTCTTCCTAGTTGGAAAATCTGTATGGTAATTGCCTGTGAAATAGGAGATCTTCATTTCTTGGTCTCTTTACTTCCTGTTCCCTCCTTGGCCTGTTTTCATATTACACTCTTATATTATATCCCAAGTACAAAGTTCAAATATATGTTTCAACAATTAGTATATATTTATTGGAATTTTATTTCTTTCACAAATAATTAGAATTAAGCACTAATACACTACATGTAAAAA
Organism: Tamias sibiricus; assembly: GCA_025594165.1. Lineage (NCBI taxonomy): Eukaryota > Metazoa > Chordata > Mammalia > Rodentia > Sciuridae > Tamias > Tamias sibiricus. Next base: position 165,984,349 of record CM046659.1, read on the forward strand.
GTCTTCTTATATGCCATTAAACCTTGGTGAAATTATCTGTTACTGTGATCTTTAATTTGCTATCATTATGTGGACATCAACTTTATATAGCTTGAAGCAGTACTTTCTATTAGAACTTCCTGTGATGGTGGAGATTTTCTCTATTTAAGAGGTATAATACAGCTACTCGTGGTTATTGAATGTCTGAAATGATAAGACTGAGAAATTCATTGAATATTTTATTTTGTTATAATTAATATATATTTATATTTAAGTAGTCTCTTGTGAGCCGTGCTTATAGTACTGGACAGTTCAAGCTTTGATTTTTTTTGTTTTTTGTGCTGGGGATGGAACCTTGGGCCTCATGCATACTAGGCAAGTGCTCTACCACTGAGCTACATCCCCAGTCCCAACTTCAGTTATTAAAGTAGTGATTACTACATTCTGAATGGGTCAACTTATACATTGACTCAGGTCACCTGAACCATATCTAGTCAGTTTCTGGAGTTCAGAAGCCTGCAGACTTTTCTGAACAGTCCTTCCTGCTCTGGTCCAGGGGTTACCAGGAAGTCAGCCAGATTAGGAAAGTATCACAGAAGAGAGGAGTAAGGATGGACTTGTGATAAATTGATCTCCAGAAAAGTTCATATACAGAAGCATGTAATTGAAAGGAAAGCAGAATTGTGGGAGTAGGAGGCCATAAATTTTCAAGTTGGTAACATTCAAAAGGAATTTGGAGGTTTAGTTCATCAGAGGTGTAGTAGAGAAGTTGAGGTCACTATTAAATCAGCTGATCCTTCATTGTGAGGTTTAATCACAGTATCTTCCAAGGATACAGTGCTTTCTACAACTATGCCTTCCTTGCTGCTTCTTGTGAATTCTTTTTCTTTTTAATATTTATTTATTTATTTTAGTTGTACACAATGCAATGCGTTTTATGTTTACGTGGTGTTGAGGATCGAACCCGGGCCGCGCACGTGCAAGGCAAGCGCTCTGCCGCTGAGCCACAACCCCAGCCCCCTTGCTGCTTCTTAAGATGATATTTAGTAGCTCAGAAAATACTGTACTTGTCTTCTTTAACTTGAGTTAATTTATACGGAATTTGCAGAAATGAAAAAAAAAAAAAAAAAAAAAAAAAACAACCAGTCAACCAACCGTCTAGAGTTGATAGTGGCATGAATGCTGTGATCCCTTTATAAAACAAGAATCTTGGATAAAGGAAGGATTGGCAAGACATGAGTAATAACAGTAACATTCTTAGGCCTTCTGCCAGCAATCTTGCATGAGAGTTTCATGTGTCACCTTATTGCATCTTCACTACATACCTGAGGGGTAGGTGTTCTTAATCTCCATTTTACAGGTGGACAGACTAGGGTTCTGAAGAGTTAGGAGAGGCTTAGCATCATCATGTCAGCAGGGCAGAGCAGAGTTCCAGAGTAGCAGGGACCCTTCACCCTTACTCTTCTAATACCCTATGTGAATAGATATTCTCAAATTTCTTTCTTTCTTTTTTTTTTTTTTTGGTTTGTTTTCCTATATATTGTAATTTTCCATGAGCAAATATAAATCAGTTTAAAAATAATTTATAAAATGAGTCTGACTCCAGAGGCAAAACTGAAGTAGGCTACTGCCATTTGAGGGACTCCGGATTCTTCAGTGAAGATTTTCCTTACAAGAATAACTCATCAAAGGTTAGCATTAATCTACTCCTTGCCAGCCTCTTCTCATCTCTATTTGAAAAGTCTGTATTTTATCTTTATTGTATAGAAAGCATGCACTAGGTGCTCGGGTTCTGCTTTCATGGGACTCAGACTCCAGAAAAAATAGTAACTTAAATAATTACAATACAGTGTGTTATGGTTTATGGTAGGTGAAAAGACACCGGGAAAAGACACAGAGAGTCACTAATTTTGTCTGGAGTGAATTGGTGAAATTTCCATGGAGTTTTAAATGGAATATGAACCTTGAAGCATAAGTAGTAGCTCATCAGGAAATTGGGGAAAAGACATTGAGGCAGAGAGAAGAGTGAGGATAGAATGTGGAGAGAGAGAGAGAGAGAGAGAGAGAGAGAGTGTTTAGTGGGGCAGTTTCTAAGTACAAAGGGAACTGAGGAGTTATGAGGCCTGAGTTGTAAGCAGGGGGAAGAGTATCAATGGAAAAACTGAGTGGAAATAAGAAACCCATTCAGAAGATGGCTGAGCTGCCCATGGCGATCCCTTGGGAAAGACATTTTTCAGATATCTCAAGCTTTGTGTTTTGACTCTTGCTCCACTGGTTGATGGAAGCTGTTCAGATTCCTTCACCTCTATGTTCCTCAAGTTTTTTGTCTGTGACCTGAGAATTATGACTTCTGTGAGGAATAAATTAGATGGCCTAAAATGTTAGTTGACATTAAAAGGTTGGGAGCCCTTAACTACGTCTCCAGAGCCCAAGGTTTGGTGGAAGACTGTGACAAGGCCTGTCTGGCCTCATCATCCTCCCTTCCAGGTGGCCTTGGAGAACTCAACACTGTGCTTTCTGGGACCAAGTTCAGCATCTTCTGAGGCCCTCTCTAGCACTCTCACCTCCTTCCTCGCCTGGCCCTCCCACTCAGCTCCACAGGCCTATCCAGAAGAAGCAGTCTGCAGGAGATGGGCTACAGGAGAAGGGAGGAAGAACCCGGGACCCATGGAGACAACAGATGTGACAGTTAATGTGCTATGGGAAAGGGCTGAGTTTCTCTCAAGCCTATCAGAAGATAGTAGGATTGGAGCTTCTGGTTCCCATAGAAGAGATATCTCAGGTGCATGATAATGTTTTTCTGCCTGTCCAAGAATGAAGTCCTGCCTCATTGGGCAAAGTATTAGAGTGGGACTTACAAAGTCTTATGTACCCATTATGTAGCCACTTGACCCTGACATTGCAATAAAAATATAGTGTCATCAGCCACGTTTAGTTAGCCTTTTACCTGGGTCAAACAGCTGGGTTTTTACTATGATTTCAGTGTCTTTCTGCTGCATGAGCCCTGGATGATCTAACCTTGGAGACGCAGGGATTGATGGCTGACGTTTGGTGTGAGCAGTTAGTTATGCCTAGGTGCAACAGGAAGGAGCACGATGAGCTCACGGGGGCCTGAGCACGGACCCCATGCACTTGTACTGTGCACTGTCCCCCACCTGCTCCACTGTTCCCGCTTAGTAAAAGGTTAGCAAGACAGCTCCAAGCTCAAATGCCACATTTTAATCTGGATACTCTAGTGACATCAGGACAATTAGAAGACCCTAAGTCCCTAATTTCCCCCAAACTCCTCTGAAACAAAAACCACCAAATTATGAATACTATCATTGTTTTGGGGTAGAGTTATGGGAGCCTACATTTTTTCACCATGCTTGTAACACTGATAAAGTTATAAAGATGATCTTATATCTTTTTTTTTTTTTTAAAGAAGAAATGCCTAAAATCCAGAAAGAGTGACTTTGTTACATGACTTGCTAGCAGCTTCTAGCTTTTGCTGACTCTCTACCGAGACCAAGTTCTTCATCCATGTGGCTTTGTGTTACCCTCACAGTACCCCAAGGCATGAATGTTCTTGTCATCTTTCATGGTCTTGGAGAAGTACAGTGAGATGACCAAAGTCACACAGCATGAAGAGTTCAGTTGGATTCCTTGCCCAGGGCACTGTCAACCTGGAGGCAGGAAGAGCCTGTTCCTGGCAAAGCCTCAGATCTGAGTGCCCTGTGCTCCCCTTGGGTCATAATTCTGCCTCCTGTTGGTCTGTGTTGCAGAACTCACCTGGGACCGTACTCTGCCCCACGGAGCCCAATGAAAGGACCTGGCGGGGACAAGGCAATATGGCCCTCAAAAAGACTATTCTGGCCTTGTGGGAATATTGGTGACCCTGGAGAGGCTAAAAGAGGACAAGGAGCATCCCTGGGAGATGTCATCCCAGGAATGCCAGGCAAGCCCTGTACCTACAAAATGCTTTGGGTAACATACTTCAGTTGTCAGGCATGGGGTCTCCTGAAGTTCCTTCACCTACCATTTCTGTCCCTGAAGAAAAATGTCTTTAAATGTTATCCAGTGCAGTTTGATTCTTGGAGATTTAATTTTTATCTTCTATGACTTCCACCATTGAAACTATACCACAAAGCTGAGTTCTCCTGCCACAGGCCAAGCAGAACCTCAAAAACCTCAGTGACAACAGAGTCATCTGTTTAGCTTCTGGTATTCTAATACAAAGCTAGAAAAATGTGGAGTTTATTTGTAAGGGCCAGTCTCTTGAGAGAAAAGTGGTTATCTAATCACTAAAATTTACTGAGCGATTATTATGTGGCAAGCAATATTTTAAAGCCTGTATGGATTGTTTATTTTAATCTCACTAATATTGTTCCATCTTTAAAACGAGGAAGCTGATGTCCATAGAGATGTTAGTTTGTTTAAGGTCACTCAGCTAAGAAGTGGTAGAGCCAGGATTTGAGCCTGGTTATTTGGCTCTGAACGCATACCTAAGTGTTCTAAACCTTGTCTCATGGCTGGGGATTTCACTTGGGGAAGGGGAGACAGAAGAGAACAAGACAGTCATACTTCTCTCAAGAAGTTCTTTGGTCAAGTTTCCTGCTGTAGGTCTTTTGAGACATTCTGGCCTTGCTAGCAGGAAGCAAACAAACAAAAAAACAAACAAACAAAAAAACCAGAGTCTGCATTTTATTCATAAGAAAAAGAAAGGCCAAAAGAGAGGAATCATTTTCCTGAAGGTGAAAGACATATTCGCAAAGCAAGATTCAAAATCAGATGTCTCATCAGCACCCTGATGTCCTTCCTCTGTCCCAGGGCATTCTCCCTTAGCAGACTGAGGGCCATTAACTACGGCTTTCTGGATGGACCTCCAGGGCCGGAGAATGCAGGGTCCAAAAGAGATGTCTGGTGAAAGGAGGGCAAATAAAAAGCAGAGACCCAAATTTGCTTTGAGATTTTGGGAAAAAGAAGGGTTATGTCGCTCAGGAGTGGAAGAGGCTCTTCTCGTCAGGATTTTGTGGAAATTTTATTCTTGGTAAAGAGAAGGAATGTTGGTAATATGTCAACAACAACCAAAAAAAAAAAAAAAAAAAAGATAAAAGAACCTTTACAGTGACTCATACTCCTCTATTGGTCTCCCACCAGGATCAGGACTGGACATGGAAAGTTCCTCATCTGGGGTTTCTGGAGGTCTGTTTAATGAACAGACTATCCCGCAGAAGGCAGAACAGCAGCGAAGTCCTAGTGCCTTGCAATCTTTCTGGAACGTACAGAATTTGGAACAGTCCTCAGGTTCTGATTGGCAGGGTGGAGGTTCCAAGATATATTCTGAAACAGAGAATAAGTAAGGGAAGGGTTTAAAGAACAGGCTGGAGTAACATTGAAAGCTCAGAAAGCCCAGAAAACTTGCCACCCCATTCTTCCCTTTGTGGTCCCCAGGAAAAGAATCAGGTTTTGTCTTTAGCTGTTGTCTTCCTTGAATTCTGATCAGTGAACCAGGGTTTGGATATTTCATTAAAGACAGAGTTTGGCGGAACCCTGAACCCATTGGTCATTTACCACCATTGCAAGTCAGATGCCAAGTCCCCATAGACCCTGGTTGGGTCTAGTTCATGGGTATGAATAGAAGGTGGGAGGTAAGAAAAGGTATTGTGTACCCTTTCTTCACTTATTCATTGTGTGGCCTTAAGCAAGTCATAAAGCTTCTCTTTATGTAGGGTCAATCTAACACAGGCTATTTGTATAGACAAAGAGTAAATGGAAGGTAAGTTTTGGGGATGAAAGCCACACAACAAATTGAAGGTACTGGATCAGAGAGTAAGGACCCAATTCACAGGTGAGTTCTGGGAGTGACTTCTTTCATGGTGAGAAGGGTGCACATTCAGAAGGGGTGCAATGATTCATCTTCTCTCCCCTGATGTCTCCTGATTAGGAGCCCAGAGCCCAGGATGCCCTACTTCCTACTGTTAGAGAAGAATAATCTTCATGTTGACACCCCCAAACATTTCAGTTCAAAGCTAAGACCCACTTCCAGTGAGAGATACTGTCCAAATGCCCCAACCCACAGTCTCTTCTCTGTTCCTGAATTCTGAGGCATTAAGTTTGGGCCCCATTAACCCCTCTCCCCAACTGGTACCTGGCCCTCATTTTTGTGCCCTGTGATTTGTCCTTTCTTTAGGGCCAAATTATAGACGGGGCATCTATTCCCGATCGGTTGGCTTACTGTTCTGAAAAAATTAGCCATTAGATGGGAGATCTATTAAGACACCATGATAATTTGAAAGAAATGAATGAAGAATGAGGTTGGGCTATCATGGTAGCTTAAACAACTGGCACTAGAGGCAGGGTGAAGGAAGCTGAGTTCCAAGCTGTTGACAGTTTTGATAGAGATCAGTAACCAGCACTCACTCTGGACTTCTCAGACACAAATCATTGGGGCAGTGTCAGAAATTGGAGCCAGTCCTCAATTTGAAGAGCTTGGGGTTCAGTGGAGCAGTGTGGGAAAAGAGGCCATGGGCCAGGGCTCTCAGAGAGGTTGCTGTCCTCAGGTTTTGCTTCCTATCTGGATGTCTGGTCCTAATCTCACTCACAGCACTTAGCAGTCTTTCAGAAAGGCTTTTGTGGGTCTTGTCAAATTCTAGTCCTTGATTCCCCAGTTAACTTGGCCTTGGGTACTGCTAGGTTCTTGCAGCTTGCTTAGCCCCTCGGTCCTCATGTCATCATGTCTGCCCTGAAGCTCCTAAAACAGGACCTATCCTGCTCTGAAACACAATCTATCAGACATATTCTTTTTCTAAGTCCCAAATATTCTGAAGAGGCTTTCCCCACAGAAAAGTGCATTCAGGAAGAATAGTAGTTCTGTTCCCATTTGGTACCGGTCAAGGTTAGCATTACTTCCCTTGTTAGGTTGAGTTAGACAGTGATGGTGGCTGATATAGACTATACTGTCCCGTTGATGATAATTCCTGGTGATTGTGCAGTACCTCTGAAAAAATATATATACATATATATGTTGTATATATACACACAATATATAATATATATCTTTTATATATTATATATCTTTTATATATAATATATCATTATATATATATATATACATATATATATATATTAGTTGTTGATAGACCTTTATTTTATTCATTTATATGTGGTGCTGAGAATCGAACCCTGTGTCTCACACATGCCAGGCAAGTGCGCTACTGCTGAGCCCCAGCCCCAGCCCCACCTCTGGATTTTTAAAAAATGAAATAAAGTGTAAGACTTTTTTTCCCTTCCTCCCCAAACATGCTCCAAGGCCAATGTCGTGTAGATTGCGGATTGAGTTCTACCATTTCATTTTCCTGCCTGTTTAAATGCTTGAAAAGTAGGGCCAAGCCTCTTGGAAGGAACCAGGGCAGCAAGACTATGCTGGGGATGAGGCTGATAACACAGTAATGAAAACTTATAGAACATGTCCCATGGTCTAGGAAGAGTGCTCTCTGACTGCATGCATTATTTCAGTTTTTCCTCCCAACTATCTCAATACCATTGTATCCATTATAAGGAAAAATTCTGAGACCCAGACACTTGGCCCAGGGTCATGCAGTAACCAAACAGCAGAGATTCAAACTGAGATCTTGTTGACAACAAAGCTTGGGCTCTTGAACATGACACTATTTTTTCATGACATATTCTGGATCCTCTCCTCTCCACAGAGGCTGCTTCCCCCCACCCACCCACACTGGACCCAGACCCCCACCTACTCAGAAACTGCTCCTTGGGACTCCCAGACAACAGGTGCAGTGTTAGGCAGAACACCAGCAGGAGCTGAAGAGGCAGCAAAGGTGTCATAGTGCCACCAGGATGGGTGAGTACGTCTTGGCCCAGGACAGCTGGTTTTGACCAGGTGCTGCTGTGAGGAGAAGAGAGAAAAAGAGGTCCCAGTGGAGCCTCCTGGTTCTGGCCTTGTTTTGTATATTCCAATCAAGGAGGGTGTGGCAGAAACCCAAGCACCTCCCAAGCACACCTAGTACAGGGCCAGGTAGTGTTTCCAAATCCACTCCTCCTCCATCCCCTAATCGTCACCTTCTTCTTCTTCTTTTTTTTATAGGCAGTCTTTTTTTTAATTTATTTATTTGCTTTAGTTGTACACAATGTGTTTATTATAACGTGGTGCTGAGGATCGAACCCGAGCCATGCACGTGCTAGGCGAGCACTTTACTGCTGAGCCACAACCCCAGCCCCAATCTTCACCTTCTTATGTCTCTATCTATATAAGCCTTTTTTTTTTTTTTTCTTTTCTCATGATGCTGGGGATGGAACCCAGAGCCTCGTGCATGCCAAGCACATGTTCTACCATGGACGTCTTAGTTATGACTTCAAAATATGTCTAAAATAACTTTTCCCTGTGGAGATCTTACATGTCTTTGTTATATTTATTCCCAGAGGTTTACATTTTAAAAATGAGATTGTAAATAGTACCATAACTTTTTAGTTCTTTCCTTTTGTATATTGCCAGAGAAGCGGAAATGGCTTTTGTGTCTGGATCTGTAACCAGTTAGCTGGCTATATTCTCCCATTGTTCATCATAAGTTTTTTTTTTCAATATTTATTTTTTAGCTGTAGTTGGACACAATACCTTTATTTTATTTATTTGTTTTTATGTGGTGCTGAGGATCGAACCCAGTGACTTGCACATGCTAGGCAAGCACTCTACTGCTGAGCCACAACCCCAGCCCTCATCATAAAATTTTTGGTGTGTTCTTTTCAGTGTTCATCATCTGTAAATAATAATGGCTGTACTTTTCTTCTTCAAACTTTATGCCATTTTTATTGTCTCTTGGGCTGGCCAGGCTCCCCAGTATATTGTTGAATAGAAATCTAATACCTGATTTAAAATGAAAGCTTCTTAAATTTCTCCTTTTTGTATAGTCTGTTTCAGGTTTCTCATAAGCACTCTTTACCAGGTTTAGAAAGTTCTCTTTCATTCTTAGCATAACCATAAAATTTTCATTAATTTATGTCAAATTACCTCTATTAAAAAAATTTTTTTTTAGTTGTAGGCAGACACATACCTTTATTTTATTTATGTGGTGCTGAGGATCAAACCCAAGGCCTCACACATGTGAGACAAACTCTCTACCGCTGAGCCACAGCCCTAGCCCCTCAAATTACCTCTATTGCTCTTTTCTATATATGTTGAGAAGATAACGTTATTTCCCCTGTTGATTTGTTAATGTAATGAATTACACTAAAGATTTCTTTTTATTTAAAAAAAAATTTTTAAGTTGTAGATGGACACAATATCTTTATTTATTTTTATGTGGTGCTGAGGATCAAACTCAGAGCCTCACACATGCGAGATGAGTGCTCTACCACTGAGCTATGGCCCCAGCCCACACTAAAGATTTCTAACATAAATCTCTTCTTGCATTTTTATGATAATGTGATTTTTTGTGCATTTGGTTAAGTTTTTGAAAGTGTGTGTATTTTATTTTTTTTAATTAGAGCATCATAATTATACACAGTATTTGGGTTTGTTTTGACACAAGATCATACATGCAAGGAATTTGATTTTAATCCCCATCCCCCTTGCCTTTCCTTCCCTTCTCTCTTGCCATTCCCCCCCCCCCCCACTCTGTTGTACCCAGGGAAATGCGAATTAAAACTCCAAGCCACGTCACACTTGAGCTAGAAAGAAGACTTTATTAAGCTGATCAGCAGCCACCATCCGCACACACCACACACAGCATGACAAGATGACAAGATAATTAGTTTCTTGAATTCATATTTCCCCCTTTTTTCCTTGCACAAACATACTTACTTTCATGTTATTGTTTATATTTAGTTGTTCAGCCAATGTAGGTAAGCCACAGTACAGAAGCTGAATTTGGGCAGTTAGTGAGAAATGCAATGGGTACAATGGTATTTCCCATGGGACTTTCCGGGTTGGCATAGCAGCAAGTAAGTAGAAGGGAAGGCGGTCAAAATGATCCTAGTTGAGTACACGTTAGAGAATGGTTACTAATGTCTAGACAATCAATCTCTGACAAGGTATGTTGCCCAAGAAAAATGGAAATCAAAGAGAACAATTTTACATTGTATAAAAAATGCTATTTTTGTGTTGCCAAGTATGTCATCCTAGGTAACTATTAATGGGTACAGAGGCAGAACTCTCTGTGTTCTACTATTTCTGAGAAATAGAACTATTTCTCGGAACTCCTAAGATGGCTGCTGAAGGACAAGATGGAGTCCCTTCAGTTCTCTTATCACAACTCTACTGATCTTCCTTTCATTCCTTCATTTATTATTTTTTTTTATTTTAAAGTATTTAAGGTTTATGTTCATAAGTAAATAGGTCCTGTAACTTTTCCTTCTGATACCAGGATGATTATCAGCCCTGGTTGTATAGGCTGAGTAGCAGCCCTTCTTTATCAATTCTCTGGGAAGTTTTGTGTAGGATAAAGATAATTAGTTTCTTGAATTCATATCTCCCCCTTTTTTCCTTGCACAAACATACTTACTTTCATGTTATTGCTTTGATTTGACAATGTATCCTGGAAATTAGTCTAGAGCAGTTCATGGCAAAGCTTCCCTCATTAACAGCTTCATTTCCATTCCATCATGTGTGATAGATAGGCTTGGGCCAACAGGCCACCTCCTCCATGGAAATTTCCATTAGGAGCAACCTGGTTTCATTTTCCCCAGGCAGGAGCCAATCAGCCTAAAGGTCGCTGTGTTCCCAGGCAGGAGCCAATCGGCTTAAAGTTCGCCCTGTTTACTGGGAAAAGAGCCAATAGCGTTAAAGGTCACTCAGGCACCCCCCCCCCCCACCACCAGAAATCCCTACTTAAGTCCCTGCCTGCCTGGGGCTAACAACATAACAGCTCCTCCCTGCAGAGAGGAAGCAGCCGACACAACAGAGGAAGCAGCCGACACAACAGCTCCTCCCTGCGGAGAGGAAGCGGCTGCTGCAACAGCTCCAGACTCACCGTCTCCAGCCGGATGGCGCTGATCCAGCCTCCAGCCCATCTGCAATGACTGCCTCTCTTCTAGCCACACCTTACCCACCTTCAATTACCACTTAGTTGATCTCCATCTAGGGATTAATTCGATGATTGGGTTAAAGCTCTCATAACGCAATCATTTCTCCTCTAAATTTTCTTGCATTTTCTCACACATGAGCTTTTGGGGTACACCTCACATTCAAACTATAACAGATGTTATGCATATTGTATTGTGTTTGTTGGCCTTTTTTATATCTTTGGAGCAATTTCTATTTGAATCTTTTGCCCATTTGGTAATTGAGTTGTCTATCTTCTTCTTCTTAAATTGGAAGAGTTCTTTAGATAATATGGATACCCTTATGAGATATATGATTTTTCAGTGTTTTCTCCCATTTTATAGGTTGTTCTTTCACTTCTTTGACAAAGTCATTCTGATACACAAAATTTTTAAATTCCCCCCTTCCCTAGTTTTCTTTCCTTCATTATGTTTGTAGAAAGACTGACCTGGTGAGTACAGACTCAAAAGGTTACAAATATCTCAAAATATGTAATTTTTCTAATGTAGTCATGTTATTAAGAGTCATCTGAAAAAGATGTTAACTTTGGCAAAGTCCAGTTTATCTATTTTTTCATTTGTTGCTGTTTTGGGCACCATTTATTTTTAAATTTTTATTTATTTTTCTTTAAAAATGTCTTTATTAGTGCATTATGGTTATATATAATATTGGGATTTATTTCAACATAATCATACATGCATGGAATATAATTTGTTCCACTTTAATCTACAGTATGTCCTCTTTCCCTCCCCTTTTCCCTCTCTCTCTTTCTATTCCTTTATTTATTTATTTTTGGATACTGGGGATTGAACCCAAGAGTGCTATACCACTGAGCTATATCCCCAGTCCTTTTGAGACAGGGTCTGGCTAAGGACTGTTGTTGAAGGACTTACTGAGTTACCCAGACTGACATTGAACTTGTGATCCTCCTGCCTCAGGCTCATGGGTTGCTGGGATTATGGGTGTGCACCACCTTACCCACTGGTATAATTTCTAATGATCTGTTGCTCAATACAAGATCATAAAGATTAATTTATGTTTCTTCTAAGAATTACCAGTTCCTATATTTAAATCATTGATTCATTTGAATTAATTTTTGCATATGATATGATGTGGGTCCAGTTTCATTCCTTTGCATGTGAATATTCATTGTCCCAGCACCATTAGTTAAAGTGACTGTTTTCTCTCCATTGAATAGTCTTGTCATCCTTGTGGAAGGAAATCTAGTGGCTATAGATACATGGGTTTATTTCAGGACTCTCAGTTTTGTTCTGTCAGTCTGTATGTCCGTTCTTATGTCAGAATCATGCTGTTTTGATTACTGAATCTTGGTAGTAAGTTTTGAAATCAGGAAATAGGAGTCCTGAAACTTTGTTCTTTTTCAAGATTGTTTTGGCTATTTAGGGCCTCTTGCAGGTCTGTGTTAATCTCAAGATCAGCTTTTCCATTTCTCCAAAACAAAAAACAAACAAACAAAAAAAACTCCAGTATTTTGATTAGGATGACATTGTATTGCCATCTTAATAATTTTAAATCTTCCAGTCTAGATTATGGGATGTCTTTCTATTTATTGAAGTTTAAAAAAAAAAACTTCTAGGTCCCACCTTTAAAAAAAATACTTACACATAGTATTTTGGTTCATTTTGACAAAATAAAACATGCAAGGAGTTTTATTTCAATCCCCATTCCCCCTTACCCTTCTCCCCTCCCTCCCTTTCTTCTCCTCCCACTCCTTTATTTATTTATTTTTGATTGGCTTTTCTACATATACATGTAAGTGGAATTCTTTTTGGTACATTTATATATGTATATAATACACTATTGTTAAATTTATTCCATATTTCTGTCCCTTTCCCTTATTTCCCTCCTTCCTTCTCATTCTCCTTCTTTTACTTTACTAATCTACCTTATTTTTTATGATATCCAATCTCTTCCCCTGCCACCTTCTTTCCCTTATTTTGCTGTATCTTCCACATTATGAGAGTAAACATTCAAGTCTTAATTTTCTGAGCTTTGCTTATTTCATTTAACATGTTTTTTTCCTTTTCCATCCATTGACAAACAAATGTCACTATTTCATTCTTCTTTATGGCTGAGTAAAACTCCATTGTGTGTATATACCACAGTTTCTTGATCCGTTTATCTATTGATGGGCATCTGGATTGATTGTATAACTTGGCTATTGTGAATTGTGCCGCTATAAACATCAAAGTGGCTGTATAGCTATAGTATGTTGATTTTAATTCTTTTGGGAAAATACCAAGGAGTGGGATAACTGGGTCATATGGTGGTTCCATTCCTAGGTTTCTGAGGAGTCTCTACGCTGTTTTCCATATTGGATCTACTAATTTGCAGCAATGTATGAGTATAATTTCCCCCCCATATCCTCGCCAGCATTTATTATTGTTAATGTTCTTGATAATTGCCATTTTGACTGAGGTGAGATGAAATCTTAGTATAGTTTTAATTTGCATTTCTCTGATTGCTAGAGGTGTTAAACATGTTAAACATGTTCTCATATGCCTGTTGGCCATTTGTATTTCTCCTCTTCCTCCTTCTCCTCCTCTTCTTCCTCTTCCTCATTTTTTGTACTAGGGATTGAACCCAGAGGTTCTTTACTAATGAGTTACATCCCCAGTCCTTTTTTTGTTAAATGTTTATTTATTTGCTTTAGATGTACACAATGCAATGTATTTATGTTTACGTGGTGCTGAGGATCGAACCCGGGCCGCGCACGTGCTAGGTGAGCACTCTACCACTGAGCCACAATCCCAGCCCCCCAGTCCTTTTTATCTTGTGACAAGGTCTCACTAAGTACTAGAGCCACACTTAGTTGTAGAGGTTGCCTCAGCCTCCCAAATCACTGGGATTACAGGCATGCACCACTGTACCTGGTTCTATTTCTTCTTTTTGAGAAATTTCGGTTTAGTTCTTTGGCATATTTATTGATTGGGTTATTTGGTATTTTTGGCATTGAATATTTTGAGTTCTTTCTATATTTTGGATTTTCAAAAATTCTTAATTAAAAATTATTTTTAGTTGTAGATGGACACAGTAACTTTATTTCATTTTTTAAAATGTGGTGCTGAGGATCAAACCCACTGCCTCACATGTGTTAGGTGAGCACTCTACCACTGAGCTACCACCCCAGCCATATTAATCCCCTGTCAGAGGAGTGGCTGGCAAAGATATTTTTCTCATTCTGTAGGCTCTCTCTTCACTCTCTTAGTCACTTCCTTTGATGTGTAGAAATTTTATATCTGATGGCATCCTACTCATTGATACTTGGTTTTATATTTGAGCTTTAGGGGTCTTATTGAGGAAGTCAGTGCCTATACCTATGATGGAGGGTTGACCCTATGTTTTCTTTTAAGAGTTGCATGGTTTCTGGTCTAATTCTTAAGTTTTTGATCCATTTTGGTTTGACTTTTGTGCAGGGTGAAAGATAGGGATCTAATTTCATTCTTCTACATGTGGGTATCCAGTTTTCCCAACACATTTGTTAAAAAGGTCTTTTCTTTAATATACATTTTTGGCACCTTTGTCAAGTATCAGATGGCTGTAATTATTTGGGTTTATGTCTGTATCTTATATTGTATTCCATTGGTCTTCATGTCTATTTTAATGCCAGTACCATGCTGTTTTTGTTACTATAGCTCTGTAGTATAATTTAAGGTCTGATATTGTGATGCCTCCTGTACTGCTTTTTCTTGTTCAGAATTGCTTTGGCTATTCTAGTTATCTTATTCTTCTAAATGAATTTAAGGACTGATTCTTCTAGTTCTGTGAAGAATGTCATTGGTATTTTGATGGGGATTGCATTGAATGTGTATATTGCTTTTAGTAGTATGTAGGCCCCACCTTTTATAGTTTCCATTAACTCCCAAGAGCACCATAGTAGGGACAAAATATTTACTACATAGACCTTTGGGGATAGCAGTTGACTTCATATGTGTTGAAGTTTGGTGTGCATTATATTTATAATGTTATGTCTTTTGACAAATTTTTTTTTAATCAATCATTTTTAACATCACATTCCAAATTAAAGTATATTTCCCCCAATATTAGCATAACTGCTTTAGCTTTTTTTGTTACCCTTTGTATAGAATATATTTTCCATACTTTGATTTTTCAAATTATTTGTCTTTGGATCTAAAGTAAATTTCTTTTAGACAGCGTATAGTTGATCCATGTTTTAAAATCCATTCTGTTGATTTCTGTCTTTTAATTGGTTAGTTTAATTAATTTACATTTAAAGTGATTACTGCCGGGCGCGGTGGCGCATGCCTGTAATCCCAGCACTTGGGAGGCTAAGGCAGGAGGATCTCAAGTTCAAAGCCAGCCTCAACAATGGGAAGGCACTTAGCAACTCAGTGAGACCCTGTCTCTAATAAAATACAAAAAAAAAAAGGGCTGGGGATGTGGCCCAGTGGTCAAGTGCCCCTGAGTTCAATCCCCAGCACCAAAAAAAAAAAAAAAAAAAAATAAATAAATAAATAAATAAAATAAAATAAAATAAATAAAAAAAAATAAAATAAAATAAAGTGATTACTGTAAAAAGGACTTAACTTTGACTATTTGCTGTTTGCTCTCTTTTTATTCCTTAATGGATCCAATACTGCCTTTTTTATGTCTATTTTGACTTTTTTCCCAATGTATCATTTGACTTCCTCTTTATTTCTCTTTTTGTACATTTTAAGTTAATTTTTTAGCAGTTACCATTTGGATTACAATTACCTTCTCAAACTTGAATCTAGTTTGAACTGATGCCAATTTAGCTTCAAAAGAATATAAATAGTCCTAGCCGGGCGCGGTGGCGCACGCCTGTAATCCCAGCACTTTGGGAGGCTGAGGCAGGAGGATCGCGAGTTCAAAGCCAGCCTCAGCAATGGCGAGGCACTTAGTAACTCAGTGAGACCCTGTCTCTAAATAAAATACAAAAAAAAAAAAAAAAAAAAAAAAGGGCTGGGGATATGGCCCAGTGGTCAAGTGCCCCTGAGTTCAATCCCCGGTACCAAAAAAAAAAAAAAAAAAAAGAATATAAATAGTCTTGATCCTGAAAGGAAGTCTGGTAGAGCAGAAGATGAAGATTAGGGTGGGGAAAAGTGAGGGGGAAGAAAGACAGGAGGGAAAAGAGAGGCTTATGAACTGAAATCGAATTTCATGTATGTATGATTTTGTTAGGATGAACCCAATTATTATGCATAACTGTAATGCTCTAATAAAATTGCCTACATATCGATCAACTTAGAATATCAAATCAAATCAAGTATTATTACTGATATAATGTAATAGTCTGTAAAGAACAAAATGTTTACCCCCATCTCTGTTGATATATTTGAGAAACATCTCTTAATGGGCATGAGAGAATGAATTGTCATTCTGTGCTCTGAAATGGATTAATTTTTTTTTAAAATATTTATTTACTTGGTTTAGTTGTACACAATGCAATGCATTTATGTTTACGTGGTGCTGAGGATCGAACCCGGGCCGCGCATGTGCGAGGCGAGCGCTCCACCGCCGAGCCACAATCCCAGCCCCTGGATTAATTTTTAATATGAAAAATAAAAAGTCTGCTCTCATACATCTCCTTCTGCCTACTCCCTAAAATGTTGTTATTGAAAGATGAAGATTGCCTTCTACTCCTCCTTAAGGTTTCACATTAAAGGATCATTCTTTCAGGAATTCTTCAATAATTCCTCCCAGTTGCTGGGCTTCTATAATAACTTCTTCTCTCCATCTATAGTCCTTGTCGTGTTGCATTATATTTATTTAATCTTCTTTTTCTTCTGCTATGTTATGATCCTAGAGAACTAGGATCAGAATCTGATTTATGCTGCAGTACATAACAGCATGTGCATTGCCCTGCACGTAGGAATTTTAAAAACATCAGTTCAGTGAATGCTTTCATTTGAGTCTTTCATTACTCTTGTGAGTCAGAGACAGGACTTGTCCAAGTCCTCAGAAGTTTGTTAAAGAGATGAATCAGCAATCTAGTGTTCTTCTACACCAGGAAGCTCCCCAGGGAGTTAGACTCTGGGGCCAATGATAATAGCTAGGTAGGGACCAAGAGCTTCCTTTGATCTGGATCTCCAGTGCCATACAGCAGTGGGTCCAAAACATGGGTATCACAAAAGAGAAAATGTTTGGTTTTGCCTAAACTGTGTGTTACTAGTTAGGATAGACTAAATCCTTTAACAGAGAGGCTCCATTGTAAAATACACGGAATGAAATAGAATTATTTCCTGCCCACACAATAATTCCTGATGGGTATTCTACAACAATAGGTGACTCTTCTTTCATGTGGTGATCCAGGGATCTAGGCTCCTTCCATCTTTTGGTTTCACCATGCTGTAGAGCTTTGCTGTCATCTCTACCGAGCGGGTAGAGAGGAAAATATACAAAGAAAACTTATCTTTTTAAGGCCTTGACCCATATGTGACAAATAATTTTTGCCTTCAATCTGTTGGATGAAATATATTCATTGTCATGCTAGCCACAGTGGGGTTTGGTTGGAGCAATGCAGCTCCTATTTGAGAAGTTATTTGTATCTGTATAACTCCTCTCAGCTAGGTAGTATGATGGTGTCCACTCTCCAATAGTTATCTTTTATGAGTAGATGGAAAAAAAAAACTGGAAAGAACATTCAGGAAAGGTCAAACAGCACTTTATAACTGTAGATCTGAGATTATACACAACAATCACACCTGCATACTGGAGACTGTTAGAAATTCAGAACATCGGATGGGGTTCAGATCTTCACTGCCATCCTCTTAACCAGCTTCTGTGCCAGCTGGGATTTCAGTACCTCCAGGTTGTCCCTCCTTTTTCCTATCAGGGAAGAATAAACATCTTCACTTCCAAGAGTCATTTCTTTCACAAAGTCTAACTTTGAGTCCTTGGCTGACAGGTCCTTCTCCTTATCTGAGCTCTAACACATCAACTATATGCCCCATTAGTCCCTTTTTCCTTGACCTCCACTGGTATATGCAATATATCTTAATATACCCACATGAGTACACATATTACATGTGTGCGTAGATCTTCTCAGGGTCACTGGGATGGAAAATGTAGAGAAGAGGAAGAAGATAAAAAGGAGGGGTCACCAAGCAAGGAAGTAGTAAAGGCTGTGGTCAGGAAGAAATAATTTCTGTTAAAGGATGAAGTGGAGTAATTGATTCTCAGCCTCATAGAAAAAGTCCCAGACTCAGAATTCACTTTCTCACCCTGTAAAACCAAACCAACTTTCCACATATTCCATTTTGGGGAGAGTATAACTTATGGCCAATGTTTGAACTGCTTGTATTGAGTTCTGATTTCTGCCCCTGGCCCTGCCACCAATTAGTACAGTCTGTGGCTTCACTTGAATGAGCAGGTGAGTCTCCTGACTCACAGCTGTCCAGGTCTGGCTATACCTAATGTGAATTAAGAGATCAAAGAGCTGTTCAGAATCCTTGTTATATGTTGTTGGGAAAAAAGACTGAGGAGAAGACTATCAAGTTACATTGAACACTGACTGAGCAGAGGCACCATAAGAGGTTGCAATATATCACCTACTCCTATGCTCACAGCTGGGCTGCCAAGAAAATGTGGATAAATTCAGTCTAAGGAGATCATCACATTTTCCTGGTGATACAAAGCTAGTCAATATTGGAGTCAAGATTCAACTTCACACCATTCTGAGGATAAAAGCTATGACCATTCTTTTGCTACCCAAATTTGTACAATGATTTTTGCCTGAATTCTCCATTTAAACTCTAGTGTCTTGCAAGACTTGAGGAAATAGACAATTATTTGCTGTTGAAGCAAACATGTTTGTTTGTTTCTCCATATACATGTTAAACATGAAACATGTACTTATATTTGTCACACTAATTTAGCTTCCACTCTGGAACCAAAGAAATAATCAAGGAATTTTGATTAAAAGTGTTCATAATATTTAGAAATTCAATATTGGTAATCTCAAATTGGTGACAAGAGAGAAACAATGAAAAATCATATTTTTTTTCTGAGAAAAAAAAAAGACATCATAAATATTTTCATGATTAACTAAGGGTGACAGGAGATAGGTAAGAGAGTTGATTAAAAAAAATGTGAAAACGGGGGCTGAGGTTGTGGCTCAGCAGTAGAGTGCTCGCCTAGCACGTGCGCGGCCCGGTTTCAATCCTCGGCACCACGGAAAAAAAATAAAGGCATTGTGTACAACTACAACAAATAAGTAAATATTAAATAAAGGAAAAATGTGAAAACCAGGATTATTTATATTAAATATGTGAAACGGAAAGATAATACAATAAAACACAGGTTAATTCTACAAATAGGATTATCACCTTTTACAAAAATTATATTTGTCTCTTCTCTTTTCTGTAAATTATTTCATAAGGAGAATAGACAAATTGTATCTTTCAGAAAAATTCCTTTAGCAAGAAGAGAGGGTTGCTTAGGGGAGAGGAGGTGCCACCCTGCAGGAGTCCAACTCCATGAAATGGGACAGGGCATGGGGCCAGGCAAAGAGGAGGACACAGGACACCCTTGCCCTCTCCTGGCTTGGCCAGCAGAGACAGCGAGTGGCTGAACACAGTCTGTCTGTGGATCATCCTCACACACAGCTCTGTGGGGAAGTCGGTGCCATCCTGGCCACACTCAGACTCATGGCTCTGGTCAGAGCCATGCCACCCCAGGCTCCGAGGCTCACCCTGCTCCTGTGTGTGCTGCTGCTGCTGGAGGCCCAGGGAGGGTACCGTGGACATAAGTGGATCCCAGGTAGGTGATGGGCTGTGTGGGTATACGGGGAGGGGGCAAGAAGGGACCAATCTTGGGAGGACCTGGGGCATGGCACCTCTCTGCACACCCAGCATTGACCACAACACTGCGGAGGCGCTGATCTCTTCCAACCCATGGGCCTCCAGCCCTGCGACCCAACCCTGGAATAGTGATGGGGTGGAGGAAGGACCTGAGCCTTTCCTTCCCCCTCCATTCCAAGATCCAGGAACAAATGGTACATGCTGTGGTGAAAGGGTCAAGAATCTAAAGGGACAACAAGACAATGATAAGCACATTAGTGAGAAATAAACAGAGATATTCATGGGGGTGGATGGAGGTGTGGAAATAGGTGTAGGTGTAGAAAGAAAAGACATTGGGTGGAAAAAAGAGGAACGGACAGAGCCAAGTTAAAGTTACCTTCAGAGGGAGCAGGAAGGTGGCAGTGTTTGGCAAGCCACTGGAGGGGCAGGGATGTGGAGACTGACCAGGAAGAGAGGAGAGAGGGGCAAGAGGCATGATCATCTTCCTCTCTGCATCTGCAAATCCTGGAGGGTGGAGATGTTTGGGAGATGTCTAGGCTTCTTTGAGCTCCCAGGGTCAGAGTGTAGACTCCATGGGGTGACTTCACCACAGCCATGTCTATGGGGGAGACTGGTCCTTGGTGAATGCATGTGATTGCAGAGGCCCAGGCAGCCTAGACATTGATGTCTTCAGGGGAGGTGGGAGTGTCAGGGAAGGGTGAAGGATTTAGGAAACCAGTGATTTCCAGGATTCGGTGAGGGCACAAGGGAAGTTCCCAGGAAAGTCCAGGAGTGCTGTGGATGGGTGCTGGGTCCTGGATTCTTGGAGAAATTGAAGCTTGAGAAGGATGCTCTCTGGGCAGCTGCTTCCATTCACCCGGCTTTGGTTTCTTTTTCAGATTCACCATGGGCTCTAGAATCCAAGGCCTGTAAGCAGTGGCCCAAGGCTGAGCTCTGCAGCAACCACTGTTCATATTTCCAAAAGTGTCAAAAAAATACCACATGCTGTTTAACCTTCTGTGGGAACATTTGCATGAGGATCCCATGACGGGGAGGGTGGGCTGTGCTTCCTGTTCCCCCATCTCCCCACTCAGAGACTGAGTCCGTGCTGAAGCACGAGGACCTCAGATCACAGCACGCGGCCAACAAGGGCAGTGCCGCCCTCCCCACTGTCTGAACCCCTTGTCCCTGTCAAATAAACTGGAACAGCACCTGGCCTCTTTTACTCTCACGGCTGTGTGCACAGAGCACCCCAGGCCCCCCTGAAGGGCCCCACCCTTCCCTGGCCCAGGGCTCCACTCTCTTCCTAGTCCTGTTCCTCTGTCCCTTTGCCCACTCACCCCTGCTGGGCCCAGGAGGCTCAGCTCCTGCTGCTCTGCTCACTGAAGCACTTCTCCCAGTGGGCAAACTGCTCACGGGCAGCACCTCCCAATGCCAAGGAGAACACTGCTCACCCTGGAGCCAAAGGACCTGGGTAAGCATTAGAGAGGTGGAGGTCAACCCTGGAGCATGGTGGGAGCCCCCCAAGACTGCTTGCCTGGCCCATCCCTACCGCACTTCCCCGATCCCCTTCTCAAGTTCAGATTAGTGTTTTTTTCCAATGAGGACAGCGAGTCCAGGAGACTCAAGTGGCATGCACAAAGCCACAAGAGAGTGAGGGGCTGTGATGTGGCTGGAGGAGGATGTCTGGGCTGGACGGCCTTTCTGCTCACCTCCATCCATTCTCTGGGACAGGAGGCATGCCCGTGATGCCTGCACCCACCTCAGACCTCACTGTGTCCGACCCCCACCCACGCGGCCACTTCTGTGATGGAGCCTGAGTTGGGGGTTGGGATCTGAGACTCCAGGGCCTCTGCTACCCGAATGTTCCTTACTGACCCCAAACCCTTTCCTTTATGCTCTCTTCTCTTTTGGTCCAGAGGAACAACAAGGGCCGTGGAGGAGGTGGTCCATGCTGATGTGCAGTGTGAGTTGGCACAGGGTGACGATGGCTCTTGTCTGTATCCTATTGCTAGTGGAAACCCATCACCAGGGGCACAGAGTCTGTGCTGCCGGGGGAAATCACAGCTCCTGTGAAATGACCCTGGGACTAGGTCCAGGGCTGGGTGACATGAGCCACCTGGGGCATGGCACTAAACGTGAAGAGACGTCAGGCAGGCAGGCAGGCCCTGCCCAGAGCAGCTGTGCAGCCCCGTGCTCCAGCCCAGTGCTTGTTGCTGGGCCCATCAAAGTAGAGGCAGCAGAGGAGGAAACTCCTCCCCCAGACCAGAGCCTCTGACCCACCTCATAAGCATCACGGGGCCCCAGGTATTTCAGGCTCATGTCCACCTCTGGCAAGAGCTGCTCTTGGACAAGGGGACCTGAGCAAAAACATGATGACCAACCACCAAGACAGACATCACTGAAGTAGCTGGGCAGTAAGGGGTGTTCTCCAAGAGACCTGCTTGTTTCCCCCTCACACAGCCTCACTTACCAAGCCTCCTTCCAGGCCAAGGGGTGAGGGAAGTGCTAGGCTGACCATTCCCTCTCAATGGCTCAGGACCATGCAGACAGATTTTTCTGGAAGCATTCTTATAAGAGTTATACAATGACTGGTGTGGGAGGGAGCCCTCGGGACACCCCTCAGTGCCCCAGAGGACCCAGAGGCTGTACCCAGGTGCTGGCTGCTGCAAAGACTGCAACCCCTCCTTCCTGGTCGTGGCTGTGCTCTGCCTCATGTGGAAGCAGCTGTGTGTCCCCATGTTAAGTAGAGTAAGGGAGTGAGGACGTGAGGACTCCTGAAGACCAGAATCGCGTGGAGGCAGAGGAGGAAGCAAATGTGAGTCTGCCAGGCTCTGGTAGCTCTAGATGTCACACCCTGCAGAGGATCCCAGAAGGGTCTGTTTGAGACCAGACACAGCCTCCGGTTGCCTTGCCTTTTGTTCTCCTGTGTCCCAGACGTGCTCCTTTCTCTATGTGAATGAAATGAGAGGACTCTAGAAGGATATTTTTCTCCTCACACACCATGGTGCTGGGAAGCTTCTGCCTCGTTTTCATACTTTGGCTGCAACTGAAACTCACAGATGGGTGTTACCAACACCATCACCAGCAAGGTGTGTCCTACTCCTACCTCTGGTAGCAGTCTGCCTCCTTCCAAAGCCAGGATGCCTAGTTCACGCACTACAGTAAATCATTTGAAATGCAAAGGTTGAGTTTGGGGTCTGAGGTCTCTGCCAAGATTTCATTTGTCAATAAAATCCTGTTGCCACAAAACCGGTTAGAATGTCCCCTGGTATAAAGGATTGAAGGCAGGTCTTCTGTCAGAGGTCGTGGTTGCTAAGCCCATATAGGCTGATCATTAGGGTTGGCAGCATTGTTAAAATGGGAGATTCCAGACTCCCCTCCTCCCACCGATGCACTAAATAAACAACTATCCACAAGTCAGTTCCCTCTTGGAGAAAGCCAGATCAGTGGAGAGACTCAACCCACTGGGCATCTAGAAAACGTCTGTGCCAAGTGGTAGGAAAAGCTGAGGCCTACTCAGGCACACACCCTACCCTGGACCTTCCACCACAGAATTAGGAAAGAAATACCCAACATCCAGGTTGTCCTTGTGAAGAGGAAGGTTTGGACCTCCAAGAAGTACATAGCAGAAAGATCAGTAGAGGGAAGGAAGCGGGAAGCATAGGAGGAAAAGGGAAGTACTGGGGACTGAGTTAGAGCAAATTATATTTCTTGCTTTAATGATTATGCCAAAATGTTATGTATAACTAATGTTATGTACAACTAAAAAGAATTATTATTATTATTTTTTTGGTGGTGCTGGGGACTGAACCCAGGGCCTTGTGCATGCAAGGCAAGCACTCTACCAACTGAGCTACATCCCCAGCCCCCCTGAAAAGAATTAATAAAAAACGATTCCCCCACCAATGTCTGGACCTCTCTAGCCTCAACGGGAACCACCTCCTCTCTTCTCTAACTACACTGACCTCCAGTTTCTCTACCTTAAAAACAGTAATCCCAGGAGACCAGAAACTATGCAATTCCGCGAAGAAAACGCAGGGTCAACACTCTAGCATAGAGGCACAGGCAGCGACTTTCTCAATAGAACCCCTAAGGCTCAGGAAATAATGCCAACAGTTCATCAATGGGATGGCATCAAGTTAAAAAGCTTCCTCACAGCAAAGGAAACTATTAAGAATTAGAAAGGAGAAGCTACAGAATGGGAGAAAATCTTTGCTACCTACTCTTTGGACAGAAGATTAATATCTAGAATATAAAAAGAAAAAACACCAAAAAACTTAACACCAGTCCCATCCCCCCCCCCCCCCCCCGCCATAACACAATTAACAAATAGGCAAGTAAATTAAACAGACACTTCTCTTTTGGGGGGAGAGGGGGAGGGTACTGGGCATTGAACTCAGGGACACTCAACTACTGAGCCACATCCCCAGCCCTATTTTGTATTTTATTTAGAGTCAGGGTCTCACTGAGTTGCTTAGTGTCTCACTTTTGCTGAGGCTGGCTTTGAACTCGAGATCCTCCTGCCTCAGCCTCCAGAGCTGCTGGGATTACAGGTGCACGTCACCATGGCTGGCTCAAATAGACACTTCTCTAAAGAAGAACTACAAATGATCATCAAATATATGAGAATATATTCAATATCTTTGGCGATTAGGGAAATGCACACAAAACTACACTGAGATTTTATCTTACTCCAGTTAGAACAGCAGTCATAAAGAATACAATCAATAATGAATGCAAGAGAGGATGTGGAGAAAAAGACCACTTTTACACTGTTGGTGGGATTGTACATTAGTATAACCACTATGGAAATCAGTATGGAAGTTCCTCAGAAGACTAGGCATGGAATCTCCATATGACCCACCTATACTGCACATCAGTATTTATCCTAAAGGATTAAGTCAGCATATTATAGTGATACATGCATACCCACGTTTATCACAGCACTATTCACAATAGCCAAACTATGGAACCAGCCTAGGTGTCTTTCAACAGGTGAATGGATGAAGAAAATGTGGTCTATATACAGAATGGAGTTTTACTCAGACATAAAGAAGAATGAAATTATGTCATTTGTAGGAAAATGTCTGGAACTTGAGAACATTATATTAAATGAAATAAGCCAAACTCAGAAAGTCAAGGGTCATATATTTTCCTTCATATGTGGAAGGTAGAAAGGCAAAAAGAAAAAGAAATGTTTTCACTATGAACAGTGAAGGGGAGATCTGTAGAATAGAGGAAAGGGACCGGGGAGTGGGGAGAGCATCAGGAAAGGGGAAATACTTGGGAATGATATTGACCAAATTATATTGTTATATTGTGTGATTGTGGAAATATGAAATAACAAATCCCACCATTATGTACAAACATAATGCACCAATAAAAATATGAAAAATAAATAAATGAGCTAAACTCATAGACGTAGAGGATAAAATGGTGGTTACAGAGGTGGGGGACTGGAGATGGATAGGCAAGAGGAGAAGTTAATCAAAGGGCACAAAATTTCAGGAAGACAATAGGAAAAAAAGTTTTAGTGGTCTTTTGTACAGAATCATGACTTTTAATAAGCAGTAACGCATCGTACATTTTGAAATTACTAAAATGTAGATTTAAATGTTTTCACCCCACAGAAAAGATAAGTATATGAAGTGATGGATTGTTTGATTATCTTGATTTAGTCTTTCCACAAAGTATACAAAATGTATCAAAATGTATCAAAACATCACATTGTACCCCCAAAATATATTCAATTATTGCTTGACAATTAAAAATAGGAAATTTTAAACAGAATCAGTTTGAAAATACTTACAAAAACATGTTGAACCAACACAAAATTACTCAAAAGTTTAGTCAAAGTTTTTAAAAGCTTAGTTGCATTTTTCTTCATTCCCCACTTTGTGTATTGCTCATCTTAACTATTGATAACAAATCTACTTGAGACCATGTTTTTTAAAAAAAAAGAATAAAGAAAACATTCCTATCCATTTGCTCACTTAATTCCTATAGTACCAGTGGGTTGTACTCTGTGAGCTTCAGAGACAGAATCACCTGCCCAAAGTCACACAGTTAGCAAGTGATGGAGTCAGGTTTCATATCTGTGTCTGATGAGCCTACACATTAGTTATGGCACTACACCTGTGTGAGCTTCCAACATCCCACAGGCTCCTGTGACTTAACATCTGGACCAGCTAAGGTGAGGGTCAGGATCGGGGAAATGGGCTGACCCATACTCTGTTGGTGCAAATATAATCCAAATCTTACTGTAAAAAGTAAAAATCTTGTAAAAAGACTGAATCATGTTTATTCCCATTTTTGTCTGTATTGTCTTTCCCCAGGAATAATGAAATACTCAAGGAACTAGTTACTTGTGTAACCAATAATAGTGAAATAATTTATTACAATAAGGAGAAACTAGAACCACAAAGACGCCCAGTGACTGGTGATTAGTTGTCAGAGTAGTCTGTCGATCTCTGAAGTTTTATAAAATATTTAGGACTATAAGAAAACATCTTACATGTTAAAATTTTAAATATTCACAGAATTATCCACTATCTAAAAATATATGTGCACCAGAAAAAAGACTCCAAGGACATATATGTAAATATTACCACAGGGTATCAAAATGAACAGTGATTTTGGAATTTCATTGTCATTTTTATAGAACTATATGGTTTATGCACTAAGTAAGCATGGATTGCTCACGAATTAGTACGAGAGCAAAAAGTGATTCTGGAAAGAGACAAGTTTTTTGTACAGAAAGAAGTAAATGAGATGAAGAGATGAGGGGCCCCACAAAGAGGTTAAGACCAAGCATACACTGTAAAGTGGAAAGAGGGGGGAAACAGAGCTAGAGAAGAAAATATTAGGGCAATCCATACGTTTTCCTTCTCTCTTATTCTTCCTCCTTCTCAGTCTAGCCAAGCAACTCTGGGGATGCTCCAAGCCCCAGTCAGGACTTACCCAGAGCTCCCACAGTCAGCTGGGACCCTGGAGTTCCCTTCCCTTCATGCTCCTCTGCTGTCCCATAAGAGCACCTGGAAGGAATGCTTGTATGATGGGAATGGACCCAAGGTGCAGCATGGCTTTCAGGTTCAGGAGAAACCAGGAGCTTCATCATCTGGCATACCTGACCCAAGACTCACTTTCTTCCAGATCCTCTATCTGCTGCTTATTGCCTGTGTGGACTCAGACAAGTTGTTTAACTCTTCTATGCCTCAGTTTCTGCATTTGCAAAAGATGAATATAATAGTACTAATCTCAGGGACTTTGAGAATATCCATTACCAATATTAAATATTTTATGCTTTGTGAATTTGGTACTATAATAAGTGTTGGAGAGGATGTGGGGCGAAAGGTACACTCATATATTGCTGGTGGGACTGCAAATTGGTTCAACCACTTTGGAAAGCAGTGTGGAGATTCCTCAGAAAACTTGGAATGGAACCACCATTTGGCACAGCTATCCCACTCCTTGGTCTATACCCAAAGGACTTAAAATCAGCATACTATAGTGACATAGCCACACCAGTGTTAATAGCAGCTAAATTCACAATAGCTAAACTGTGTAACCAACCTAGATGCCCATCAAGAGATTAATGGATAAATAAGCTGTGTTACATACACAATGGAATATTACTCAGAATTAAAAGAATAGAATTATGGCATTTGCAGGTAAATGGATGGAGTTGGAGAATATTATGCTAAGTGAAGTAAGCCAATCCCAAAAAACTAAAGGCTGAATGTTTTCTCTGATTAGTGGACGCTGATCTATGATGGGGCTGGGGCATGGGAAGAATGGAGGAATTTTGGATTGGGCAAAGAGGAGGGTGGATAGGGGTTATGAAGGTAGAAAAGATGGTGGAATGAGATGGACATCATCACCCTAGGTACATTTATGATTGCACAAATGATGTGTCTCTACACCATGTACAGCCAGAGAATTGAAATGTTGCACTCCATTTGTGTACGATGAATTAAAATGCATTCTGCTGTCATGTACAACTAAGAAGAACAAAATACCATTAGAATATGTATGACATGTGGCATTCAAGAACAGTCTTTCTCTCCAAAGGAAGTTGTTCCTAACTCTGAAACTGTAAAGTAAAAGTATACCCATTTGTATAAAGTATACCCATTTTGTAAAAGTATGCCCATCTGGTCTGGGGGTGTAGCTCAGTGGTAGAGCGCTTGCCTAGCATGTGTGAGGCTCTGGGTTTGATTCCTCAGCACCACATAAAAATAAACAAATAAAATAAAAGTATTGTATCTATCTACAACTAAAAATATATTTTTTTAAAAAGTATACCCATCAGTTAATATATCCACTGTTTTAGGAGGAGTTCTCTTGAAAATCTTCAGAGTGTGGTGGCAAAATACGGAAGCAAGACTCTAAGTCGTAGTGTATTAAACTTCTGATTTCTGAAAATATTCTGAATTGGTATTGCTGGATATGGTTGCCCCTTTTGTTGATCCAAGAATTCTGTCATTGACTCACTGCATGGTAGTCTGGTGACATCAATGCCACCTGCATTGCTACCACCCCAAGATGACGACCACCACCCGCTTTCCTGCAGCCATGCTGCTGCTGCTGCCTTTGGGACCTGCTGCATGAGTAGACACATTCCTAGGCTCTTGGTCACCCATTTATGGGGTTTCTGAAGGGCTGTGGGGATTCCCGCCAGGCACAGCACGACCTCTAGGCAGACAAGCGAACTGCAGAAATTCATTTCTACCCCCACCAAGAAGCCCCCATATCGTGGGTAACCTGGACACAGAAATATTGAATTGAAATCCACAGAGCATTTGAAAAGGGTTCTGACCTGGGCAGAGTAGGCCTCAGTGCCCTTCCTTTCTATTGCCTAAAGGTTCCTGGATTGAAGAATTGCTGCTCTTCCTGTTGGCGGTTCTTCTCATTTCCCATTCCTCCCAACTTCTGACTCAAAGCTCTGAGAATATCTAGTGGAGTACATTGAAGTAGACTTCAGTTACTTTGCATCATTTCTGTATTCAGTTTTGAAAAATCTTTCATTGAGGTTTTTTTTTTTTAATTTAATTAACAAGGCTCAAATGAACTGCCCTGCTCCTGTGGAAGTCATGTGCAAGAACATGAGTTTCCTTATTACACACAGTCCAAGCAAGGCAACCTTACACAAATTGATAGAGGAACTTGAGAAGAATGGTGTTACCACACAGTAAGAGTATGTGAGCAACCTATGACTTTATTGTGGAGAAAGAAGGCATCAGCATTCTCGATTGGCTTTTTGATGGTGGAGCACCACTGTCTAGCCACGTTGTCGATGCCTGGTTAAATCTTGTAAAAATAGGATGGGTCTGGAGGCTCAGTTTGAGTGTACTGGCTTAGGGCCACAGGAGCTATCTTGGCACACCAGGTGAGCCTAGAGGCTGCCTCTGCGTGAGGAGCATGAAGGCTAGGTCCACAGGTGTTGGCCTAGTGACTAGGGTTACCAGGTTCATCCTGGTTCTGGAGACAGCACAGAGCCTGATGCCACCAGGGCTGGCTTAGCACTGAGGCAAGTCCGGAGCCTAGAGCTGCTGAGGTAGACTTGTTTGTAATTTATTTTAACCAACAGTTAGAAACCTGAGTCTTATCATTTCCCAGTTATTCACTAGCTTGTTTGATGTTGTTTACATGTAAAGTTTCAGAACTGTTAGCACCAACCTCCATGAAGAATTTACCAGAGACCTGCTCTCCAAAAAGCTCAATGAAAGGCCTGCTTGCCAATTCCCCGTGTTGAAATGGCACATGAGAAATAAACTTTTATTCTAAGAAGCCCAGGAGATTCGTTGATCAGTTCTAAGTTTATTAAATGGAGTGGCAAAAAATTGTAAGCTTATGTATACTATGATATGGAAACAACATTGGGGATTATAATAAGGTAGTCAGAGATAAGTAGGATGGAGGAGGAAGGAAAAAAAAAAAGCCCCAGCCCCACTGTTGGTAAATGAGTTTATTTATCAAAGGATTCCTCCTGCTCACCTCTCAGTAAGTATAGTTCAGTAGTCCCACAAGTCCCACAATACTGTTCTGAGGTCTCTTAAACATCTCCCAGCTGACATAGGTGGTGGGCCAGTGGGAAGTTTGGATTCTCAAGGGTTTTTAAGGTTTTTCTGTAAGAGAAAAAATTTAGATACTTAGAGGCCAAGAGAAACAAGCATTCATGCCCAGGCTTGTCAGTGCCACATGCACCAGCCAACAGGCAGGACTATCTTAATGTACAACAGAAATTGTCCACACCTGAGCAGGTGAAGGGTAGAGACTTTGGGCCTGGCTGAGCCAAATGGGCCCGTAGAAAGGTCTGACTATGGAGGTAGTGGTCAGAAATCTGGCCTAGCAAAGCTGATGGGCACTATACAGACATTGGTTATATAAGGAAAGAGGCTGTGGGCTCTCAGCTGTTTCGTCACACTTTGTATTTGCCAGTGAATTGCTTTCCAGGTTTGGGGGACATTTGTCTCCTGCTCTTTCTGTGTCTTGGATTTGGGAAACTCCAGTCATCTGTTTAGGAATCATGGGCTCGGAGAAGAGGGTGGCCATCGGTGAAGGTATATACCCAACCACACATCTTCTAACTCACTTTTTCCCAGCAGATGTTACCACAATAGGTCCAGCAGCATGTGTGGTTTTTGTGTGCACATTTGAAGGTCCTAGAGCACTTCTTGGTACAATCTTCTACATTTGGATCTTCCGAGCACTCCTCGACTAACCATGCACCTCCTGAAATTGAAATGTAAGAGGTTGATAGGGCCGCATCATTGCCAAACCTCAGAAGAGAAACCCTTCATACACATAACTGCTCCTTCTAGAATCTTTGCCCCAAGCCCCCAGCAAGGTATCTATCTGCCTTACCAGAAAATGCCCTTTCTGAGCCTCCTCAGCTGCCACTCAGTGTATTATCCCCAACTACTGCTTCTTCATGGACCATGTTCCCCACCCCACAGGTCCCAGGCCCTCTTTGAGCATCCTGGAGACCAGACTCGACAAACCCCCAGCATTCCTGTCTCCTCCCGTGAAATCTGTGTTCATAGGAGATTTCAGGATCTGGCAGGGAGAGTAGAGAGCAGACTTTCTCCCTTCTTCTCTTCCTTGCTAACTCTGCCTTTCAGAACTTGGTCTCCTCCAAATTCTTATCTCTCTTGGTCAATTCTCTTAGTCCCTCCAGTGATTTCATTTTATTCTCATCTGACCCTCCAACTTTGCTCCATTAAGGAACTATCTCATGCCTTTTCCTCATCTTTTCACATTCTGAAAGATATATATACATTAAGAGGATATACAAATAAATATCCATTTGGTCCTCATCAAAGTAAACATATTAGGGCGAGAACTTATGGAACTATGGAAAAGTAGAATAGCTCTGTATCATCACCCCAATCTCAAAGACATTGGGAAATATTATCTTCATAGCTAACAGAACTTGTATAAAGTTGAAAGATGCTCATTGCTATTTTCAAGGTGGGAAGAGGAGACACCAAAGGACCTCAGATTGGGAATGTCTTGCATCTCTGTGCACTTAAGAGTGATTCTCCTGGGCTGGGGTTGTGGCTCAGTGGTAGAGTGCTTGCCTAGCATGCGTGAGACACTGGGTTCAATCCTCAGCACCATATAAAAATAAAATGAAGGTTATTGTGTCCACCTACAACTAAAACAAATATTTTTTTTAAAAAAGATTGATTCTCCTGCAGGTGAGCTGCTGGGAAGGTGGGTCCTGAGTCAGATACCCAGACGTGATGATACCCCTTCACTTGCTCAGGAACGAGCACTGCCCCTCTCCTTTGGTTCCCAATGCAGTCTTACCACCTACCATCATGTTTTGGCTTCATTTCTCCCAGCACGTACAGCAGCACCATACAGAGGAATGTCATAAACAGGGGTATCCAGGACTTCATGATGCTGACCACGCGTGTTGAAAATGCTATCAGGGAGATTTCCTTTTTTTTCCTTCACAATTGATGCTAGAGATCAAGAGATAGAAAGAGGGAAGGAAAGGGGTGAATCAAGAGGAAGTGGTCATAGACTTTCTTTATACTTTATCTTCTGGTTGTCCTTCCTTGCCCTCTACCACCCAACAACAGACACTCACCTTAGCCGAGAGCTGGCTTTGCCCAATGGTATCTCTCCATCTCACAGCTCATGTTTTCCTTTTGCTGAATAAAATCTTTTTTAAATGTGTTGCCTTTCCTTGATTAAAAGATAATTCAAACTCATCTTACAAAATACTTGAAATATAAAAACACAAAGATGAAAGTGAAATATTTCTAGCAATTTACTATTTTGGCATATGGTATTTCATTTTATATATGTGCATAGATAGGGATATGAATTGTTTTATAAAATAGAAATCACATAGCATTTTTTTTTCATTTCCACTTAAAGACTCCCTTTGACACTCCTTGTAAGGCAGTGTAGTCTGATGAATTCCTTCAGTGTTTTTGTTTTGTTTTATTTTTTTTGGTACTGGGGATTGACCTCAGGGGCACTCAACCACTGGGCCTTTTTCGTATATTAGGAGAGACAGGGTTTCACTGAGTTGCTTAGTGCCTTGCCATTGCTGAGGCTGGCTTTGAACTCGTGATCCTCCTGCCTCAGCCTCCCAAGTGCTGGGATTACAGACATGAGCCACCACGCCCGATTCCCTCCATGTTTTTATTTAACCCTTTCTTCAATGTATCTTTTCATTTTATTATTTATTTATTTTTGTGTGTGGTGCTGGGGGTTGAACCCAAGGTTTTGAGCATGCAAGGCAAGCACTCTACCAACTGAGCTATACCCCCAGCCCCATATCTTATCCCTGGGATAAGATGGACACATGGTTGTACATATTCATGAGGTATAACATAAGTTTTGATTCATGAATGCATTGGATAATCCTCAACTCTGAGTGGTTAGCATATCCATCACCTTAGACCTCCATTTCTTTATAGTTAGTGCATTCAAAAACTTCTCTTCTATTTTGAGATATGTAGTGAATTATTGTTCATTATATTCACCCTACTGTGCCCCAGAACACCAGCACTCCTTCCTTCTCCTCAAATGGCAATTTTGTACCCATTGACCAACCCCTCTCTTCCCAACTCCTTTCTCTTCTCCTCAGCTTCTGGTAAACACTGTTCTACTCTCAACCTCTATGGTATCAACTTTTTAGATTTCACTTATGAGTAAGATTAGGAGGTGTTTGTCTATCTGTCCCTCACTTATTTCACATAACAAAATGTCCTCCAAGTCCAAATGACAAGATTTCGTGCATTTTATGGCTAATTTGTAGTACACTGGGTATATTTACCATGTTTTCTTTATATCCATTCAACTGCCAGGAATTTTATTTTGAATATTATAAATAATGCTGCAACAAACATGAAAATTCAGGTGTTTTTCCAAAATGCTGATTTCATTTTCTTTTGGGTACCTAGTAGCGGGACTGCAGATTGTATGATAGTTTTGTTTTTTGTTTTTTTTTTTTTTTTTTTCAGGAACCTCCATACTGTTCTTTTTTTTTTTTTTAATTTCTTTTTTTTAAAATTTTTTAAAAACTTTTTTATTATTTATTTATTTACTTATTCATCATGTACAAGTATAGTATCTTTTTACATACAACTGCTTGTATACAAAGTATATAAGTACCATTTACATTTGCACCAACAGTGTATAAACTTATTCATTATCTACATATTTACTAGATTGTTATTTTTACTTTGTCTTTTTGATAATAGCCATTCTCCCTGGGATAAGATGGTATCTCACCGTGGCTTTTATTTCAGTTTCCTTAATGATTAGTGATATTGAGCATTTTTTCATACATCTCTTGGCCATTTTTATATCTTCTTTTGAGATTTGTCTATTCATATCTTTACCCTTTTAAAAAACTGGGTTATTTTTGTTTGCTTTGCTGTTGAGATTTTCTTGGCTGCTTAGGTATTCTGGATTTCTTAAATACTTTTTTAAGTTGTAGATGGACACAATACCTTTCTTTTATTTATTTTTATGTGGTGTCAGAGATCGAACCCAGTGCCTCATGTATGCTAGGCAAGCACTCTACCACTGAGCCACAACACTGGCCCGGTATTCTGGATATTAACCCTTTGCCATATATGTAGTTTGCAAATATTTTCTCCCATTCTGTAGGTTATCTCTTCATTGTGTTGGTTGCTCCTTTGCTGTCCAGAAACTCTTTAGTTTGATGTGATATAGTCCATTTGTCAATTTCTGTTATTGTTACCCATGTATCTGGGCTCCCAACCAAAAAATAATAATGATAATAATAATAATAATAATAATAATAATAATAATAATAATAATTGCCTGGGGCCAATGACCCAAGCATTTCCCTTATGTTTTCTTCTTCTAGTTTAATGTCTTATTTTTAAGCCTGTAGTGTGTTCGGAGTTGATATTTGTGGCTGGTAAGAGTTTGGGATCTCATTTCATTATTTTTCATGTGGACATTCAGTTTTCAGAGTTCTACTTATTGAAGAGATTGTTCTTTCCCCACACAGAAAAGAAATACATAGTGTAGTATATGGATATTGATGTGAAGGAGAACAGAATAAACTATGAAAGGGTGTGGGATCTGCAAAATAAACACAGTATATGCAAAATAAATGCTGGCTCTTGTTTTAGGCAGCTCATTGGTGGAGCTGGAGCTTGAAAGAAGGTGGTTTAGTATTGATTTAAAAAAAAAATTTTGTAGTTGTAGATGGACAGAATGTCTTTTTTTTTTTTTTTTTTTTTTAATGTGGTGCTAAGGATCGAACCCAGTGCCTCACATATGCTAGGCAAGCACTCTGCCACTGAGCTACAGCCTTAGCTCTAAGTATTGTTTTTTAAAAAATCCCCAGTCCTTCTTTATTACTCTCTTATTCCCAAGCTGCTTCTTTACTCTCCTGAAGGAAGATAGAAGAAACAGATACAAAAGAGAAGCAGATACAAAAAAGAAGTCTGGATACTACATAGTCATGGAAGGTGTCATTGAACCTTTCCCTGCAAGCAATCCATTTCCCAAAAAGTCTTTATTTTTGCTTCAACATTTTCAACCAAGCAGAAGAAAACCTACATGCTTTACATGTATTGGTTGAAATCCCTTCAAAGTTCAAAATTGGCAATTTGCAAGGTGCAAAATTTTATATCTAGAATGTATTTATTTATTGAAGGTGCAAAACTTTTGAGATGGGTTAAATTCATTTTCCTCTTGGCATATATGAAAAATTATAAAACATAACAATAAATTTTGAGCCATGTGAAAATTTTAATGAATTGCCTTTAGTTTTTTGGTAAACAATTGTTTGGAAATAATTTCAAAGTTGCAAGAGTGAGAATAGTGTAAAGATCATCTATCGACCCTCTACCCAGATTCACCTATTTTTAAGAATTTACCTCCATTGCTTCCTCTCTGTTTCTATCTCTGTGTCTCCCTCTCTGTCTCTCATATCTTTTTTTTCTGAATGATTTGAAAGTAAATTTTATTTATCATAGCTCTCACTTCTAATCACTTCTGTAACAAAAGAGTACTTCTTAACAAAAGGGTAATTCTCTTACATGATCATGGCAAAATTAGCAACTTCATTAAACACTGATAAAATATAATTTAATCTACTATGTGATACCATCTTATCAATTTACCCAATAATATATTTGTCTACATTTTTTTAAGAATACAATCAAACTTTTCTTTTAATTAAACACTCCTGACTTGGGGTTTGTCTGCGATTTATTCATAATTAGATTCAAGGTAGGTACTCTCCGTGGGAGTACTATGTAAATGATGGTGTGTGATTTATTTATTTAAGGTGCAAAACTTTTGAGATGGGCTAAATTTATTCATAAATAATGGAGGTATGCAACGCCCATCCATGCCAACCTTCTCTCTCTGTTTCTCCACTTGAACAACAAGAGCAACAATTAACTCCATAGACAGTGCCAGTGTGAGAGGGCATGACGTGGACTGAGAGCCCACTGAAGCAAACCCAAAATGAGAGCTTTCACAGGCTCACACTTGCAGCCCAGAACTTTGATCTCCACCTACCTCTGAAGCTGTCTGAATTGGAGGTGCTGTATAATTATATCGCCAGCAGCTCTTCTTCCTCATCTACAGGGACCGTGGGATCCTGCACTCCTGGTAAGTGAGAAGCAGAATGAATTCCAATAACTCAGATTTTAATCATCCTTCAGGCTATGACGGATCTGTGAGTTCTGTTCCAAATCATAAACTAGGTACATACAGAACATTGACCCTGGTTTGAAGGTTTTTTTTTTTTTTTTTTTTTTTTTTTTTTTTTTTCCATTTTGCTGCAGACAAGGTAGACAGAGACAGAATGATGTGACCCTGCAGGACTCTCCTCCCGTGAGACATGCTCACAGCTGTCTGGGTGATTGTGGAAGTCAAGCAAGGATCTATGAATATCTTTTTCTATAACAGCATGGGATGCCCTTTGTAAAGTCCCAGCCATCTTTATATCCATCTCTCCATTGATAGCACCATCCTAACACTACTGTATCACCAATATCTTGTGGGTTTTGTGCCAATGATACGAGACCTTTTCCAAGAGGGCTTGGAAAAAGCCACATAATGCACAGAGTTAAAAGAGTTAAACTAGATTAAATCCTGGCTCCTAGTCACTTTGGACAAGTCACTAATCACTCCTGAACATCTGTTTCCTCATTGATAAAATGGGGAGGAAAAACAGCACTATCCTACAGGGTTCTCAAGAGGATTCCATGAACTATCCATTGAGTGTTTAGAGCTAATGACTGATAGGTAGTGAGCGCTGTGTAAAGTCTGATAAATAAACCAATTAAACACACAAGGAGTATTCCAGAATCACCCAGTTTGTTATATGTGCTGCCAAGGCGAGTACCAGAATCATCCAGTTTAGTACCAGATTCACTAAGCATAAAATATTTAATATTGGTAATGGATATTCTCAAAGTCCCTGAGATTAGTACTATTATATTCATCTTTTGCAAATGCAGAAACTGAGGCATAGAAGAGTTAAACAACTTGTCTGAGTCCACACAGGCAATAAGCAGCAGATAGAGGATCTGGAAGAAAGTGAGTCTTGGGTCAGGTATGCCAGATGATGAAGCTCCTGGTTTCTCCTGAACCTGAAAGCCATGCTGCACCTTGGGTCCATTCCCATCATACAAGCATTCCTTCCAGGTGCTCTTATGGGACAGCAGAGGAGCATGAAGGGAAGGGAACTCCAGGGTCCCAGCTGACTGTGGGAGCTCTGGGTAAGTCCTGACTGGGGCTTGGAGCATCCCCAGAGTTGCTTGGCTAGACTGAGAAGGAGGAAGAATAAGAGAGAAGGAAAACGTATGGATTGCCCTAATATTTTCTTCTCTAGCTCTGTTTCCCCCCTCTTTCCACTTTACAGTGTATGCTTGGTCTTAACCTCTTTGTGGGGCCCCTCATCTCTTCATCTCATTTACTTCTTTCTGTACAAAAAACTTGTCTCTTTCCAGAATCACTTTTTGCTCTCGTACTAATTCGTGAGCAATCCATGCTTACTTAGTGCATAAACCATATAGTTCTATAAAAATGACAATGAAATTCCAAAATCACTGTTCATTTTGTTACCCTGTGGTAATATTTACATATATGTCCTTGGAGTCTTTTTTCTGGTGCACATATATTTTTAGATAGTGGATAATTCTGTGAATATTTAAAATTTTAACATGTAAGATGTTTTCTTATAGTCCTAAATATTTTATAAAACTTCAGAGATCGACAGACTCCTCTGACAACTAATCACCAGTCACTGGGCGTCTTTGTGGTTCTAGTTTCTCCTTATTGTAATAAATTATTTCACTATTATTGGTTACACAAGTAACTAGTTCCTTGAGTATTTCATTATTCCTGGGGAAAGACAATACAGACAAAAATGGGAATAAACATGATTCAGTCTTTTTACAAGATTTTTACTTTTTACAAGATTTGGGTTATATTTGCACCAACAGAGTATGGGTCAGCCCATTTCCCCGATCCTGACCCTCACCATAGCTGGTCCAGATGTTAAGTCACAGGAGCCTGTGGGATGTTGGAAGCTCACACAGGTGTAGTGCCATAACTAATGTGTAGGCTCATCAGACACAGATATGAAACCTGACTCCATCACTTGCTAACTGTGTGACTTTGGGCAGGTGATTCTGTCTCTGAAGCTCACAGAGTACAACCCACTGGTACTATAGGAATTAAGTGAGCAAATGGGTAGGAATGTTTTCTTTATTCTTTTTTTTTTTAAAACATGGTCTCAAGTAGATTTGTTATCAACAGTTAAGATGAGCAATACACAAAGTGGGGAATGAAGAAAAATGCAACTAAGCTTTTAAAAAATTTGACTAAACTTTTGAGTAATTTTGTGTTGGTTCAACATGTTTTTGTAAGTATTTTCAAACTGATTCTGTTTAAAATTTCCTATTTTTAATTGTCAAGCAATAATTGAATATATTTTGGGGGTACAATGTGATGCTTTGATACATTTTGATACATTTTGTATACTTTGTGGAAAGACTAAATCAAGATAATCAAACAATCCATCACTTCATATACTTATCTTTTCTGTGGGGTGAAAACATTTAAATCTACATTTTAGTAATTTCAAAATGTACGATGCGTTACTGCTTATTAAAAGTCATGATTCTGTACAAAAGACCACTAAAACTTTTTTTCCTATTGTCTTCCTGAAATTTTGTGCCCTTTGATTAACTTCTCCTCTTGCCTATCCATCTCCAGTCCCCCACCTCTGTAACCACCATTTTATCCTCTACGTCTATGAGTTTAGCTCATTTATTTATTTTTCATATTTTTATTGGTGCATTATGTTTGTACATAATGGTGGGATTTGTTATTTCATATTTCCACAATCACACAATATAACAATATAATTTGGTCAATATCATTCCCAAGTATTTCCCCTTTCCTGATGCTCTCCCCACTCCCCGGTCCCTTTCCTCTATTCTACAGATCTCCCCTTCACTGTTCATAGTGAAAACATTTCTTTTTCTTTTTGCCTTTCTACCTTCCACATATGAAGGAAAATATATGACCCTTGACTTTCTGAGTTTGGCTTATTTCATTTAATATAATGTTCTCAAGTTCCAGACATTTTCCTACAAATGACATAATTTCATTCTTCTTTATGTCTGAGTAAAACTCCATTCTGTATATAGACCACATTTTCTTCATCCATTCACCTGTTGAAAGACACCTAGGCTGGTTCCATAGTTTGGCTATTGTGAATAGTGCTGTGATAAACGTGGGTATGCATGTATCACTATAATATGCTGACTTAATCCTTTAGGATAAATACTGATGTGCAGTATAGGTGGGTCATATGGAGATTCCATGCCTAGTCTTCTGAGGAACTTCCATACTGATTTCCATAGTGGTTATACTAATGTACAATCCCACCAACAGTGTAAAAGTGGTCTTTTTCTCCACATCCTCTCTTGCATTCATTATTGTTTGTATTCTTTATGACTGCTGTTCTAACTGGAGTAAGATAAAATCTCAGTGTAGTTTTGTGTGCATTTCCCTAATCGCCAAAGATATTGAATATATTCCCATATATTTGATGATCATTTGTAGTTCTTCTTTAGAGAAGTGTCTATTTGAGCCAGCCATGGTGACACGCACCTGTAATCCCAGCAGCTCTGGAGGCTGAGGCAGGAGGATCTCGAGTTCAAAGCCAGCCTCAGCAAAAGTGAGACACTAAGCAACTCAGCGAGACCCTGACTCTAAATAAAATACAAAATAGGGCTGGGGATGTGGCTCAGTAGTTGAGTGTCCCTGAGTTCAATGCCCAGTACCCTCCCCCTCTCCCCCAAAAGAGAAGTGTCTGTTTAATTTACTTGCCCGTTTGTTAATTGTGTTATGGCGGGGGGGGGGGAGGGGGCTTGGTGTAAAGTTTTTTGGTGTTTTTTTCTTTTTATATTCTAGATATTAATCTTCTGTCCAAAGAGTAGGTAGCAAAGATTTTCTCCCATTCTGTAGCTTCTCCTTTCTAATTCTTAATAGTTTCCTTTGCTGTGAGGAAGCTTTTTAACTTGATGTCATCCCATTGATGAACTGTTGGCATTATTTCCTGAGCCTTAGGGGTGAAGGAGCCCCAATTAGGGAGATGGCTATTGCAGTCAGCTGGAAGCCATAAGTTCCATCTGATAATAAGTATGTATGTGACGCACCTGTAAATGCACGTGAAGCACCCGCAAAGCTAAAGGTATATAACCGGGTGAAAGCGGTCGGAGTCAGGAGAAGAATGAATTCATTCAGTCAGTCATGCAGTCGCTCGGTCGGAAGAAGATTTCGGGTCGGAGAAGAAGAAAAGAATCAGAGCGGCCAGAATGTAGGCAGAGCGGTTACAGAAGAGAAACCAGATAGAAGAAGTAATTCCTGGTCAGAGTCAGGCCGAGGCTCCCGAGGAAGAAAGAAGAAAGAACAAAGAAGAAAGAAGCTCTAAAAGCTAAGCTCTCTCTCTCTCTAAAGAAGAAATCTCTCTCTTTCAAGCTCTCTCTCTTTCTCTCTAAGCTCTAAGAAGAAGAAGAAAAAGCTATCTCTAATCTTTCTAAGCTCTTTCTAAGAAGAAGAAAAATCTTTCTTTCTCTCTCTAAGCTCTCTCTAAGAAAGTAGAAGTAAAAGTAGTAATAGCTTTACTCTGCCTCTGAGAGTTTTCCTCCCGCGGCGTTTGTGGCTGGCCACGACAGGCAACTTACATAGGGGTTCTACTGAGAAAGTCGCTGCCTGTGCCTCTATGCTAGAGTGTTGACCCTGCATTTTCTTCTCGGAATTGCACAGTTTCTAGTCTCCTGAGATTACTGTTTTTAAGGTAGAGAAACTGGAGGTCAGTGTGGTTGGAGAAGAGAGGAGGGTGGTTCCCATTGAGGCTGGAGAGGTCCAGACATTGGTGGGGGAATCATTTTTTATTAATTCTTTTCAGGGGGGCTGGGGATGTAGCTTAGTTGGTAGAGTGCTTGCCTTGCATGCACAAGGCCCTGGGTTCAGTCCCCAGCACCACCAAAAAAATAATAATAATAATTCTTTTTAGTTGTACATAACATTAGTTATACATAACATTTTGGCATAATCATTAAAGCAAGAAATATAATTTGCTCTAACTCAGTCCCCAGTACTTCCCTTTTCCTCCTATGCTTCCCGCTTCCTTCCCTCTACTCTACTGATCTTTCTGCTATGTACTTCTTGGAGGTCCAAACCTTCCTCTTCACAAGGACAACCTGGATGTTGGGTATTTTCTTTCCTAATTCTGTGGTGGAAGGTCCAGGGTAGGGTGTGTGCCTGAGTAGGCCTCAGCTTTTCCTACCACTTGGCACAGATGTTTTCTAGATGCCCAGTGGGTTGAGTCTCTCCACTGATCTGGCTTTCTCCAAGAGGGAACTGACTTGTG
The DNA here is from genome assembly GCA_025594165.1 of Tamias sibiricus. Lineage (NCBI taxonomy): Eukaryota > Metazoa > Chordata > Mammalia > Rodentia > Sciuridae > Tamias > Tamias sibiricus. Next base: position 166,025,564 of record CM046659.1, read on the forward strand.
GATAGTTGTTTATTTAGTGCATCGGTGGGAGGAGGGGAGTCTGGAATCTCCCATTTTAACAATGCTGCCAACCCTAATGATCAGCCTATATGGGCTTAGCAACCACGACCTCTGACAGAAGACCTGCCTTCAATCCTTTATACCAGGGGACATTCTAACCGGTTTTGTGGCAACAGGATTTTATTGACAAATGAAATCTTGGCAGAGACCTCAGACCCCAAACTCAACCTTTGCATTTCAAATGATTTACTGTAGTGCGTGAACTAGGCATCCTGGCTTTGGAAGGAGGCAGACTGCTACCAGAGGTAGGAGTAGGACACACCTTGCTGGTGATGGTGTTGGTAACACCCGTCTGTGAGTTTCAGGTGCAGCCAAAGTATGAAAACGAGGCAGAAGCTTCCCAGCACCATGGTGTGTGAGGAGAAGAAGATGCTTCTAGAGTCCTCTCATTTCATTCACATAGAGAAAGGAGCATGTCTGGGGCACAGGAGAACAAAAGGCAAAGCTGAGGCAACCCTAGGCTGTGTCTGGTCTCAAACAGACCCTTCTGGGATCATCTGCAGGCTGGGGTGTGACATCTAGAGCTACCAGAGCCTGGCAGACTCCCATTTGCTTCCTCCTCTGCCTCCACGTGATTCTGGTCTTCAGGAGTCCTCACGTCCTCACTCCCTTACTCTACTTAACATGGGGACACACAGGTGCTTTCACATGAGGCAGAGCACAGCCACGACCAGGAAGGAGAGGTTGCAGTCTTTGCAGCAGCCAGCACCTGGGTACAGCCTCTGGGTCCTCTGGGGCACTGAGGGGTGTCCCGAGGGCTCCCTCCCACACCAGTCATTGTATAACTCTTATAAGAATGCTTCCAGAAAAATCTGTCTGCATGGTCCTGAGCCATTGAGAGGGAATGGTCAGCCTAGCACTTCCCTCACCCCTTGGCCTGGAAGGAGGCTTGGTAAGTGAGGCTGTGTGAGGGGGAAACAAGCAGGTCTCTTGGAGAACACCCCTTACTGCCCAGCTACTTCAGTGATGTCTGTCTTGGTGGTTGGTCATCATGTTTTTGCTCAGGTCCCCTTGTCCAAGAGCAGCTCTTGCCAGAGGTGGACATGAGCCTGAAATACCTGGGGCCCCGTGACGCTTATGAGGTGGGTCAGAGGCTCTGGTCTGGGGGAGGAGTTTCCTCCTCTGCTGCCCCTACTTTGATGGGCCCAGCAACAAGCACTGGGCTGGAGCACGGGGCTGCACAGCTGCTCTGGGCAGGGCCTGCCTGCCTGCCTGACGTCTCTTCACGTTTAGTGCCATGCCCCAGGTGGCTCATGTCACCCAGCCCTAGACCTAGTCCCAGGATCGTTTCACAGGAGCTGTGATTTCCCCCGGCAGCACAGACTCTGTGCCCCCGGTGATGGGTTTCCACTAGCAATAGGATACAGAGTAGAGCCATCGTCACCCTGTGCCAACTCACACTGCACATCAGCATGGACCACCTCCTCCACGGCCCTTGTTGTTCCTCTGGACCAAAAGAGAAGAGAGCATAAAGGAAAGAGTTTGGGGTCAGTAAGGAACATTCGGGTAGCAGAGGCCCTGGAGTCTCAGATCCCAACCCCCAACTCAGGCTCCATCACAGAAGTGGCCGCGTGGGTGGGGGTCGGACACAGTGAGGTCTGAGGTGGGTGCAGGCATCACGGGCATGCCTCCTGTCCCAGAGAATGGATGGAGGTGAGCAGAAAGGCCGTCCAGCCCAGACATCCTCCTCCAGCCACATCACAGCCCCTCACTCTCTTGTGGCTTTGTGCATGCCACTTGAGTCTCCTGGACTCGCTGTCCTCATTGGAAAAAAACACTAATCTGAACTTGAGAAGGGGATTGGGGAAGTGGGGTAGGGATGGGCCAGGCAAGCAGTCTTGGGGGGCTCCCACCATGCTCCAGGGTTGACCTCCACCTCTCTAATGCTTACCCAGGTCCTTTGGCTCCAGGGTGAGCAGTGTTCTCCTTGGCATTGGGAGGTGCTGCCCGTGAGCAGTTTGCCCACTGGGAGAAGTGCTTCAGTGAGCAGAGCAGCAGGAGCTGAGCCTCCTGGGCCCAGCAGGGGTGAGTGGGCAAAGGGACAGAGGAACAGGACTAGGAAGAGAGTGGAGCCCTGGGCCAGGGAAGGGTGGGGCCCTTCAGGGGGGCCTGGGGTGCTCTGTGCACACAGCCGTGAGAGTAAAAGAGGCCAGGTGCTGTTCCAGTTTATTTGACAGGGACAAGGGTTCAGACAGTGGGGAGGGCGGCACTGCCCTTGTTGGTCGCGTGCTGTGATCTGAGGTCCTCGTGCTTCAGCACGGACTCAGTCTCTGAGTGGGGAGATGGGGGAACAGGAAGCACAGCCCACCCTCCCCGTCATGGGATCCTCATGCAAATGTTCCCACAGAAGGTTAAACAGCATGTGGTATTTTTTTGACACTTTTGGAAATATGAACAGTGGTTGCTGCAGAGCTCAGCCTTGGGCCACTTCTTACAGGCCTTGGATTCTAGAGCCCATGGTGAATCTGAAAAAGAAACCAAAGCCGGGTGAATGGAAGCAGCTGCCCAGAGAGCATCCTTCTCAAGCTTCAATTTCTCCAAGAATCCAGGATCCTGCACCCATCCACAGCACTCCTGGACTTTCCTGGGAACTTCCCTTGTGCCCTCACCGAATCCTGGAAATCACTGGTTTCCTAAATCCTTCACCCTTCCCTGACACTCCCACCTCCCCTGAAGACATCAATGTCTAGGCTGCCTGGGCCTCTGCAATCACATGCATTCACCAAGGACCAGTCTCCCCCATAGACATGGCTGTGGTGAAGTCACCCCATGGAGTCTACACTCTGACCCTGGGAGCTCAAAGAAGCCTAGACATCTCCCAAACATCTCCACCCTCCAGGATTTGCAGATGCAGAGAGGAAGATGATCATGCCTCTTGCCCCTCTCTCCTCTCTTCCTGGTCAGTCTCCACATCCCTGCCCCTCCAGTGGCTTGCCAAACACTGCCACCTTCCTGTTCCCTCTGAAGGTAACTTTAACTTGGCTCTGTCCGTTCCTCTTTTTTCCACCCAATGTCTTTTCTTTCTACACCTACACCTATTTCCACACCTCCATCCACCCCCATGAATATCTCTGTTTATTTCTCACTAATGTGCTTATCATTGTCTTGTTGTCCCTTTAGATTCTTGACCCTTTCACCACAGCATGTACCATTTGTTCCTGGATCTTGGAATGGAGGGGGAAGGAAAGGCTCAGGTCCTTCCTCCACCCCATCACTATTCCCAGGGTTGGGTCGCAGGGCTGGAGGCCCATGGGTTGGAAGAGATCAGCGCCTCCGCAGTGTTGTGGTCAATGCTGGGTGTGCAGAGAGGTGCCATGCCCCAGGTCCTCCCAAGATTGGTCCCTTCTTGCCCCCTCCCCGTATACCCACACAGCCCATCACCTACCTGGGATCCACTTATGTCCACGGTACCCTCCCTGGGCCTCCAGCAGCAGCAGCACACACAGGAGCAGGGTGAGCCTCGGAGCCTGGGGTGGCATGGCTCTGACCAGAGCCATGAGTCTGAGTGTGGCCAGGATGGCACCGACTTCCCCACAGAGCTGTGTGTGAGGATGATCCACAGACAGACTGTGTTCAGCCACTCGCTGTCTCTGCTGGCCAAGCCAGGAGAGGGCAAGGGTGTCCTGTGTCCTCCTCTTTGCCTGGCCCCACGCCCTGTCCCATTTCATGGAGTTGGACTCCTGCAGGGTGGCACCTCCTCTCCCCTAAGCAACCCTCTCTTCTTGCTAATGGAATTTGTTTTATGAAATATACAATTTATTTCTGTTCTCTCATTACAAAATTTTTACATAATAAGCAATGAAAAATATCATTTAAAAGGTTTTCATTTTACTACTTAAAATCAACCCATGCAGCCGGGCGCGGTGGCCCACGCCTGTAATCCCAGCACTTGGGAGGCTGAGGCAGGAGGATCGCGAGTTCAAAGCCAGCCTCAGCAATGGCGAGGACTTAGCAACTCAGCGAGACCCTGTCTCTAATAAAATACAAAAAAGGGCTGGGGATGTGGCCCAGTGGTTGAGTGCTCCTGAGTTCAACCCCCGGTACCAAAAAAAAAAAAAAAAAAAAAAAAAAAAAAAAAAATCAACCCATGTGTCATTGTATTATTTTTTGGTTTCTCCATGCATTCAGCATGAAGAATCCTCTTTTTTCCCCAGCCATCTTTGTTACCTAGTGTTTGCCACTTTTATATAATCATGTGACTGTTTCCCAAAACATCATTTTTATAATTGTCCAGGCTTCACTAAAATGAAAGTACTGTCAATTATTTGTGGTGTACTAATTCATAAAATTTTACAATATGTCATATTGAGCATTTTTATTCAGAAATTCTTAATTTTTTTAGTCTAAAGTAAAAGAGGTAGAATTCCTAAGTGAAAAAGTAAGTTGATATTTCACAAATATATATACAGGCTGAGCATCCCTAATCTAAAAATCTGAAACCCACATTCTGAAGCCTTTTGAGGGCTAGCATGACACACAAGGCAAAATTCCTAATTTGATCATGTGATGAGTGAGTTAAAATGCAAGTGCACTACAAGGAATTTAAAAAATTAAAATTACCTTCAAGCTATGTGTATAAAGTGTATGTGAAGCATAAATAAATAAATTTCATGTTTAGACTTTTGTTCCATCCCCCAAGATACCTCAGATATACACAGGGGGTGAGAGAGAAAGAGAGGGTGCAATCTGACTTTCAAATAAACTATTTTTCTTTGTAGAGTATGAAGATAAAAACTTCTTCAAATCATGGGAAATACTGGAGAATAAATGGAGCAAGACTAATTAGCAGTGTTCTGGTTATTTTCTGTAAGAAACTTTGGAAACATTTTATGCTCTGGTACCTGTGTTGTGAATCCTGTCTTCAATATTCTCCAGCTTCGTAACACTGGGGAAATCCCACCACCTCTACAAACCCAATCAGGACCTCTGTCACACCCACTGGACAGCATGGAACCACGGTGTCTTGAACTTCAGCTGTGAGGATGAATTAGGTGACCTATGCTAGCACCATTATGGCATACAGTAGGTGCTAAATGTAGTCTATTTTCTCCCCCACCCCAATTGTTTCCCAGCCATATATCACAGCACCAGGGACCAGAACCTTCATGCATCTCTTTACCCCCACTGGAGGTGACTTACAGCCACTTGAAGAGAGATCCTTGGAGAAACCCCTTTTATCTGGGAAGCAAGAGATTTGAATACCTATCCAAGCTGCTCTAAAGGACTCTGTATGAATTGGTGGAGGAAGCAGAACTGGAAGTCGGAACTCGAAACAGCCAGTTCAAACACAGGCCACGAGCTGGCTTTCCTCTCTTAGAGACTGCCGAAGGTGGGGAAGTTGTGGGAAGTGAGGTTGGCTCTGTCGCGGGCCTTTCCTCATCCCCATGTGACTGTGGGCCAATGACAACCTCATTTTTCAATTTAAATGACCTCAACCCAATAGCAGCCCTGCCACCTGCACAGCTCTTGACCTCCTCCAGCCCTCCCTCTCAGCTCCTTCCTCCTCGGCTTCCTCTCCTCCACTTTCTTCATCCAAGGACTCTGGGGAGATCTAAACAAACTGTCTCCCCAGTTGTTTTCCATGTGTGATAGTTTTGCTCAAAGACACCTGATTCTCACCCTTTAATTTGAAGTCAATCATACAAGTCTCCCTGTCCAAATAGTATTTCTTTTTTTTTTTTTTTTTTTTTTTTTTTGGTACCGGGGATTGAACTCAGGGGACTCGACCACTGGGTCACATCCCCAGCCCTTTTTTGTATTTTTTATTTAGAGACAGGGTCTCACTGAGTTGCTAAGTGCCTCACCATTGCTGAGGCTGGCTTTGAACTCGCGATCCTCCTGCCTCAGCCTCCCAAAGTGCTGGATTACAGGCGTGCGCCACCGCGCCCGGCTTCCAAATAGTATTTCTAGGTGCTGCCTAAATTCCTGTCATTAGCTATCCACCCCCACCTGACCAGATCCCTTTCAAAATGCAAATAACTGTCAGTTATTAGGACTTAGGGAGGACTCAGGAAGGGGAACCTACGACAGCAGATGCCAAACACAACCTTGCAGTTAGCAGAAATATATGGACATATCAAGGAATCTAAAATGTGCATAATACACACACACAGGTGTGTATGTACATATGTGAGAGACAGAGCAACGGAGGACATGGGAAGAAAGGGCTAATGAGTGTACACAATAAATATCTTAGAACTCAGACAGGAAGAGTGCCGGGGTCCAGCCCCAGCAGGGAGTTTGGGGAGTCACGAACACAAATCCTCACACAGACATGAGAGTCGGAGGCTAAAATCCCAATTTTTACTTTCTCATGGCATGGTTTGTATAGCATAACAAAGCTTTGAGGTTACATCAGAAGAAAGTTAAGAAAAATCACAGTCATAAAATCCAGGAAAGCCGCAACATCTGCTGATTACATTCCAGACAGTTTGATCTTTTACCCAACACATTTCAAGGTCTTACACACTATCTGAGTTTTGCATCTCTGCCAAACTTTATCTGTAACAAGTTTAGGTCTGACTCATTCCTTATTAGTCATGGACTCTCTGAAGTCATTTCTCTGCACCACCTGTTTATCTGTCTGATTGAAGTTAATTTTTCCTGCCTGCTTTTATAGCACTATTGTGTTTCTGCTTAAATTTATTCTATTAACTCTAACTACTAGTCCTAACTTAAGGTCATAATGTCCTTTCTATGCCCAGGAGGGGAGTGTAGGAGGGGTTTTAGTTTTCGTTCCTACAGGGGGGAGAGGAGCGGGGTTGGAGTCTTAGGGCCTTGCAACATAGCCATCCTAAGTTTATCAAAGAAAACTCTGTTTGGGACTTTGTACTTTCATGTCTGAACTCAGAGTCCACCTTGCTGCAGTTTACATGCGTAGTCTCATTCCCTGGAAATATTTCATCAGGCTTTAGTGGTCATATGAGCTGTAAAGAGAATTTCAGGAACAGAAAAGATAATGACAAATCGTCCCAACACTCTCTATATGCCACATCTCCCTAGAGGATAATCGCCTTGTGTGGTCATCCACCCTTGGAGAGCCTTGCTCATCGTAGGTCAAGAGAGAGATGTGGGGCTGGGGTTGTGGTTCAGCGGTAGAGTGCTCGCCTAGTACGTGTGTGGCCCAGGTTCGATCCTCAGCACCACGTAAAAATAAAGGCATTGTGTACAACTAAAACAAATAAATATTAGAGAGAGAGAGAGAGACAGAGAGAGAGAGAGAGAGAGAGAGAGAGAGAGAGAGAGAGAGAGAGATGGCAGAGGAGAAGCCAACATTCCGTAGTTTGGATCTGTAACATCCCCCAAAGGACTGCATGTTAAAGACTTGATTCTCCAGACCATCCATGGTGCTACTGGGAGTTAGCGGAAACTTTGAGAGGTGAAGCCTTGTCTTTAGGGTCTTTAGGTCACTGACAGCATGCATGCTCTTGAAGGACACCTCTCTCTCCCCATCCCTCTCTCTCTCCCTCTCTTTTTGGTTATGAGGTCCGTCATTTTGCTCTACCACAAGCTCCTGCCATACGTGCCGCCTTAACCAAAGCAGCAACAGAGTTGACAAATCATGGACTGAAACCTCCAAAACTTTAAGGCAAAGATAAACCTTTTCTCTTTATATGCGATGATTACCTCAAGAGTTTGTTACAGTGACAGAAAGCTGACTAATACAAGGTGACACCTATCAGCCGAGGGCTCAGTGCAAGTTTATAGGAAGTAGTTATCGACCTTGAACTCTGTGGAGGAAATAGGCTTTTTAAGACCATCAGGATATGGACCAGATACAGCAAAAGACAGTGATGGCTCTGCACAGAACACAATTTTTCTGCCATATAAACCAATGTCTTGGAAATGCATAAGACAATTATTTTAGGTTAAGCACTGTATTTGTTCTGTTGCTATAACAAAATACTAGAGGTTAGGTAATGCTATAAAGAAAATATGTTTAGGGGTGGGGATGTAAATCAGTGTAAAGTGCTTCCCTAGCATGAGCAAGGCCCTGAAACTGGAAAAAGGAAACAAAGGTTTTGTTTGGGAGACTGATCCAAGATTGGGCAGTTTCATCTATGCAACCTCTTGTTGCCGCCTGAAGCAATTGCCGCTTGGAGCAACGACGCCGGGGAATAAGTTCAGAGGCGGACTGGAAACAAACAGGCTCTTTATTCTGCTAGCTTCTCTCTCCGGCTCCAACAAAACTCCCACACACCATCCACACTCTGCCAACCACACAAAATGGCTCCGACCCATCCGCAAAGTCCCGGACCAAGTCACGCGATATCATGCAAATGGCGCGCCAAACCCGATATCATGCAAATGGCGCCGACCTGATCCGCAATGTCCCGGCCAAGTCTCGCAAGATCATGGAAGGTGGTAATGCTTTATGGCTCACAGCTAACTGCAATCTTAGCTGTCTCCTTAATTAGGGCTCCTACAACCTCTGTTGAGGGCCTCCTTGACTGCCTCTGATGAGGGCTTCCTTGGCAGAGGAGCGAAAAGGAAAACAGCTATGTGCAGAATGAGCCACAAGTGTGGGGTGGCTTCATATTATAACAACCTACTCGTAAGAATTAACTCAATCCACAAGACCAGCACTAATCCTTTCCAAAGACAGTGCCCCCAAGGACCTACCCACTTCCCACTTGACCCACCTCTTAAAGTTTCTGCCAGTTCTTAACATTGGCATGCTGGGGATTAAGCCTCTGGCACATGACCCCTGGGGGACAAATCACATCCAAAGCATTGTGGGTACCATTTTTATCCCTACCAAAGATCCCTCTGGTTTATTCCCAGGCCTTTGTTCCCAGGTCTCTGCCCTCTGTGCTGGTCTTTGTACTAGCTCATCCTCCTTGGCTGAGGGTTTGGAGTCCTAGGCTGTCTTTCCTGTTGCTCCATGCACCCAACACAAGGTGGGGAGAATTGCTGATATACAGACTTCTCCTGCCACCGTGTGAGATATTCCTGTAGACAGGGTCTAGAGAGGGAAGTCTGCTTCTTGAGGATCCCTGACTCTGATCCATTTGACTCTTTTCTAAAGATCTCCAAGCCTCATGGATGTATGTCTGATATAATGCCCCACCCTGATATTTGGTGAACGAATCTCTCCACCCCTCAACCAAAAAGCCTGTGTCAACATCACGCTGCTAGATTTGATCATTTCATTTCCTTCATTTGTTAGATGCTCATTGAGCTCTTCCAAAATCCTTCTCATTCAATCTCTTTCCATCTACATAAGATCTGGGGGGAGATAGTGCTATGTATTTATTGGCAAAGGAGAATCAATACTGAGCAGAATGGGATGTTAAAGATAGACTCTGTCCTCCACCCCTTTCTGTGGGCGAACTCAGATGCATCTGACTTTGGAGTCATGTGACTTAGATATCGCGTGGGTCACCATGGCTATAACCCAAGTACACAATGTTCTTTCCAGCTTACAGGAGACACTGCCTATATCAAAGAAAATACTTCTGGATGGGTGAGTATTGAAAAAAAGTCTGTAATACAGCTAACATTAATTTTGGGGTAGAACCAAAGATCTGACACCTAAATCTCTATTAGTTTCTAGACCTTTAAACTTTGTTTTCCTGCTCTTTGGCCTCTGTTTCAGCTTTCACTCACCCTGTCTCAGTAACAAGAGGAAAGACACAAGAGCTCTCAGCTAGTCCATAGTCACCTCCAGAGGTAGGTGGGGTACAGGTCTTGAGGCTTGTGTTTTTATTTGTGGTGTGCTTGGATGTGAGCCCTGTCCAGATGGTGGCAATGCTGTTCCTATGGGCAGTACGATCCCTAGGTGACCTTCTTTTTTTGTTCAAATAAGGAAATTGAGAGAGAGGTAATGTGACCTGTCTGATGTCTCCAAAATCAAAAGGGACATAGACAAAACAAGATACTGGCATTCCTGACTCTAAATCCAGCACTTTCTCTTAACAGCGTCTGGGAAATCCAGGATCCCATATTTTTGGAGGCAGCAGTAGCTCTTGTGTTATTCTGATGCCTGTAGATCTTTTAATTATCTTACACTTTATCTCAGAAGACCTAAGAATTCACTCAGAACTTTGTATGTGAGAAACGCCCAGCCTGGGCAGGGCTGAGAAGCGCCCTGGCGGGAATGGCGTCTCTCTCTCCTCTGAGATAGTTCAGTATACCTAAAAGTGTGCAAGGAAAGGGACTGGGCATCTCCAGGATCTTGAACATCTCTTGGGGGCCACGATGCTAGATCAAGAATGTGGCCTCAGAAATGAACAGATCTTGAAGCTCTGGAAAACTTGAGTCTAGGATGACATTTTTTAATACAAAGAAACAGCCTCATAGAACCAATTGCTTTGGGTTTATTGTGTTCCTGTCCCTAGGTTCCAGTCTTCCTCCTTTTTTATGCAAAAGGCAGGTGCTGGGAACCCAGAGGCCCACTGTGATCCATGCCCACCTTCAGCCAGTTAGCACATACCTTGCCTCCCCACCTGGAAGTGGGTTCCAAAGTCTAAGCACTGCATCCCCGTCTCACATTATGCCGGTGTCTTCATGGGATCCGATAATCAGAGCCTCAGGTTCAAAGGCTGGCAAACCGCCCTGGCTAGTTAACTTCCCTGTGCCAAGAATGTGAGTGATTTGCAGGATTTCTGGAAGTCTACCCTGCTTGAAAGATAGTTCTCTGATGGCCTGAGGTTCTTTTAATTGGCCTTCACCAATTAAGCAGCATTCTTTGACATAAATGTCACCTAATGGGAAATGGAGTCTCACCTTCTCAACTTGGCAATGTTCTATTGTCCCACCACTCTGAGGCAAGCCGGCAGGGACATGGTTTGAACAGAGAAGGTCCAATAGCAGACACAAGTGTCTAGGAGTAGAAACCCCCCAAACATCTGATAGTTCACAATTTCTTCTTTTCTTTCTCCCCCTAATCTCCTGCCTCTCCTCCAATCTCCGAAAACCAGTTTTCCTAAAAGTCAATGCATCTAATGATTCATGTACTTAAAACATGTATTTTTCTGACTTCCAAATTTCACAAATGCCAAGAGGAGAAGGAGTTTTCACAGTTCCTTTCAAATGATCTCTGCAGTTACACCTGCTTTTCAGCAGAGCAATTTTGGTGGGTATCTAGAGTAGCATGGTTCAGTAGGACTTTTTTTTTTTTTTTTTTTTTCTTTTTGTGGTACTGGGGATTGAACTCAGGGGCACTCGACCACTGGGTCACATCCCCAGCCCTTTTTTGTATTTTATTTAGAGACAGGGTCTCACTGAGTTGCTAAGTGCCTCGCCATTGCTGAGGCTGGCTTTGAACTCGCGATCCTCCTGCCTCAGCCTCCCAAAGTGCTGGGATTACAGGCGTGCGCCCCCACGCCCGGCTAGGACTTTTTTGATAATAGAAATGCTCTATCTGAGCTATCCCAAAGTAATGGCCCTTAGCTACCTACGGCTACTGAGTGCCTGAAAGGGCCAACAATTGGATTTTTAATTTGATTTAATAAATTTAAATCATCATGTGGCCAAGGGCTATCATATTAGACAGTATAGAAGAGACTCCTCTGTTTGGGTTGAAAACTTCTGAACAAGTATGAAGACTTTCAGAGGGATGGACAATTACCACCTTGTTAGTGTGTAATTCCAATATCAGAATTTTACCTTTCCTGTGTCTCTTTGCTATTCCTTCCTATTTGGTCTCAGGAAGATAAAGCAGCAGACAGAGGGTGAAGGGGACAGATGGGAGTGAGTAGGGAGTTTTGAGTGTCTCCTCTTCTCCTGCTCCAGCTCCCTCTCTGCCACTTGTCAATCAGTCCTGGGAATTAGGTGGCTGGCCCAGGTTCCAGAGCTGAGCGGTGGTGAGTTAGAATTCTAGCTCAAGCCTCTCTTACTCTGGTGCCCACATCCTTTCTTCTGTAAAATACTAAGCAGCCAACAAATGACTACTGTATTGCCTAGGGTAGGACAGGTGCAGAAAATTGTGCAGGTCCTGTCCAGTGAGCAGAAATGCACCTCGACTCTTGGTGAGAAAATCATGGCAGCAATTTTGTGGCAGCAGAGCCCAGGAACGTTTCTCCATTAACTCACGCTATAAAAATAATGTCATATGTGCCAGATTTTAGCTATAAGGAGGTCTATCTCTATATTTTTCTGTCAAGAAGAAAGAAGATATTCAGGCCTTCATGACATGAGGAATGATCGTAATTGGATTGTTGGCATGACTTATATGATGTCATCACATCTTTTTTCAGAATGCCTAGTTATTTCCTTTGTTTCTGCAGGAAAACTTAGGTAAGACTTACAAATTTTATATGACTCTTCAACCACAGGCTATCTTCGCAATTTAATAATTAAATTGTGCAGGCCCTGGCTCATGCAATTAACAACTCCATAAGCTGTTGAGGGCTGTGGACTCTCTCCTCCTTCAGAAGTTGCAGGACATGGTCAACATCCCTCCATGTGCTATTACTCTAGTGCTTCGTGTTTCTGCTCCTCCTGCCCAAACTGACTGAAAAAGTCTCCCAGGATGGAGAGGGAATGGGGAAAGTCGTTGCACGATAGATACTATCATAAGCTGGATTTGTGCTTGGCTCCTCGCTCTTCTGTAGGAGACTTCACGGGTTTCTTGGAGACATAAAATGTTATCTGGCCAATTATAATTTGGACACCTGCTAAACTGCAGCCCTCTTCTCTGCTACCACAGGCCATATTAGCCAGATCCCCACACTTTAAGAGTCTCCAGTCATGACCCTAACATAAATCCACTGGGTCCCCGTACACTTCTGGGGACACACAATAAATCCTCAGAATGGCATTCACAAAGCCTTTTCTCCCCACTTGGAATTAGAAAGCAGCATTTCTATTTTTCTGAACAAAGCATTTTACCACCAAAATATCCTTCAAGGTCCTCTTTACAGGCTGGGGATATAGTTCAGTTGATAGAGTGCTTGCCTCGCATGAACAAGGCCCTGGGTTCAATTCCCAGCACCACACACACACACACACACAAAAAGTCGAAGAAGAAGATCTTCTTTACAATTCCTTCAACTCTGTGTCATCTCTGTGGGTGTTTTATGAGCCCTTAACCTGTTGTTGCCAATAACTTTTCTCAAGCTCTGCTGAATAAACAATTTCATTGACTTTGGAATCAATCTTCGACCCTTTTTTTTTTTTTTTTTTTTTTTTGAAATCTGGAAAATGAACTTAAAAGTAAAAACAGTATTTTCCTAGTACAGTTAGATTAAAAGTGTACAGGGCTAAGAATACTGGCTAATATTTAACACTTATATGCATTGTTTTAGTTTGCCAGGGCTGCCATAGGAAAGAATTACAACAGGGCAGCTTAAACAAAATAAATCTATTTTCTAACAATTGTGGAAGCTAAAGGTCTAAGATCAAGGTGTCAGCCAGATTGATTCCTTGTGAGGGCTGTGGTAGAGACTCTTTTCCACACCTCTTGTCTAATCTAGGACCTTTTGTCTTAGCGTCTTCACTAAAGTTTCCACTATAGCCTCCCATTACATATGTTTTCAGATTAAATACCAGGACACATAATGTGTCCAATTTCATAAAAAATGACTGTAACATTAAAGTATACATATGCACTGGTCATCTCTAGGTGGTGAATTACTAATTTATTTTACAAATTATATAATCTGAAGATTGGTCATGTTTGAATCATAAAACAATACTTTTTTTTTTTTTTTGTGGTACCTGGGATTGAACTCAGGGGCACTCGACCACTGGGCCACATCCCCAGCCCTTTTTTGTATTTTATTTGGAGACAGGGTCTCACTGAGTTGCTAAGTGCCTCGCCATTGCTGAGGCTGGCTTTGAACTCGGGATCCTCCTGCCTCAGCCTCCCAAAGTGCTGGGATTACAGGCGTGTGCCACCGCGCCCGGCAAAACAATACTTTTTTTAAAAAAAGAAATAATTTTGCAAAGGAAAGGGGATGGAATGTGAGATGGGAAGAAGCTTGGGGAAGGCAATGCCTAGCTTGAGAGTTGATATGTGGTTGGCAACAGAGGATGAAAAGTAGGAGAAAGACTAACTTAGTACAATAATAAGCACTTTTCCTGTCTCTCCTACCCTATTCTCCTTGACCCCTTTTTCTACCTCTAGCATCATTTGGAAAAGACCTGTCTTCTGCTGAAAGTTAACCCAAACACATATAGAGACAACCATGAAGCTCTGGATTCTCCTACCCGTCATGTTCATCTGTGGGGTTGTGATGTTTCTGCCTGTGCTGGGAAGCTTCAGGAACAAAGATGGTAGCTGTAGTGGTGTGGGAAGGGAGGGCTGGTGCTGGGGTGTCTATCATAGCTAGTTGAAGACCCGCATTTCCAGGATAAGCCTTTAAAGAATCAGAGCCCACTTAAAGCTGAGACATCCAAGTGAGATTAGTTTGGATGGTCCCCATCTGGTGTCCCTTCAAGCTCCTTCACTCATCCCTGGAAGCAATATAGAGTGTATGGAAAGGGAGCATAGCTTCTGTCTACAATCCTGAAATAGCAAGAAATAATATTTTCTAATGTCAGACCAGCCTGAATAAAGGAAACATCGACACAGCGCTTCCCTTTGAGACCATATTTTCAGATCTCCGTGCCCCAATGGCATGAGCCTTTGAGGAATACCGAAAGGATGATATTTAACGTATATATTTAGTTTGAAGGGCAGAACATTGTAGAACACGAAAAAATGGAAAAGACAAATAAGGAGTCTTTAATGGCTCATGTGATCATATGATTAAAAAGTGGGGCTAACTGAGCAGAAAGGTCATGGTCAGTGAAAGGCATAGAATTTAGGAAGAGAGTGAGTACATTGGTGGTATCGACAGGGAACAAATAGAAAGGGAGAAAATTAGGCTCCTATTTTCCCTTAGCTCAGTTTTCCCATTCTGCTAATCAGATATGGAAATTGGACCTAGAGGATATGGTTGGCCTTAAAATCTAAGGTTATATGAGAATAAATTTAGTGGTGTGGTGTGATACACAGTGAGGGTATCTCAGGTATTATCTTTAGAACCCAGAATCCTCAATCTTGTGGCAACATATAGAAGGAGGGAGCATATGTCACATAAGTATGATCTCTGGGGAAGAGATGCTGGTTAGAATTTGAGGAAGGAATTTTCTTGGAAGTCAGAGAACTACTTCATTTGTGACTTGAAGCCCTAGTTCCAGAAAGGTTTGTTCAACTTGAAAAGGGTTTCTTCAAGTTGTAAGTGGATGGACTCTGCCAATTTCTACCGTTTCCATTTCAGTTGAGGAACAAGAACTTGAACAGTGCTGGGTGCAGCCTCCATCAAAGTATTGTGAGAAAAGGTGCACCAGAGCCCTGAGCTGTTTAAACCCAAACCATACGTGCTGCTGGACCTACTGTGGAAACATCTGCATGGACAATGAGTAAGTTGGTTGGGGTGGGAAGGTGAGGACCTGGGTGTGATTCATGTCTGCTCTGCACTCACTAGTCAGAAGCTCTCACCCCTTCAGAAGACTACAGTCACTCAAATTCCAGTCAAAGAAACTGGCAATATAAGGCAATGACCTCCTGTCTCTAAATGTAGGCTGCCACTCTGCAAAATAACCAAGACAGCAACTTTTTCCTCCACTTTCATTTCATATTTTTGCTTCCTTCAAAACACCATTCTGGAGCCGGGGCGCGGTGGCGCACGCCTGTAATCCCAGCACTTGGGAGGCTGAGGCAGGAAGATCACGAGTTCAAACCCAGCCTCAGCAATGGTGAGGCACTTAGCAACTCAGTGAGACCCTGTCTCTAATAAAATACGAAAAAGGGCTGGGGGTGTGGCCCAGTGGTCGAGTGCCCCTGAGTTCAATCCCCAGAAAAATAAATAAATAAATAAATAAAAATCATTCTGTATATCCTTCCTTTGTCCAAGGACCCAATTACTTGCCCCTCTCTCTCAACCAGACCCAAGGAGACCTGATCTCCAGCTATTTGCAAAGTCAGCAAACCCCTTGGGGGAAAATTATTTTCCCTTGGGGGAAAATAATTGGTTGGAAGTTGGTAACTCCTGATGTAACAGAAGGAATTTCTGTTCTCATCTGGAACAGAGGGTGCTAATAACTTTGGAAATAGATTTCCCCCAGGGCTTCTGACTTCTAACCACCTAGCTTTTCTCTTCCAGAGAGCCCTTGAAAACAATGCTAAACCCCTAGGTTCTGTCTGGCTCACCTCTAGCATGGGC
This sequence comes from Tamias sibiricus, assembly GCA_025594165.1. Classification (NCBI taxonomy): domain Eukaryota; kingdom Metazoa; phylum Chordata; class Mammalia; order Rodentia; family Sciuridae; genus Tamias; species Tamias sibiricus. The sequence goes on from CM046659.1 coordinate 166,041,778, forward strand.
GCAGGATGACTGCGTGGTCTAGGAGGAATGCTGCCTGGCTCCTTGTTGGGACACTTGCTTGCTCCAGCTGAGGAGCTTGCTGGTATCTCCTTGACCTCTACATCCTGAAAAGTTCAAGTTCTTTTTTCCCCAAATAAACTAATATATCCTACATAAATCTGAGAGCTTGTATTCCTTTCCTACAATTCAATTTCCCTTGTTACAATCTCTAACAGCCCCAACAGTTGTTCCCATACATTATGGACACAGGTACCCAATTCTGCCTTCCTCATCAGACCTATATATTAACCAGCCCGACTAATTGCTATAGCAAAACTACAAAGAGATTTATAAAAAAGTGAGTTCAGTTTCACTCATAATACATGTCACCAAAGGTGGTCAGTAGGCAGTCATCTGCACTATAATTCAAGGACCTAAATTCTTCTACCTGTAGCTTTGTCATCTCCTAGGGCATCCTCTACTGGTTCTTCTACATCTAGCCAGAAGATGGGAGAAGAAAGTTAGCATAGAGGCCCATACAGAAGATGTTCAAGAACTGGGTCTAGAAGCAGAGTTCATAGTTGTTATTCATACTCCATGGGCCATCATGTAGTCACATGGTACCACCTATTTGCAAAGGAGGCTGGGAAATGTAGTCCAGCTGTGTTTTCAAGAAAAGAAAATGGAATTTGCTGAACACCTGGCAGTCTGTGATCTGAGTTCTCATGCAAAGCTAAAGTCCTCACCAAAGACCCAAGACCCTGATCTCCACATCACTCTGTCCAAAAGAATAAGTACTTTTCCTCGTAAGAAGTGGGTATGGTCTGTCATTATAGAAAGCAACTTGCTTTCAGGTGGGTACCATGAGTCTCTAAAATAGATTTCTCCTTCTGCCATCCTAGTCTCCTCGTATGCCTGTCAGGTCAGTTCTGTCTGTCTGGCAGTTTTACCTGGGTAATAGCATTCATATCTTGAGAGTTCAGGGATTGCAGAGCTACTCATATAATTTTCCTGGATTATGTCTAGAAAATCATTTTAAAGATGTGACTTCCTCTTGATGAAGAGTTTAGGGCATACCTACTGTGTATCCAGTCTCATGCCTCCCCCCACCCCCAACCCCTCACGGGACAGAGGACAAGATAGTCTCAGACGGATGAGTCTGAATGTTGCATTGGTCAACTTCATAGCCCAGCCAAAGGTTTGGGGATATGATACATCAACGACCAAGTCCAGGCAACGGCTAGGGCCCAACAGAATACTAGTTAGTACCTTATTGCTCAGAGGAACTAAGAGGGTTGATGGAAAGTTCAGGAATGAGGGGTTCAGGTAAACACCCTTCAAGAATGAGGCTTTGCCTTTACCATGAGGGATAGAGAGGACTTGCTGTTGTTTAGAATGAAGATGGTTCTTCCTTCCTGACCACCACCCCCCCCCAAAAAAAAATGTAGGGAAAAACATAGATATACCTCAAAGGTAGCAGTAGGGAAGGAAAGTGTCGTCCTCTTGGATGTCCTACTTCAATATCATATCCCTTTCATACCTTCATATGCCAAGCCTGGGTCACGAGCGGTGGAAATGAGAGAAGACATGGCTTTGCCAACATCAGCAAAAGAGCAATTGGCACATTGTGAATGGACAAACAGATAAAGAAAATATGGTATATATACATAACAATGGAGTATTACTCAGCCATTAAGAATGAAATCCTGTCACTTGCAGGAAAATGGGTGGAACAGGAGGGCATCATATTAAGTGAAATAAGCCAAACACCGAAAGACAAGCATCTTATGTTTTCTCTCATACATGGAAAGTTGAAAAAAAAATGGGTGACATGAAATTAGAAGAGAAACCACAAGGGATTGGAAAGGAGGTCAGGAAGCAGGGAACAAGAAGTAGAGGGTAAAAGTAGGGAGAATAGATATAATTGACACATGATATTGGCAAGTATGGGAATATCACAGTGAGCCCAACTAATTTGTACAACTAATATGTGCTAATAATCATAATAAAAAGAGTGCTGACAGAGAAGTGAAAGGACACCAAAGGGATCAGTAAAACATGGACACACAGGCAACACTGCCCCTTTGTCAGCCCCGCAGACACAGACACAAAGGCTCTGGATGGTGCGGACTGAAAGCCCATTGAGCTTTCTACTATGTTGTCCTGAGACGGGGCCAGCAAGGATTCCAAAGAAAGAAGTACTAAACCAGGTGATATGTCCAATGCATTTATCAGGGGAACTTATTTATTGAATGCTGCAGAATATCTTCAAAATGGATGTCAAGGACAAAGTGGGTGTTCAGCCTACACATGCCTGCAGTGAGGAGGCCAGGGCATGGAGTTTATAAGAAGGCTTAAGGAATTGGGCACAGGGCCGAGGCCAGCTTCTTTCAATATTCTGGGCAATGGTAGAGATACGTATATTATCAGTGCTGGGGACAATCTAAAGCTGATTGGTTCACAGAGTGGTCAGGGCACTGTGTGATTGTTTTATCTTCTGGACATGAAGAAAGTGGGGGCTGCTGAGGTTACCACATCCCATCAAATGCTACAATGTGGATAAACCTTGAGGACATTACTCTAAGTGAAATAAGCCAATTACAAAAATTAAATGCTGAATAATTCTACTTATGAGGCTTTTTTTAAAGTCATAGATGGACACAATACCTTTTATTTTTGTTTGTTTGTTTATTTTATTTATTTATTTATTTATTTGTGGTACTGGGGATTGAACTCAGGGGCACTCGACCACTGGGTCACATCCCCAGCCCTTTTTTGTATTTTATTTAGAGACAGGGTCTCACTGAGCTGCTAAGTGCCTCCATTGCTGACGCTGGCTTTGAACTCATGATCCTCCTGCCTCAGCCTCCCAAAGTGCTGGGATTACAGGCGCGCGCCACCGCGCCCGGCTTGTTTATTTATTTTTATGTGGTGCTGAAGATTGAACCCAGTGCCTCACCAGTGCAAGGCAAGTGCTCTACCACTGAGCCACCACCCCAGCCCCTTTACAAGGCTTTTCAAGTGATCAAACTCATAGAAACATTAAGTAGAATATGGATACCAAGGACTGTAGGAAAGATAAATGGAGAGTTGGTCAATGGGTATAGAGTTTCAATCATGCAAGATGTAATGTTTCTAGAGATCCATTCTATTGTTATGGTGCATGCAGTTATGGATATATGGTAGAATACACTTTAAAATTGTTGAGGGTGAATTTATTTTATGTGTTTTTTTCACATTAAAAAATTAGTCAGCTGGGTGCAGTGATGCACACATGTAATCCCAGTGGCTCAGGAAGCTGAGGTAGGAGGATCACAAGTTCAAAGGCAGCCTCAGCAACGGTGAGGCACTAAGCAACTCAGTGAGACCCTATCTTTAAATAAAATACAAAATAGGGCTGGGGATGTGGCTCAGTAGTCGAGTGCTCATAAGTTCAATTCCTGGTATCCCCCCCCCAAATTAGTCATTCTTTAAAAAAAAATGTTAAAGTAAGAAAATTCAAACCATAGCAAAACTAGAAGTCAAAGGAATCAATCACGCCTTAAAACTTTGAAGGGAGTCTTATAATAAAGGCCTTAATGATAAAAATAATGATATTGTGGTATAGTATATTGAAAATACTAATTGAGTTATTATTTTTATGTTTCTATAATTCCTTTTTTTTTCCACCAAGCCCTGCCACCATTGAAATCAGGACATGAAGCTGAAGTTTATTTCTCTGGGGAAGAGAGATCACAAAATAAATAAATATGGGCAGAACCATTTGTGTTCATGTATTTGAGGCCCAAAATCATTTTGAAAGTTATTCCTGATATTTGAGAGAGAGAGAAGTTGTTTTTCTGTGTTTGTCTTGTGTTTGCAACTACAAAGATTTGGCTTTGACTGTCAGAAGTATGGAGTTTATGTGTAAATCTTTAGGTTAGGAATAAAGCCAAATAATGTAAGAATAGTCTTTGCCCATTGCAGAATCATAAACAACTAATCAGCCGGTGGGAAGAACTCTAATGGAGTGGAGAGGAGAGAGGCAGAAACATCCAGGTGGTCTTGGGAAATCCAAAGCAGAAGCAGGGCCTCTGGTTCAACAAAGTATTGAAATATGAATGTGGTTTTTTTTTTCTTTTTTCTATTGCTATTGTAACAGATCACCACAAATTTAGTAGCTTAAGCAACAAATTGTTACCTTACAGTTCTGTAGGTCAGAAGTCTGGCATAGGTCTCACCACCTGAAATGAGGGCTCAGCAGGGCCTCCCTGTAGAGGACTCACTTCTTGGCCATTTAGATTGTTGGCAGAATCCAGCTCCTCAAAGCCGTAGGACTAAGAGCCCCATTTCCTTACTGGCTGCTTAGCTGAGAGCTGTTCTCAGCCTCTAGAAGCTACCCACGTTGTTTTGTCTCTCTTCCTCTCTTTAGAGCCAAGGACAGCAAGTTGAGTCTTTCCCACACTTCAGATCTCTCCTTCTGGCTTATCTCTCTGACCCATTGAAGCAGAGAAAAGCTCTCTGCTCTTAGCAGTCATGATTTCATTGGGTTCACTTTAGTAGCCCAGAGGAGCCCCTGGGCAAGCTGTGCATGTCATGTCCACTGCCTTGCTTCTTCCATAGCCTGAAAGCAATCCAACTGGAAGAAGCAGTTAGGGAGATGGGGCACCATTAGAAAGGGGTTGATGAAACAGAGCTGGGCTTTCTTGTTACTGAACATAAAAGGAAGAACCAAGAACAAGGAGGGAATAAAGCTGCCTCTAGTGAAAAATTGCTCAAAACAAGGAGCCCTAGAGAGGAGTGGCAGATTGAGGGTGAGTCCATGTTTTCCTAAAGGCCTCTTCACCTGGGAGGCCAGAGGTCTTCCCTGCAAGCAATGGTAGAAAAGTTTAAACATGGGACCACAAGAAGCCTTTAGTGAGCTTAATAGTAGGTGGTAATACCATTGTCATTCTGTGTGTTTGATTATCAGCCACTTCCCTCCCTTCCATACTCCCCAAAAGGTGAAGTGAATCAGTTAAGTTTCCGGAGACCATATGATCAGGGGCCACTTAAGTTAAATAAAATTACTCTTCCTACTCAGGTGCCAAATATTAAGCTAATTTTTTGGTTGTCCTGTTTTGGATGTGGAAAACGTATTAGCTATTAGGTAAGCTAAAGAAAGCAACTTTGAATTTCTTCTTTCTGGTCATAAATTTAGTCATTAAGAATGTAAAATTAAAGATGCATATATTAATCCTCATTAAAGTTTGGAAATGGGCCAGAATATGTGAACATTACTTGAAAGAAATTGAGCAAAATAAAATCAATACACATGCAAAAATTATAAGTTAAGTATGCTCAAAATATGAAATATGCTTATATTATTTAGGGGCTGACTATTGCAAAGAACAGAAAATGTTGGGGAAATCCAGGCACAGAAAAAGTTGTTCCAATTAAAATTATGTGATGAATGTAAAAATATATATATACACTCATATACATACACTATATATACATATATATATGTATATATATATTTATATATATATATATATATACACTCTACCACTAAGCCCATATGTGGTGAATTTTTAAGTCTCTGATGATTTTAAATTTTAATTTACTTCTTGACATTCTTTTTTTTTTTAAAATATTTATTTATTTGCTTTTAGTTGTACATAATGGGTTTATTTGTACGTGGTGCTGAGGATTGAACCCGGGCCGCGCACGTGCTAGGCGAGCGCTCTACCGCTGAGCCACAATCCCAGCCCCTCTTGACATTCTTAACTAGCTTTTTAAAGATAATGTAAGATACTTATATAATAACTATGTGTAATTTAAATATTTGGGGGAGGGACTTTAACTCTGAAGCTATCATAAAAGATAACAACACTGTGCTGGAACTGTGGCTCAGCAGTAGCGCACTTGCCTGGCATGTGTGAGGCACTGGGTTTGATTCTTAGCACCACATATAAATAAATAAAATAAAGGTCTATTAACAACTACAAAATAGAAAAAAGATAACAACACACTGATATCCATGGAAATAAAAAGGATATCAAGAATATGGGCCAAATCTTTTAAGCTGGTGTTGTTTCATTTCATTATATCCTTTAATTTTAAAATTTTATGTCCTCTTAATTTTCTCTTGCATTATTTTGTATAAGATATTAACTTTCATATGATTTTGTATTATCTAGTGTTCCATTTGGTGAGATTCTTCAGTCTTAAAGGAAACAACACTTATTTTAAAATTAAAAAGGAAGCTACAGAATATAAACTAGATATCAAGATAGTCTCATTGAAAGTAAAGAAATGTAAATTCTAACAATTAATTTTAATTATTTGCAAGATAATTAATGGGTAAAGAATAGTCTTCAACAACTGGGTAGCCACAAGTAAAAGACTGAATTTGGACCCATGCCTTATACCATATACAAAAATTAACTCAAAATGCATTAAGGAAATCCTTAATGCAAAAAATTAACCTAAATGTGAGAACTAAAACTATAAAATTCTTAGAAGAAATCAGTGTATAAATTTTTATGACCTTTGATTAGGTAGTGGTTTTTAGATATGGCTACTCAAAATTCAAGGAGCTGAAGAAGAAATTTTTTTTTTTTTTTTTCGGTACCAGGGATTGAAATCAAGGGCACTCAACCACTGGGCCACATCCTCAGCCCTTTTTTTGTATTTTATTAGAGACAGGGTCTCACTGAGTTGCTAAGTGCCTCACCATTGCTGAGGCTGGCTTTGAACTCACGATCCTCCTGCCTCAGCCTCCCAAGTGCTGGGATTACAGGCATGTGCCACAACGCCCAGCAAGAAGAAATTTTTAATTCCTCAAAATAAAAAATCTTTATGTGTTAAAGGATCTTATCAAGAAAATGAAAAGACAACCCATATTTTCAAAACACATATCTAATAAGGGCCTGATATTCAGAATACATAAAGAACTCTTACAACTCAACCATAAAAGAAACAATCCAGTTTCACACTAGTATTTTTTTTTTTTTTTTTCTTTTCCTTTTGGTACAGGGGTTTGAACTCAGGGGCACTCAACCACTGGGCCACATCCCCAGCCCTTTTTTTTTTTTTTTTGTATTTTATTAGTGATCAGATCTCACTGAGTTGCTAAGTGCCTCACCATTGCTGAGTTGGCTTTGAATTTGCAATCCTCCTGCCTCAGCCTCCCATGTGCTAGGATTACAGGCCTAGCTAGGATTACCACCGCACCTGGCCCAATTTCAAACTAGGAGAAGAAGCTGGAGGCGTAGCTCAGTGGTAGAGTGCTTGCATAGCATGTATGAGGCCTTGGGTTTCACCATTAATTCTGCAAGCAAACACACAAACAAACAAAAACCCCCAAATTAGAAATTTTAAAAGCCCCCCCCATAGGCAAAGTATTTGAATAGACATTTTGCCAATGAAGATATATGAATGGACAATAAACACATGAAAAGAGGATCAATATCATTAGTTATTAAGAAAATGCAAATCAAAATTACATATCAATACCACCCTTAGAATGGTATAATTTTTTTTTTTTTTTGCTAAATTTTTTTTTTTTTTTTTTTTTTTTTTTGGTGCTGGGGATTGAACCCAAGGCTTTGTGCACATGAGTCAAGCACTCTACCAACTGAGCTACATCCCCAGCCCAGAATGGTATAATTTTTAAAAAAAACTGTGAACAATAACAAATGTTGGTGAGATATGGAGAAATTAGAACCTTGTACATTGCTAGTAGGATGAGACTTTGGTGCAGCCACTAAGGGAAACACCTGGAGGAAAACTTCAAAAAAACCAAACATAGAAATACCATGTGGCTAAGCAATTTCACTCCTGGGCACATACCAAAAAGAATTTAAAAAGGGGCTGGGGTTGTGGCTCAGCAGTAGAGAGCTCACCAAGCATATGCAAGGCCCTGGGTTCTACCCTCAGCACCACATAAAAATAAAATAAATAAAATAAAGGTATTGTGTCCAACTATGACTAAAAAATATTTTAAAAATTTAAAAACAAGCCGGGCGCGGTGGCGCACGCCTGTAATCCCAGCACTTTGGGAGGCTGAGGCAGGAGGATCGCGAGTTCAAAGCCAGCCTCAGCAATGGCGAGGCACTTAGCAACTCAGTGAGACCCTGTCTCTAAATAAAATACAAAAAAGGGCTGGGAATATGGCCCAGTGGTGGAGTGCCCCTGAGTTCAATCCCCAGTACCAAAAAAAAAAAAAAAAAAAAAAAAATTAAAAACATCTTCCACATAAAAACTTACATATATAGTAGCCCCCAAATGGAAACAAACCCAACAAATGGATTTAAAATGTGGTACACCCATAAAATTGAATAGTAAGTCATCAAAAGGAATGTAGTGCCGATAGGTAGTATAACCAGAAGGAACCTTGAAAACGTGCTAAGGAAAAGATGCCAGACACAAAAGGCCACCTATTCTATGAAGTGTCTAGAATAAGCAAGTTCATACAGACAGAAAGTAGGTTAGTAATTGTCAGGGGCTGGGTCAGGGAGAGAGGGAAGGGAAGTGACTGCCAATGAGTATAGAGCTTCTTTTAAGGGTAATGAAAATGTTCTGGAATAGATAGCAGTGGTGATTGCACAACCCCGTGAATACATTTTAAGCCACTACACTATACACTTTAAAATAGCGAATTTCTTGGTATGCAAATTGTAATAACTAGAAAGAAAAAAGAAATAACTAGAGGAGGACTTGGTTCTCTCTCCTGACTCCAAATTGCCGGGCAAGGTCGACGCAGCTGTGCCATCGCCACTGACTCCTCTGCCTCTGAAGATGGAAGGGAACAGAAATGGCCACCAACAGTTCAGTAACCACAACAATGAGGAGATCAACACTCGCTGCGGGACAAGTGTGAGTTCAGCCAATAACACTGGGACCAATAAGAAGAAATGGAAACAAAAGAGGAAGAAAGCCCAAGATATGCCTGTGAAGATAAATTCTTGCCACCTGAAGATCCCCAGTAGATCAGAGAAGCGGCAGAGCCATAGAGAAGGTTGGCATGCCCCCCCCCCCCGACTCTGGGGCAGTCAGACAGTCGTCAAGGGTAGAGAAGTGGTGAGGACTTGCACTCCTGGGAGGCCAAAAGATGACAACACTTGCCATCACCCTACATCATGCCCCAGGGAGGAACCGAAAGAGCTGAGCCCGGAGGCACCAGAGTGCGCTACACACCTCCTTGCCCAGGAGTTATGTGCAACAGCATAACAGCATGTTCTGATGGATTATCAGTATTTCTTTTTATAGATCTCCTGGCTCCCTAGTGGCCCCCACAGCATTGAGGGGTTCAGGTTTTCTCAAGGAATAAACCTATTGGGTTCTTTTGCACCATCAGCAACAATTGTTTCCATGATGCAGGGAAGAAGGTGGTGAAGAGCATCTTCCTGTGTATAAAATTAGACAGTCTAGGAGCTGGCTCCAGTCTCCAAATGTGGAATAATTGCTGGGCACGGTGACACATACCTGTAATCTCAGCGACTTGGGAGGCTGAGGCAGGAGGATCGAGAATTCAAACCCAGCCTCAGCAACTTAGGCAGGCCCAAAGCAACTCAGCGAAATCTTGTCTCTAATAAAAAACATAAAAAAGGCTGGGGATGTAGCTCAGTGGTTATGTGCCCCTGGGTTCAATCCCTGGTGCCAAAAAAAAAAAAAAAAAAGGAATAATTTTGTAGGGTCATCAGCTTGGGGTGGCTAATACCTAAGAAAATAACTTTTAAAACATGGAAAAGTAAACTAAAAGGGAATCAAAATGGTATACTAGAAAAAATTAGGTATACACAAAAGAGGCAGTAATGGAATTGAGAAATAAAATAGATGTAAGACAACTCGAAAGCAAATAGCAAAGGGCAGAAGCCCTTCTTTTTTCAATCTATAAAATATCTTTAATGCCTACAATTTCTTGTATACATAGATTGAAAAACATTCACCTGTATATGCAAAAGTATTTTCTCTTGCAGGTCAACAGCACCAGAAAACAAGCTAAGCTATGTAAAGGTTGTTTTACTTTTTAAACTTGATTTGTCCATTATGTAAAAGACATGATGGATTTAACAACTCTAAAGAAATCTATATTCTACTCTTAATCATACACTAAACACCTGAATATTTATTTCATCACATCCACTCACAGAATAGTCTAATACATTCAGCACACTGAATATAAAACAACCAGTCTCTAGAAGCTCTTCTTTATTAGTATTTAACTTAAATTTAAATGAATTTAAATTGCTATTTAGAGCGTGTCTTCAGCAAGAAGTTTCAATAAGGAGCCCTGGATTTTCTTTCTCGCACATGATACCAATTCAAAACCAATATGTGGCCCAATTTCATTTTTGAGAGATGGAGGGACCAGTTGAAAGGCTCCCATGTTCCAGGCAAGCATGAAACCAACACATCAGAGCTGGAAGGAATATTTGTGACACTCTCTTGCCATAATTCCTTCCATGGCTCAGTGTGGCACAAACTGGGAAACTGCCAAGCCATGGTCCCCTGCCCCCAACTTCTCCCTGAAGAGGGAAGGAGAAGACTGAAAAACATTGCCGACATTCAGACTTTTCTTGGGGGTGCTCGAGGGACTGGTTTGTGTCACTTATGTTGGAGCACTTCCAGGACCTCACATACCCTAGTTTCTGGGGCTGCTGAGGAAAAGCACATCCATGATAAAATTATACATTCAGAGGACTTGTAGTTACAGCGGCAGACACCAGAGGGAGCAGGAGATTAGGAACGCCTGTGAAAAGAAAATTGCAAATCCCTATAAACTCAAATCCAGAGAAGACTTATCCATGGAAAAGGTTTGAGAACCTCCCCCCCCCCACCCAAGAACCTCAAGCTTTCAATTTTCAAATTATAAAAAAATTAAACATGAAGAAAAAATCCTGAAAGAAACCATAGGGGAAAAAATCTTACTTATAGAAGATGAGAAGTACATCTGACTCCTCAGTAACCATGAAAGCAAGAAGAGAATGAAGCGTTGAGAGAAAAAAATTCACTAAGACCCTGCACCCTGACAAATTATCCTTCAAAAGTGACAAATAAAGACGTTCTCAAGCAAAAAATGAGAGAATTTGTTGCCAGTGGTCCAATCTTTAATAAATGTTAAAAGGAATTCTTCAGAGAGAAGGAAAATTATATATATATATCAGTAAATTGGATCCACATAACAAAGGAAGAGCTTCAAAGAAGAGAAGGTAAAACAAGAAAAATTTTTGTTTTTTCACACAAAACTATTTATTGGTTCTCTTTAGTTATACATGACAATAGAATCCATTTTGATAAAATTATACAAGTATGGAATATCCCTTATTCTAATTAAGACTCCATTATCGTGAGTGTACATGATAGTGGGATTCACTTAGGTATTTTCACATATGTACATAGAAAAATTATGTTAGATTTATTCTACTGTCTTTCCTATTTCTATCCCTCCCCCTTCCCTTCATCCTCCTTTGTCTAACCTACTTCTCTTTCCCCTATCCCCACTTTATTGTGGTTTAGCTTCCACATATCAGAGAGAACATTCGACCTTTGGTTTGGGGGGATTGGCTTATTCCACTTAACATGATAGTCTCCAGATCCATCCATTTACTGGTAAATATCATAAAGTTATTCTTCTTTATGGCTGAGTATTATTCCATTGTGAATATATACCACAATTTCCTTATTCATTCATCTGTTAAAGGGCACCTATGTTGACTTCATAGCTCAGCTATTGTGAGTTGTGCTGCTGTAAATGTTGATGTGGCGGCAGCACTGTAGTATGCTCATTTTAAATCCTTTGGATATATGCTGAGGAGTGGGATAACTGGGTCAAATGATGGTTCCAATTTGAGGAATCTCCATAATGCTTTCCAGAGTGGTTGCACCAATTTGCAGTCTCACCAATAGCACATGAGCATACCCTTTTCCTCACATTCTCACCAACATTTATTGCTACTTGTATTCTTGATAGTTACCATTCTGACTGGAGTGAGATGAAAATTCTAGAAAAGGTAAAACCACGGGGAAAGTGAAAATATCAGTGGTTTCCAGGGACTGGGGGTAAAGAGAGATGAATATGTTGGACATGGCACAATTAGAGCTCCTTTATTTCTCAAAATAGGTCCATAATCTAGCTTGATCATGACCATTTACTTTTTTGTTATTTTAAGTTTGGAAATAGTAGTAATCTTTCAGAAAAGTTTTCTTGACCCATTTGAGTGGTAGTTGCCAAAACAATGTCCAATAATCCCAAGTTTTTAGTATATATTTCACACCAATAAGGGCATTTTAAAAATTTTATCCCAATTCAACTATAAGTATAAGAAAATTTATATTAAAATCTTCTATTTTAAAATATATGTTAACATATATTTTAAAATATATTAAGATCTTCCACTCAAGTTTTGCTAGTTGCATAGTAATGGCTTGTATAGGGACAGGACCAGTCCAGGATCATGTATTGCATTTAGTTGCCATGTCTCTTTAATTTGAGTTTCTCTGATATTTTTCTCATGCTTAGGTTCAAGCTTGTATCATAAGTACAACAAGATACTGCTAGCTCATTTTATGCTTTTCCTGCCAAGCCCTACTATAATCAGTCATTTCCCCCCAGGAGTCCTGGCTCTTTTCAGTGGGAATGTTATTTAGAAGCCACAGTCTTGAACTAAACCTGCTCATTGCTGGAGTGACGTTTCCTCGTCTCTTCTAGTGGTCAAAACCAGGAAACTAACACTGCCTTCTCCCTGTGTGTGTGTGTTGTACATCCACATATTGAATGTGTATATTTAGCAAGTATATATATGATGTACCTGTATGTATGTTGGAAGCCATGACTTCTCACTATTATCTCTATTCTGATTTCTCCTTTTGCATATTTGTAGCAAATCTCAGACAAATTAACTTCTATTAGCCCCAACATATTTAATTATTTGATAAATCCCCTGTATGTATTAAATTTTCATGGCCATTACCCTTCTCCCACTGACCACACCCCAATGTCTTTTATCAGGACACTCACACTGCATGGAAGCCCTGCTACCTCCAATGAGTTCTGACTCTCCATGCCAGGATATCTTCTTCATTGTTTGGACTTTGGCTCCCCCACATGCCAGGCTGCTCCTAAGTGGGACTTCCCTCTTTTCCCTGCAGGGGTTCAAACATCCTACACTAGGTCACATCCCACATATGGATGGACTCCTCAATTACCACCCCCTCATGTAGACACCCTTCTCACCTGGTGTCTTAGTCAGCTTTTTTGTTGCTGCGACCAAAAGAACTGACAAAAACAATGCAGAGGAAGAAAAGTTTATTTGGGGCTCACAGTTTTAAGAGTTCCCTGTTCAGAGATGACCAATTCCATAGCTCTGGGCCCAAGGTGAGGCAGAACATCATGGCAGGAGGGCATGATAAGAGGAAGGCAGTTCAGGATATGGCAATCAGGAAACAGAGAGCTGCTTTCCTCTGTCATGCTTTCCTACTTAGACAAAATCTAAACTCCAAAAGCATGCCCCCAGTGACCTGTCTTCTCCAGCCACACCCTGCCTACTACCCAGTTACTCCATGTCAGTGGATTAATGCACCGATTAGGGTAAAGCTCTCATAACCCAATCATTTCACCTCTAAGCTTTCTTGCATTGTCTTACACATGAGCTTTTGGGGACACCTCACATCTAAACCATAACGCCCAGCTTGGGCTCCAACTTTTTATGTCATCTGTGAGGATGACTTTCTTACTGTGGGCTCTGACATCTTGTCCTCCCAAGCAGATACAACACTGCTCAGTTTCCAACAAGGCACCAGTGCCACTTCATGCCCCCGGCTTTCCTCAGTACCCACATGTGCCTTGCAGTATATGCCTACCTTGCTCTGCTCCACTTAATGGGCTTAGGTATCAATTTTTCCGGAAGAGAAATAAGAGAAGAGTTAAGGCTCATATGTACTTTAGAAATGAGGAGACACAGGTTCCCTGAGATAAATGTCTTGCCCAAAGTTAAAATCTTAACAAGTGGTAGAATGAAAATCAAGCTTGGACCAGGCTGACTTGCTCTTGTTTAAATGCTCCAAGAGATACCCAAATGCCACAAAACAGGATTATACTGATGAACATGTGAAATAAAAAATAATTATATTATAGAACTTCACTTTCTGCCTGTGAAAGATAGATTGCAGCAGACCAAGCCTCTTGCCAAGATTAACTAGAAAAACTGTATGCAAAATTTATAATGCATTTAATGGAATCAGTTACAACAATGCAGTTAATACTGGGAAAAGCCAAAACGTGTTCAAGAGTAGAAATTCACTTAGTTGAGTTCAATGAGCTATGCCACTTTCCCCTGAGGCATTTGCCAATTTATACATAAAAAGATTGAGGGGCTAAGCCGGGCGTGGTGGCGCACGCCTGTAATCCCAGCACTTTGGGAGGCTGAGGCAGGAGGATCGCGAGTTCAAAGCCAGCCTCAGCAATGGCCAGGCACTTATCAACTTAGTGAGACCCTGTCTCTAATAAAATACAAAAAAAGGGCTGGGGATGTGGCCCAGTGTTCAAGTGCCCCTGAGTTCAATCCCTGGTACCACAAAAAAAAAAAAAAAAAAAAAAAAAAAAAAAAGAGTGAGGGGCTAAAAAGTCTGGCAAATTTTCAACATAAAGTAGTAGCTAAGCAGAACTTCTGATGAGTTCACATGATTAGATAGAAAAAAAATGAAGTGAAGGATATTAAAAAAGCCAGGATTTTGTGAGGTCAAACTCTCAGAGGAAAGAGAAGCATGAGCCTAACAGTCTGTACCAGTTTTTGCCTGAAGGTGTCTGCTGATTCCTAAGTGACAGAAGCCAAACAGCATGTACTAAAAGACTGAAAAACTAAGTGGAGCTATAAACATTCTAATGGTGTGAGGGAAAGAAAATTTGAGGGGCAATCCTAGAAATAACCTGGACTTTCAACCACAACCACTGAATGGCTGTGACCTAAAAGTAAGGTAAACTCAAAATAAACCAGGATTTTAAAAGACTGACTTCTAATTTCAAATGAATTCAATCTCTGCTTGGATTAAATTAACCTTATTCCAGCCTAATACTTGCAACTAGTTATAACAAATTATCTCCAAAGGCAAAAAAATATTATCCAGAGCATTTTCAACTTTTAATACACAATGTCTAGCATTTCAACAAAATTACCAAGACATACAAAGAACAAATAGATAATAGAAGGGAACTAGTAGGTAATTAGACATAGATTTTAAATTTAAATGACTCAAATTAATATGTTCAAGAAAATGGTTAATTTTACTAGTGACTTAAACTCTATAAAAAAGAAAAATTAGTTGAACATGGTGGTACATGCCTGTAACCCTAGCTACTTGGGTAGCTGAGGCAAATGGTGATTTCAAGGTTAGTCTGGGTATCCTAGTCAAATCCTATCACCAATATAAATAAATAACAAGAAAAACTTCTAGAATTGAAAAATATAATAACTGAAATAAAATAACCAGAAGATGGGTATTTAGAGAAGATTAGACTCAGCTGAAGACAGGTTGACTGAATTGGAAGATAAATGATCATATAATATCCAGACTGAAGCAGGGAGGGAAAACAGAATGAAAAACAGGGAAAAAAATTAATATGACATACAGTGAAAAGGACTAAGATAGGTATAATTGGAGGCTATTACACCTATGTTAGGAGAAGCTGGGTCTTCTGCCAGCTTTTCTTTCTTGGAAAAGAAAGAGAAAACAGAGCAAAGGAAAGGAAAATGACTAAGAATTTTCAAACTGATGAAAGATATCAAGTTGCAGATTCAAGAAGCCCTTGACGAAAAGCATGCCTAGGCACATCACAGTAAAACCATGTCTAAGTTATATATATCTGTTTTGATTTTGCTTTAAAACAAAGAGAATACCTTAAAATCTGACAAGGGGGAAAACGATCTGTTATCTTCAAAGAGCAACAGTGAGACTAATATTTGGCTTCTCAGTGGAAATAATGGAAGGTAGCAGACACTGGAATCATATCTTTAATGTGCTGAGAGAAAATGATGCTCACCTAGAATTCTACACCCAAGGAAAAACATCTTTCAAAAATGATAGCAAAATTATGGCCTTTTCATATAAAGACTGAGGAAATTTATCACCAATACTCTCACATGAAAAAGAAATATCAGAGATTTATTCAGGCAAATGGAAGATTATCTTGGACATAAATAAGATAATGCAAGAAGAAATGAAGAAAAATAGAAAGGGAAATATGTAGGCAAAGCTAATTAATGTCCCACAACTCAGGGTAATTTTGGCCACTATAGAACATTTGGCAATGTCTGAGGTCATTTGTTTGTCACAGCTTGGAGGCTGGTGCTACTGGCGCCTAGTTAATAGAGACCAGGCATGCTATTAAGCAATCTATAATGCATAGGAAAATCCTCCACAACAAACAATTATTTGGCTCAAAATGTAGACAGTGTCAAAGTCGAGAAACCCTGATCCAAGTTACTATTGTTTATATAGACCAATAATAATGTCTATGAGGTTTAAATTTATGGAGAGTTATAGTATGTTATAAAAGCAACACAAAACACGTGAGTTGGTACATGGAGTTAAAGTGCTTGTATGATTAATAAGCTAATAGACAGGTTAATACAATTATAGGGAAAATTGTTTATTAATCCAAATTGCAATTGTAAAAGAGAGAGAGAGAGAGAGAGAGAGAGAAAATGGAACAGATAAAACAATAGAAATTGAAAACAGCATATTACAGGGACACAGCCACTTCAATTTTATAGCAGCACAATTCACAATAGGTAGGTTGTGGAACCAACCTAGATGTCCCTCAGTAGATGAGTGGATAAAGAAAATGTGGTATATATACAAAATGGAATTTTACTCAACAATAAGAGAGAATAAAATAATGGCATTTGCAGGTAAATGGATGAAGTTGGAGAATATAATGCTAAGTGAAATTAGTCAATCTCAAAAATCCAAATACCGAATGTTTTCTCTGATATAAGGAGGCTAGTTCACAGTGTTGTTGGATGGGGGTACATAGGATTAGAAGAACACTAGAATGGTCAAAGGAACGAGAGGGGTAGGGAGGGAGCAAGGGGGAGGGAGGGGAGAGGGAAAGGAAAAAAAAATTGGTGGTTGAATGAGATGGATATCATTATCCTAAATGCATGATTGAAGATCTGAATGGTACTTATATACTTTGTATACAAGCAGTTGTATGTAAAAAGATGCTATACTTGTGCATTATGAGTAAGTAAATAAATAATTTAAAAAAAAAAGAATTGGAAACCAGTAAGAGTTTACCTAAAGAAATGTACAATTTTGATGCTATATGAGCATGGTAGATTAGTTGGAATGTAATTCCCTAAGCTTGTAGAAAATGTCCAAATCTCTATAAAACTTTTTTGTATATGTCTGTTAAAAAAAAAGATAGTTTTGTGATACTCTTTATATAATAAATTTTACACTGGTATAATAAAAAAGCAATAGAAATTGCATACTCATTGGTAGATAGAAACTCAAATATACCATTCATTGCATTAAATCTAAACAGCCTTAATATTCCAAATAAAAGACTGTCGGAGCAGATAAACAAATAAAATCCACTAATATGCAGCTTAAGCAATCTGTTTTAAAGTTTGAAAGATCTGTCTTAAATATAAAATCTGAAAGTTAAAGAATGTAGGTAGATATACTACTCAAATGCTAACCAAAGGCTTACTTAACATTGGTATGTTGATATCAAATAAAGCAGCTTTTAAAGTAAAAAGCATTGTTGAGAGACAAAACGGGACATTTCATAACAATGAAATAGAAAATAAAGCTTCTTTTTTTTCTTTTTCTTGAAACCTTGTCCTCATTGGATTGGCACTGGAGACAAGGACTGCTGAACTTTCAGTAACAAAGGGACTAGTGGAAATTTACTCAGATGGATGGATATATAGAGACCCTCACCTCCATTCCCATCACAAGCTCCTCTGCACTACCCTATTTGAGTTTCCTAAAATGCATCTCTCAGGAGCTAGAGAAGTGTTTAAGGTCAGGAGGGGGATAGGGTTAGGAAAGGGGTCCTTGGTGTTCTCCTGGACTAGCAGAGAACGATGACCTTGGGCCAAACCCAATGAATTGTTTCCCCATGAGCAAGTAGAAAGAAGCAGTTGAGGAAAACTTCTGTGGCCACCTGGTCAATAGGATGCTCATTTGCCCCCCAGGTACTCTAAGGAATTCCGCCAGCCTTTCCACTTGGTTGTCTTGCTTCAAAGCCTGGAGTTAATCCACTCTGAAAGCTTCAAAAGTGGGAGGAAGTTGGTATTCAAAGGTGTGGGCTGGAGTTCTCTAAAGGATTTCATTGTGGCTTTACTGGAAGAACTGGTCCAAAGTAAACTGGTTGGCCATTACAGCAGGCTTGACCCGCAGACAATTCTCACCTACTTCTCCCAGCAACACAAAGAATTAGAAGACAGAAAAATCAGTAAGGAGAAAGACAATTTAACAACAGAAATGACTAACCACCCTATATAGTATTCAGAATTACTGTACACATTCTTTTTAAGAGCACATGGAACATTTTTTTAAAGGTCTCAACAAGCATCAATAGATTTAAATTAAAATGACTACAGTGTAATTAAACCAGAAATAAATAAAAGAGCTACAAAAATATTGCAAATGATTAAAAATTAAGCACAGCACTTCTAAGGAACCACAGGACAAAGATGATATCACAAGAGAAATTTTTAAAAATGAAAATGGTACCTATCAAGACTTATGGATACAACTTAAACTGTAGAATAGGAGCTCTAGCCTTATGTATATTTTAAATAACAAATGCTGAAAATTGATTATCTTTTTACCTCAAAAATTAGGTAAAAGCTGGGCTCAGTGGCATGTGCCTCAATGGCATGTGCCTGTAATCCAAGCAGCTAAAGCAGTTAAAGCAGGAGGATCACAAGTTCAAAGCCAGCCTGAGCAATTTAACAAGGCCCTAAGCAATTTAGAGAGATCTTGTCTCAAAACAAAACATAAAAAGGAGCTGGGGATGTGACTCAGTGGTTAAAGCACCCCTGGGTTCAATCGCCAATACCAAAAAAAGAAAAAGAAAAAGAAAAGTTAGGTAAAGATCAACAAGATGCAGTGGTGCACACCTGTAATCCCAGCAGCTCGGGAGGCTGAGGCAGAAGGATCACACATTCAAAGCCAGCCTCAGCAATTTATTGAGGCCCTAAGCAACTTAGAGAGACCGTGTTTCAAAATAAAACATCAAAAAAGTGCTGAGGATGTGGCTCAGTGGTTAAGTGCTCCTGGGTTCAATCCCCTGGTACCAGATAAATAAATACAACAAAAAAGATAGAAAGAAAAAGAATAACAAGTAAGAAAATAGTAGGAATAAAGTAATTTGGTTTAGAACAGAAATAATATAGAAATAAACATAAAATATGAAATGTTAACAAAGTGCCAAATCTTAGAATAAACTAATAAAGTTGATATACCCTGGTGATTAAGCAAACATAGAAGGAGGCAAAAATAGCCAATATAAGTCAAGGAAAACATAACTACAGATCCTACGATAAAGGAAAAGAATATTATAATTTCATAGCAATAAAAATTTTATATGAAATGGGAAAATTCCTAGAAAACTGAACATCAAATTTCTTAGAAAAAATAGAGAATGTCAATAATTATATATCTATTAAGTAAATTGAATCCAGAGTTTTCAAAGAAAACTTCAGGCTCAGATGGCATCATCAATGAATTCTACAAAACATTCAAGGAAGAAATAACATTAAGTCAAAATCTTTAAGAGAATAATAAAAAAGGGAGCACTTCTCAGTTTCTTTTATGAGACCAACATAAACCTGATCCCCCAAACTTAAAAGGACATTATAAAAAATGTCCATTTTCCATTATAAAAAAGGAAAACCAGAGATCTGGTCTATAGATACAAGTGTCCAAAGCAAAATATTAGAAAATGTATTAAATACATTTAAAAAGGTAACACATACTGGGGAAATTGTTTTATTCCAGATATGCAACGTTGAATTTGCATTAAAATATTAATAGAAGAAAATTTCTTAGATATCCTCAATTTAATTACAAGAGCCAGCAGATGGAAGGGAGGAGAGATAAGGTAATCAGTTAACATCTGTGGGTTGAAACCAACAAAAGACTTCCACATTCATGAGTAAATTTTTAAACCTTGGCTCAAAACTCGGGTGGCTGAACCCCTAGGTACCAACACATCCTGCTTACAACTTTAATCAATCCAGAGGCAACAAATACTTCTAGCAAATTGTTCTCTGAACCCTAAACTCTCCCAACTTCGAATTATTCCATCCTTCTTTTCTCCTGCCAATGTAGGCTCAATGTAGACAGCTTATGCCTTTTTAGCCTAATTTTCATTATAAAAATGCTCTTAGCTCTAGGTCCAGCAGACATCTTTCAAACTATTAGTACCTGACCTGCTACTAATAGTTCTGGAAACATATTATGCCTGGACCTGAACCTATTCTGGTTAACATCTGTAACAACTAAATAAAGCCTTTTATTTCAGAGATCCCCCAGTCTCAAAGAGTTTTGGTTTAACAATATCCTTATAATTAATCATGTAAATAGAATAAAGGAAAACTCATATAATCATTCTACTAGATATAGACAAAGCATTTGATTAAGTCAAGATCTATAATAAGAATTCTTAGTCAATTAGGAATTGGAGAGAATTCTACCTGATAAAGACTATCTTAAAACACAACCCCCACCCCAACAACACTACTCTATACATCATACTTGGTGAAAAGTTGAAGGTTTTGCTGCTAAGATTAGGAAACAAATATCAATGTTTGCTATCACCATTTCTATTTAGTGTCATAGTGGGGGTACCAGCAAATAAGATAAAATCAAAACTGCAAAATATATAAAAGAAGAGATAAAATGCTTCATATTAAAAACAAACAAGCCGATTGCTGTGGTGCATGTCTGTAATCCCAGTACTTGGGAAGCTGAGGCAGAAGGATTGTGAGTTCAAAGCCAGCCTCAGCAATGGCAAGGCACATAGCAACTCAGTGAGACCCTGTCTCTAATAAAATACAAAAAAGGGCTGGAGATGTGGCCTTGTGGTCAAGTGCCCCTGAATTCGATCCCTGTTACCAAAAACAAACAAACAAAACAAAAAGAAAAAATGAGAAGCTGGGCATGGTAGTGTATATCTGTTGTCCCAGCAACTTGGGAGGCTGAGGTAGGAGGATCACAAGTTCAAGGCTATCCTGGGCAACTTAGTGAGACTCTGTCTCAAAATAGAAAAATTTTAAAAAAGGGTTTGGGGTGTAGCCCAGTGGAAGAGTAACCTTGGTATCAATCCCCATTGCCACCAAAAAGAAAGAAAGAAAGAAGGAAGGAAGGAAAGAAAGAGAGAGAGAGAGTTCTGGCATATTATTTCATAGTAAGGTGACTATAGATAATTAGATAACTTTAATATACTGAATATTTCAAAACTATCACACACATTTTTTATTTTGATTATATATATATATAACCAGGGATTGAACCGAGGGGCAATTAACCACTGAGCCACATACCTAGCCCTTTTTTATTTTGAGACAGAGTCTCGCTAAGTTGCTTAGGGCCTTGCTAAGTTGATGAGGCTGGCTTTGAACTTGTAATCCCCATGCCTCAACCTCCTGCAAATTCATGCAACCACTCTGGAAGGCAGTATAGAGATTCCTCAGAACACTTGGAATGGAACCACCATTTGACCCAGTTATCTGACTCCTCAATATATACCCAAAGGACCAATGCCAAAAAACCAAAGACCAAATGTTCTCTCTGATATGCAGATGCTAATGCACAATAAGGGGGTGGGGTAGGGAAGAATAGAAGTACTTTGGACTAGACAAAGGGGAATGAAAGGATGGAGGGGGAATGGGAATTAGGAAAGACAGCAGAATGAATCAGACATTACTATCCTATGTTCATATATGAATATAAGGCCAACGTAACACCACATCATGTACAATCAGAAGAATGGGAAGTTGTACTCCATGTATGTATAAACACATTTACCATCATGTGTAACTAAAAATAACAAATAAAAAATGCTAAATTCAAGAAAAAGGGAAGGCTGAGGGAAATATTTGCAATATATATGACAAACCAAAAGTCATTTTTCCTAATATACAAGTTGAAAATGACAAACATTTCAATAGAAAAGATCTGCATAAGCAATTCTCAGAAGAGTAAATGCAAACAGTTAATAAACAGAAACACTTCAAATGTGCTGAGAGTAGATTTAAGTGTTCCCAACACAAAAAATGGTAAGTATATGGGGTGGTGGTTATGGTAATTACCTTGATTTTGTAATTCCACAATGTATGCATGTACCAAAATGTTACATATATACTGTGTGCAATGTAATATTTTGATACATGTATACATTTTGTAATCACTAAATATATATTCATATATATGAATTTTTGTCAATTATAAAAATATTTTATAAAGCAAGAAGATCAATATCACTAGAATGAATGGAAAGAAACTTAAAAAAGAACATTAATAGCATAGCTAGAGTAAAAGAGGACATAAAAATGACTAAAATGTTTGAGAAAGTGCCAAATAGGATACCTAGACATAAAATACATAACTGTAGTAAAAGCAAAAACAAAGAAACTATTTGACTAACAAAGGATTTCTCAAGAAAATAGCAGTGGAAGCCTGAAAACAGTAGAATATTTTCAGGGGCCTCATAGAAAAGAACTGCTAAGTGCTGGGGTTGTGGCTCAGAGGTAGAGCACTCGTCTAGCATGTGTGAGGCACTGGGTTCAATTCTCAGCACCACATAAAATAAAGACATTGTGTTCACCTATAACTAAAAAAATAAATATTAAAAAATGAACTGCCAAATTGGCTCAGAATACAGAGTAAAACACTCTCCCTTCCTTAAGAATAGGAACAAACAAAAGTTATTTCAGATAGCAAAAAATGAGAGAGCTAACCACCCACAAATCCTCACCATAGGAACTTCTAAAGAAAGTCCTTTAGAAAGGAGAAAAATCATTCCAGAAAAAAGTCAAAAGTGAAAGAAAGTGTACTGAATTGGCACAAACTCTTTGGGAAAAAGTTTGCCAGGGCTGGGGTTGTGGCTCAGTGGCAGAGCGCTCGCCTCGCACGTGCGTGGCCCGGGTTCGATCCTCAGCACCACGTAAACATAAATCATTACATTTGTGTACAACTAAAGTAAATAAATAAATATTTAAAAAAAAAAAAAGTTTGCCGTCAGCTCAAGAAGTTGAAGAGACACACACCCTGTGACCCACCTACTCCAATACCAGGTACATAACTTACAGGAATCCCTGTCCCTGTGCACCTGTGAACACAAGCAAAACATTCACAGCATCTTATTCTTAATAGTTTCAAATTGAAAACAAGCCAGACAGTCAAATAGATAGATTGCATAGAATCACACAACAGGTGATACAACAACAAAAATTAATGACATACAGCTACATGGGTCAGTGTGAATGGAACTCATAATGTTGAGCACGAAAAGCCATGCCCAGAAGATCACTTTCCAAATGACTCCTTTTATATAGAACACAAGCATATGAAGTAAAAAAAAAATGTTTTTGAAAATACATACTTCAATTCTAAAAATATAGTAAAGAAGAGCAAGAGATTATTATCACCAGCTGCCTCAGGAGGATGGGAAGGGTTGTGACTGGGAAGGAATAAGCAAGGGACTTCTAACGTTTCAGATCTTGTTTTACTTGACCTCAGTTAATGAGTGGTCACTTCATAATAGTTTGTTAGATTGGACATTAATGTTTAATGTATATTTTTTTTTTTATATGTTTTTCGCAATACTTTTGCAAAAAGAAAAAGCATCTTTTCCTCTTTTCTTGCCTTTGCACAAGTGGAACTAGTCAGTCCTGAAGCCATTGGGTGGGACAGATCAAGGTAGGCATCTGCCCCAAGGGGAAAGAAGTGCTGGTGACCCAGTGTGGGTTTCAGAGCTGAAACAGGAGGAGAGCATCTCTGTAGGAGGGCTGCTGGAACCTGAGTTAGGTAAGGAGAATGACCAGTGAAGGGGTGGGGAGCCGCATAGTTTAGTGAGAAAGGCATCCACCTTGAGTCGGAGGCAGCCTGGCACAGGATGAGTGCCTGGGTGAAGTGGGGAAAGTGCTCATGCAGAGGAACAGCCTAGGGAGGAACCCGAGCTCTGGAGCCAAGTGGGGAAGTTGTTCCCATAGACAGAGGCTTGGTTGTGGGCTGTCACAACTGAAGGAGGGTGTCCATGGGGTGAAGAGGGAGGTCAAGATCCTCTACAAGGTAAACAAACAAACAAACAAACCTATGCAGGGTGACAAGGGGTGTCCATGCTTGGGGCAGAGATACATGAAAGTTCAGAGCCCAAGGAGATTGAGGAGGATACCCAGAAGTTAGGGTGGCCTGCCATGAGAAGTCACAGCCAAGCACAGTGAGGAGAGGTTCCCCAAGAATGGGTCTGCCTGAGACCAAGCAGACTAAAGAGGCACCAGTGCACATGAGTAACCTAATGTGGCTGTTGGAGCCCAGGTAAGGTGAGTCGGGCATCTACAGGGCAAGTGTCCCAATGTTCAGTCATCCAAAACAGGTGGTTTTATATTTTCTCAGAAAAACTGTATGTATATAGGGTATATATACACACATATACATACACATCATTTTTTTTAATTCAAAAGTGAGGGATAATTGATAGATAGGCTTGGGCCGATGGGCCACCTCCCCCATGGGAATTTCCATGAGGAGCAACCTGGTTTCATTTTCCCCAGGCAGGAGCCAATCAGCTTAAAGGTCACTCTGTTCCCCAGGCAGGAGCCAATTGGCTTAAAGTTCAACCTATTCCCTGGGAAAAGAGCCAATAGTGTTAAAGGTCTCTCTGGTACACCCCCCACCAGAATCCCTATTTAAAGCTCCTGCCCGCCTGGAGCTCAGACACAACAGCTCATCCCTGCTGAGAGGAAGCAGCCGCTGCAACAGGTCCAGACCCACCGTCTCCAGCCTGATGGCAGCTGCCCAGCAGACAGCTCCAGAGACCACAGCCAGCATGACCAGGCACCAACCCTCTGTCCTGAGCTTGCACACTCCCCTCTCCCTGACTCCTCTCTCCCACCAGAGCTTGCACACTTCCCTCTCCCTGACTCCTCTCTCCCCATACTTCTTCTACCTCCAACCAGCCATAAAAGCTGAATAAATCTCTTGGCTGCACGGTTGTCTCTGTGTGATTTTTGCCCTTCAACAATGATAGGATATATCATTAATCATAATTGCTCATTTCATCCTTTCTTTAAGGAGACTAGGTCCCTGCCTGTCATCTTGTGATTTCCAGAATCTCTTACAAAAGGAATAGGCATCCCTGCCTTTTTGACTTTGAACTTGGCTGTAATCTGTGCTCTGGTCAATTAAATGGATGTAACCTGAGTATGAGAAGGATGTAACCCAGGTGGATTTCTGCCAGCTCCATGTTTGCTTCCCCTCTGCCATGTGAGGGAGTCTGGCCTACATAGGAGCTGCCCCTTCAGTCTGGGTCCCATTTCTTGGAGTAGAACCCCCTCCTGGAATAAAGAAGTAGACAACAGGAACCTAGGTATCTTGACCAAGAAAAATGTTGTGGCAAGGAATGGAGAGCTTAAAGCTACTTGTACCCCAAACAAAATCAAAGCTAATAAAAGTACAGTTGATGCTCATTTTTCCTGGTATTCATGTTCTCTAAAGTCACCAAATTAGCAAATACTGAGCCATTGCTCCTGGAAGAAAATACAAGGGTTAGTCTCCTTTAAGCCTCTGGTCACCTTTGCATAAACTGGTACAGAACCTTGTTTTATGTGTGTTTCTGTTTGATTAGTTGGTTTTTATGGTCCCAGGGGTTGGGGCAGTCTACCACTGAGCTACCCCCACCCCAGCCCTTTCTATTCTTTATTTTGAGACAGTGTCTTGCAAAATTACTGAGGTTGCCCTGGAACCTGTGATTCTCCTGCCTCAGCCTCCCTGTACCCTGTGATTACAGGTGTGTGCCACCATGCTTGGCACATGCTTCTATTTAAAGAACTGTATTTTTAAGATGTTGTTTTATTAACATTGAATCATGGCCAACAGTACTATCACTTGTGTCTGAATAAAGCTCATTTAACACATGTGTTTTCTTGGTAAGGCACATCACAGTCATCTTGTACTTAGAAACACAAGATAGCACTTTTGCACCACCTTTGGACACCATTTTGAACAGTGAAATCACCAGTAAAAAAACACAAAAATGTGAAAAGTGCGGCACTAACTAAGCCTTGTTCAGAGTTGGAGTTAAATCAAGGATGCAGAGCATCACCTTGTCTGACTCCAGGTAGGAATGTGCACGTTGGGTGACTCTGAGTGACAAATTTTAGCAAATAGGTGAATTTGCAAGTACAGAATTTGAGAATAATAAGAACAGACCACAGAAAACTTAAGATTGTAGAAATGAATCCACATATGTCATAAATTCCAATAATAAATGCCAATTGATAGGCAAAATTGCCAGACTGCATTTTTTTAAAATGTAGATTAATGCTATTTAAAAGATAAACACAAAACATAAGTACATGAGATGGCTGAAAGCAAAAAGATGGGGGGGAGAGCCTAGGTAAATACAAATATAATGAAAAATATAGTTAGATTAATATCAGGTAATAGAAAACTGTAAGATAAAGATTGATTTTAGAGATTTTAGAGAGGATCTCTAGATAATAATGAAAGATTTGATTCACCAGGAATACATTTGTATTTACCTATATCAATAGAATCAGGATATATGGTAAGCACTGAAGCAAATATAGGCATAACTCAAAAAATCTATAGTCATGCTGAGAGCCCTCAGCATTCTCAATTATTGATAAGTCAAAAGGACAAAAAATTAGAAAGATTTAAAATATTTTAGCAACACACTATGGAGCTGCACACAGAATGCTCCAAACTCAACGTTTAGACACTACTTATCTGAATGTAGATAGCCGTGCAGGAGTTATTTAGAAGGTAAATATCTTTAGAGAAGGCTTACGCACACACTCTGGTTGGGTTTAGGGAAAGATTTATTAGCCAGACCTATGGAGCTAGATGTCCTTCTCAAGGTCTTTTGCTCAGGCTCAAAGCACATTCCTGGTTGACTGGCCATGCAACAGATCACACTACGCCATTGGGATGAAGAGGGTTGCCAACAAGCTCTCAACCATGAAAACAGGGCCTGGGACTGGGTGTGCTCCAAGCTGGGGAGAAGTAGGTGGTAGTGGAATTTAACAGTGGGGTCTCACCTGTAATTTCTACCCATAATTTCTAAAAGTTGTAACCTGGAAATTCACACTGCTCTCCTATCTCCTTTTAATTACAAAATGCTTCTTAGTTTACTACAAAGAGAAACCTCTGCCATCTGGAAAATCTGGGCCAAAAGGTAGGTTCTGGATCGTATGGATTTTAAACAATGTTTAACCTTTCAATCCATGAACATGGTATATCTTTCCATTTACTCATGTCTTCTTCAATGTCTTACATCAGTGTTTTTATAGTTTTCTGTACACAGATCTCTTTCACTGTTTTGGTTAAAGTTACTCATAAATATATTTTTGTGCCACTGTAAATGAGATTATTTTCTTAATTTCTTTTTCAGATAGGTTATTGTTAATGTATAGAAACACTACTGATCTTTGCATGTTGATTTTGTATCCTGTAACTTCACTAAATTCATCTATGTGTTCTAATAACTCTTTTTGGTGAAGTCTTTAGGGTTTTATATAGAAAAATCATGTTATCAGCAAACACACTATTTCAATTCTTCCTTTGTTATTTGGATAATATTTATTTATTTATACATACCTAATTTCCATGGCTAGCACTTCCTATAGAATGTTTTTAAAGAGGTAAGAGTAGGTATCCTTGTCTTGTTTCTAATCTTAGCAGAAAAGCTTCCAGCTGTTCACTAATGAGTATGATGCTAGCCATGATGTTGTCCTATGTAGACTACTGTGTTAAGGCACATTCCTTCTCTAACTAACCTATTGAGATCATTGTCATAAAAAAATGCTGAATTTTATCAAATGCTTTTTCTGCATCCACTGAGATTATCCCATGTTTTTCACCCTGTATTTTGTTAATTTGGTGTATTACATTTATTGCTTTTCATAGTGAATGATACCCTTTAAAATTAATTTTTATTTTATAACTGACATATGTACTTATTTATGGGTATAGTATTACACTTTCATATATGTATACACTGTATAATGATCAACTCAGGTTGAGTAGCATTTTTTTAATCCTCTAATATCATTTCTATGAATTGAGAACCTTCAAGGTCTTCCTTTCTAGTTATTTTGAAATGTATAATTAATTTTAGATATTAGTTGCCCTACTATGCTCTAGAACATTAAAACTACTTCTACTTTAACTGTATTTTGATCCCATTATTCACTCTCCCTCCATTTTCTCTCCCCTTACTCTTCCTTACCTCTAGTGACATCTAGTTTACTTTCTACTTTTATGTGATCAACTTTATTTTACTTATTGATTGATTGATTGTACTGGGGATTGAACCCAGGAATGCTCTTTCACTGAGCTACATTCTCAGCACTTCTCATTTTTTTTAAAATTTGAGGTGGGGTTTCACTAAGTTGTGAAGGCTGGCCTCAAAGTTGTGATCCTCCTGCCTCAGCCTCCTGAGTAGCTGAGATTATAGGCATGCACCACCTCACCCACTTGATCAACTTTTTTAGCTTCCACAAATAAACGAGAACATGTGGTATTTGTCTTTCTGCAGTCAGGTCCTTTCACTTAACATAACGTCCTCCTGTTCCATCTATGTTGTCATAGATCACAGGATTCATCTTTTTATGGCTGAATAATAGTTCATTGTGCATATATAACATTTTTATTTGTTTTAATTAGTTATACATGACAGTATTTTTATCCATTCATCTATCAAAGAATATCTTGGTTGATTCTAAAACTTGACTATTGAGAATAGTGTTGCAATAACATGGGTGTGCATGTAGTTCTTTGATGTAATGATTTTATTTCCTGTGGATGTACACCCCACAGTAGTATTGCTGGATCATCTAGTGGTTCTATTTGTTTTCTGAAGAATCTCCATACTATTTTCCATAATGGCTGCACTAATTTACATTCCCACCAACAGTGTGTAAGAGCTCTCCTTTTTCCATACCTTACCAGAATTTGTTATTTTTTTAATCTTTTTCATGACAGTGGATAATTCTTTCAATGTGTCACTGAATTTGCTTTCCTAGTATTTTGTTGAGGATTTTTGTATCTATGTTCATCAGGCACATTGGCCTATACTTTTTATTTTTCTTGAAGTATCTTCTCTTTGCTTTGGTATCAGGGTGATACTGGCTTCATAAAATGAGTTTGAAAATACTCCTGCCATTTCAACTTCTTTGAAAGAGTTTGAGAAGGATTGGTACTAGTTTCTCCTTTGCTGTATTTAGTAGAATTCAGCATTTGAGCCCTTGGGTTCTGGGATTTCTTTGATGAATTCTGGGATTTCCTTTGTCTTGGTCTTACTGATTTAATCTCCTTACTCATTATAGGCCTATTCAGATTTTCTATTTCTTTATGATTCAGTCTTGATGTGTTTCTAGAAATTTATTTCTTCTAGGCTGTCCAAATTGTTGGCAAATTATTATTCACAGTATTTATCAAAATTCCAAGGACATTTTTCTCAGAAATAGACAAAACAATCCTAAACTGCTTAATTTGCCCCCCAAAGACCCAGTCAAAGCAATCTCGAACAAAAAAAGAACTAAGCTGGAGATATCACATCACCTGATTTCAAAATATATCTCAAAGATGTAGTCGTTGAAACAGCATGGAATTGGCATAAAAGAAACTATGCCAGGACTGGGGATATAGTTCAGTTGGTAGAGTGCTTGCCTAATGTTTACAAGGTTCTGGGTTCAATCCCCAGCACCACCAAGAAAATAAAAAATAATAATAATAAAAAAGAAATTATGCCAATAGAACAAGATAGACAGCCAAGAAATGAACTCAAGTACCTACAGTCAATTTTTTTTTTAGTACTAAGGATTGAACCCAGGGGCATTGTACCACATTTCCAGCCCTTTTTATTTTTATTTTGAGGTAGGATCTTGCTAAGTTACCCAGGTTGGCCTTAAACTTGGAATCGTCCTGCTTCAGCCTCCAAAGTAGCTGAGATTGCCTGGGCTATGCTTAATTTATTTTTTATAACAGGTGCCAAGAATGCACAATGGGACAATCTCTTCAATAGATGGTGTTGGAAAAACTGGATTTTAATGTGCATAAAAATAAAATTGGATTCTTAGCTTACATGAGCTAAAGACTTAACCATGATAGCTGAAATTACAAAACTTCTAAAAGAAAACACTGGGGAAAAATTCCATGACATTGGTCTGAGCAATGATTTTTTTTTCTGACTATGACTCAAAGCATAGGCAACAAAAGCAAAAATAGGTGAATGAGGCTGCATCAAAGTAAAGAGCTTCTGTGCAGCAGAGAAACCAATTAACAGAGTGAAGAGACAACCTACAGAGAAAAAGAAAATACGTGCAAACCATTCTTTTGACAAGGATTAATGTTCTAAATATATTAGGAACTCAAACCACTCAAAATCAAGAAAACAAATAACCCAATTAAAAATGGGCAAGACTTGAATAGATATTTTTCACAAGATATACAAATGGTTGGCAGGGTAATGAGAAGTGCTCAATATAGCCAATTGCCAGGGGAATGCAAATTAAAATCACCATGAGATATCATCTCACACCTGTTAGAAAAAAAGATGAAAGATATATTTGGGCAAGGATATTGGGGAAAGGGAATAAGTATACAAGATCTATTGCATCCTGATCATAGTTAATAATAATATATCACATATTTCAAAATTGCTAAAAGAATAGCTTTTTAATGCTTTCAGTACAAAAAAGTATCCAAGGCAATGATATGCTAATTAGCTTGAAATAATAATTTCATAATGTACCCATATGTTAAAACATCGCACACTGTTGGAGGGAAAGCAAATTAATACAGTTTTTATGGAGAACAATATGGAGATTCCTCAAAAAACTAAAAGCAGAATTACCATGTGATCTAGCAATCCCTCTTCTGGCATTACACCACACACACACACACACAAACACACGTACACACACAAAAGGAATATAAAATCAGTATCACAAAGAGATGTCTGCACTCCCATGTTTATTCATGATAGCCAAAGTGTACAAACAACTTCAATGTCCATCAATGGATGCATGCACTGTGACCAAAATACATGACAAGAACAAAGTAGAGGTGCCGGGCGTGGTGGCGCACGCCTGTAATCCCAGCACTTGGGAGGCTGAGGCAGGAGGATGGTGAGTTCAAAGCCAGCCTCAGCAATGGCAAGGCACTTAGCAACTCAGTGAGACCCTGTCTCTAATATTAAATACAAAAAAAGGGTTGGGGATGTGGCCCAGTGGTCAAGTGCCCCTGAGTTCAATCCCCAGTTCAAAAAAAAAAAAAAAAAGAGAACAAAAAGTTTATTTTGGCTCATAGTTTCTGGAGTTTAGTCCACAGTGGGCTGACTCCATTGCTCTGGGCCCAAGGTGAAGCAAAACATCATGGTGGAAGGGTGTGGTAGAGAAGTACTGCTTCATTTATGGTGACTGGAAGTAGAGAGAGCAAGGGGAAGAGACAGGAGGACTGATGAACCCTTACAAGATATACCCCCAGTGACCTACCCCCTCGAGCCACTCCCCACCTGCTTATAGGTACCACCCAGTAACTCTATTCAAACTAGAATAGACTAATTATGTTACAACTTTCATAATCCAATCATTTTACCTCTGAATATTCCTGCATTGGTACAGGAATTTTGAGGAACACCTCATATCCAAACCATAACATACACAAATGCAATATTATTCAGCCTTTTAAAAAGGAGAAAATTCTGGCATTTGTAACAATGTGGATTAACCTGAAGACTATGCTAAGTGAAGTAAGAAGACATAGATGGAAAACTGGGAGATGTTGATCAAAGAGTTCAAAGTTTCAGGAAGAATAAGTATACAAGATCTAATGCATCCTGATCATAGTTAATAATAATATATCACATATTTCAAAATTGCTAAAAGAATAGCTTTTTAATGCTTTCAGTACAAAAAAGTATCCAAGGCAATGATATGCTAATTAGCTTGAAATAATAATTTCACAATGTACCCATATGTTAAAACATAGCACACTGTTGGAGGGAAAGCAAATTAATACAGTTTTTATGGAGAACAATATGGAGATTCCTCAAAAAACTAAAAGCAGAATTACCATGTGATCTAGCAATCCCTCTTCTGGCATTACACCACACACACACACACACACAAACACACGTACACACACAAAAGGAATATAAAATCAGTATCACAAAGAGATGTCTGCACTCCCATGTTTATTCATGATAGCCAAAGTGTACAAACAACTTCAATGTCCATCAATGGATGCATGCACTGTGACCAAAATACATGACAAGAACAAAGTAGAGGTGCCGGGCGTGGTGGCGCACGCCTGTAATCCCAGCACTTGGGAGGCTGAGGCAGGAGGATGGTGAGTTCAAAGCCAGCCTCAGCAATGGCAAGGCACTTAGCAACTCAGTGAGACCCTGTCTCTAATATTAAATACAAAAAAAGGGTTGGGGATGTGGCCCAGTGGTCAAGTGCCCCTGAGTTCAATCCCCAGTTCAAAAAAAAAAAAAAAAAGAGAACAAAAAGTTTATTTTGGCTCATAGTTTCTGGAGTTTAGTCCACAGTGGGCTGACTCCATTGCTCTGGGCCCAAGGTGAAGCAAAACATCATGGTGGAAGGGTGTGGTGGAGAAGTACTGCTTCATTTATGGTGACTGGAAGTAGAGAGAGCAAGGGGAAGAGACAGGAGGACTGATGAACCCTTACAAGATATACCCCAGTGACCTACCCCCTCGAGCCACTCCCCACCTGCTTATAGGTACCACCCAGTAACTCTATTCAAACTAGAATAGACTAATTATGTTACAACTTTCATAATCCAATCATTTTACCTCTGAATATTCCTGCATTGGTACAGGAATTTTGAGGAACACCTCATATCCAAACCATAACATACACAAATGCAATATTATTCAGCCTTTTAAAAAGGAGAAAATTCTGGCATTTGTAACAATGTGGATTAACCTGAAGACTATGCTAAGTGAAGTAAGAAGACATAGATGGAAAACTGGGAGATGTTGATCAAAGAGTTCAAAGTTTCAGGAAGAATAAGTATACAAGATCTAATGCATCCTGATCATAGTTAATAATAATATATCACATATTTCAAAATTGCTAAAAGAATAGCTTTTTAATGCTTTCAGTACAAAAAAGTATCCAAGGCAATGATATGCTAATTAGCTTGAAATAATAATTTCACAATGTACCCATATGTTAAAACATCACATTGTTTCCCATAAATACATACAATTATTACATGTCAATTAAAATTAAAAATTCAAAAAAGACACCATGAAAGAAGTGATGAGAGGAAATGTGAAATTGATGAAATTGACCAATTGTTCAATACATGTTAGAAAAATAAAGGCAAATAAAATCTAATTGAAACAAAAAGAAAGATTACTATTATGCCAAACATCAACAATGAAAAGACAATAAACTATACACATTATCAAGAATTGTTTTAGAGAGTAGGATTAATGATGGAGTCCCCAAGAAACTCCTGCCCAACCAAGCTCAGGAACCATGGAGCCCAGTGGGATTAAATCGTCCCACTTAGATTCTTTTTAAAATTTTTATTTATTTATTTATTCTAATTTGTTATTTATGACAGCAGAATGCATTACAATTCATATTATACATATAGAGCACAAATTTTCATATCTCTGGTTGTATACAAAGTATATTCACACCATTCATGTCTTCATACATGTACTTAGGGTAATGATGTCCATCTCATTCCACCATCTGTTCTACCCCCATGCCCCCTCCCTTATCCTCCCTCCCCTTTGACCTATCTAGAGTTCGTCTAATCCTCCCAACCCCACTATGAATCAGCCTCCTTATATCAGAGAAAACATTCTGCATTTGGTTTTTTTGGGATCGGCTAACTTCACTTAGCATTATATTTTCAATTCCATCTATTCACCTGCAAATGCCATGAGTTTATTCTCTTTTATTGCTGAGTAATATTCCATCATGTATATATACCACATTTTATTTATCCATTCATCTACTGAAGGTCATTTATAGTAACAAAAGCAGCATGGTATTGGCACCAAAATAGACTGGTAGACCAATGGTACAGAATAGAGGACACAGAGACTAACCCACATAATTACAGTTACCTTATATTAGACAAAGGCACCAAAAATATACATTGGAGAAAAGATAGCCTCTTCAACAAATGGTGCTGGAAAAAACTGTAAATCCATATGCAACAAAATGAAATTAAACCCCTCTCTCCCACCATGCACAAAACTCAACTCAGAGTGGATCAAGGACCTAAGAATTAAACCAGAGACCCTGCATCTAATAGAAGAAAAAGTAGGCCCAAATCTCAATCATGTCAGTTGAGGCCCTGACTTCCTTAATAAGACTCCTATAGCACAAAAATTAAAATCAAGAATCAATAAATGGGATGAATTCAAGCTAAAAAGCTTCTTCTCAGAAAAAGAAATAATCAGTGAGGTGAATAGAGAGCTTACAGAATGGGAGCAAATTTTTACCACTTGCACATCAGATAGAGCACGTATCTCTAGTGTATATAAAGACTTCATAAAGCTAAACACCAAAAAAAATAAAATAACCCAATCAATAAATGGGCCAAAGAATTGAACAGACACTTGTCAGAAGATGACATACAATCAATCAACAAATATATGAAAAAATGTTCAACATCTAGTAATTAAAGAAATGCAAATCAAAACTACACTAAGATTTCATCTCACTCCAGTCAGAATGGCAGCTATTAAGAATGCAAGCAACAATAAGTGTTGGAGGGGATATGGGGAGAAAAGCACACTCATACATTGTTGGTGGGACTGCACGTTGGTGCAGCCAACATGAAAAGCAGTATGGAGATTCCTTGGAAAACTGGGAATGGAACCACCATTTGACACAGCTATTCCACTTCTTGGTCTATACCCAAAGTACTTAAAACAGCATACTACAGGGACACAGCCACATCAATATTTATAGCAGCCCACTTAGATTCTTAGCATTCTAGAAATTTAGTCTAAGTACTTTCACTTCTTAAAATGTATTGCAGTCTTACCACTAGACATCTATTAGAAAAACTGAAATGAAGACATTTACAATACCATGTGCTAACAAGTATGTAAAGCTGGTGTGCCCCTCATATACCACTAATTAAAGTGCAAAATGGTACACCCACTTTGGTAAATGGCAGTTCCTTATAAACATACACTGATCACATAATCCAGCAATGCCACTCCCATGTCCTGAGGAGCATGGGTACCCCAGAGTGAAAAGGACTGATCTAGTCAAATCCAATCATTTATTAAGAGAAATGAAAATGGAAATTCATACAAAAACCCGTATGGAAATATTTGTAGGGGATTTGTTGATAATGATGGAAAATCGGAAACAATATAAACATCCATCAACTAAAGAATGGATTGACGGCCTGCTGAACATTCATACAGTGGACATACAATCATATGTCTGCTGTGTAACTGTTTAAAATTTATCCATTGTGCCAGGCGTGGTGGCGCACGCCTGTAATCCCAGCACTTGAGAGGCTCAGGCAGGAGGATCCCTGTAATCCCAGCACTTGAGAGGCTGAGGCAGGAGGATCGCGAGTTCAAAGTCAGCCTCAGCAATGGCGAGGCACTTAGCAACTCAGTGAGACCCTGTCTCTAATAAAATACAAAAAAGGGCTGGGGATGTGGCCCAGTGGTCGAGTGCCCCTGAGTTCAATCCCTGGTACAAAAAAAATAAATAAATAAATAAATAAATAAATAAATAAATAAATAAATAAAATTATCCATTGGGGTCAAAATACTAACTTAAAACCCACAATATCCATTTAAAATATATATGAAAAGCAAATTATTTTTAATTTAGTTGTAGTTGGACACAATACCTTTATTTTATTTATTTATTTTTACGTGGTGCTGAGGATCAAACCCAGGGCCGCACATGTGCTAGGCAAGCGCTCTACTGCTGAGCCACAACCCCAGCCCCGTGAAAAGCAATTTTTAACTGTTGGAAACTTAAAAACATTTTTCCTTTTCCTGGAGCTCATTTATCCATTCCTCTTATTCCAGAAACTTTTAATCTAATGCAATATAATTTTATGCTCATAAAGTCTTTTATTCATGACTTTTTATAGTGCTCTGCAACAACGGTCTATGCACAGATTAAAAATTTATTTTTTTCATTTACTGTGACCATAAAACTATAGGAATAAAATTTCTTGTGGGTTGACTTTTCATTCCATTTGTATTTAAGTGATATAATAATGATAAGCATATAAATACATGTGATGGTATACTGATAAACAAAAATTTACTGATAAATTTCTATGGTTAATGCATCCCTTAGTAGTATATAAGTGCCCAGGGACAAAAGGAGATTTGATTTAGGTGCATCACTTGATTCTTTGAACTTCTAGTAAGTTGCCAAAAATCACAATATTCCAAAATCAAAACTATTTTTAATAATCTAGTTTAATTATGAATTAATAATTTAGTTAAATTCTCCTTCAATTTTATAAATGCATAAAACTGGAAACCTGATACTTGCAGAAGGATTTACTTATAATCAGTATATTAATTACAAATTACAAGTGATTTTCTTAATATCTGAAAAGTTTACCAAAAACAGCTTTACCATCATTTAACCAGTAAGTAATAAAGTCATTCATTTTACCCTTTTCTCTCTCTCTTTTTTTTTTTTTTTTTTTGGTACCAGGGATTGAACTCAGAGGCACTTGACCACTGGGCCACATCCCCAGCCCTTTTTTTTTTTTTGGTTTTTATTAGAGACAGGGTCTCACTGAATTGCTAAGTGCCTCGCCATTGCTGAGGCTGGCTTTGAACTCGCGATCCTCCTGCCTCAGCCTCCCAAAGTGCTGGGATTACAGGTGTGCGCCACCCCGCGCCCGGCTCCCTTTTCTCTTTTATTTACCCTTTACTCTTTTAGTTTTTTCTGCTTTGCTCTCATGGAAATCATTCTCAGTAAAAAGGATTTTTTTAATTGTTCCTTTGTTCAGAACTTGGGGATTTTAGTGCTTTGGAGACTTGTGAGAGATAGGGAAGAGGTATTTTTTTTTTTTTTTTAAGAAGGACTTTATGAAAGTTAAAAAGGAGAACTTGAGGCTGCAGGCAGATTAACCTCAGAAAGAAGTAAATGTGAATCTTAAAAATCAGCACTATTATAACATCCAACGTGAACATGACCAATCTAATCCAATCCACTCATTTTTTCAAATGGTAGCTCACGTAGAAATAGTGAGTTGATGATGGAGCCTGGACTTCAATCAAGTCTCATGGCTCTCACTTACTGGTCATCGTTCCTACAGCACCTTCGTGCCTAGCATTCCAGGTCCATCTTGGTTCTGCAGAACCCCACTGAGCAACTCCCCAGTCATGTTGACTTTTTCCCCAAATGAAGCCTCCTCCCATCACAATGGAATCACTCTGTGTTACATTTGCCAGATTTAGCAAATAAAAATACAGGAAGACCAGTTAAATTTTAATGTCAGATAAACAACAACATTTAGTAACTATGTTCCTTACATAGCATGGGATATTATAACTGAACATCCTCAGTTGTTTGTAAATCCTGTTCATCTATGTTCCTATGCCCACCCCAGGAACCCTGCTCTACCAACAGGTTGTGGGCTAATCTGACCAGCTAATTCTCAAGACTCAGTGACAAGTGTATCTAAGTTAAATTCCAAACCAAAAGTAAGACTTGATTATAAGAACTTAGGGCCTCTTGACTGATCTCTCAGGGGAACTGAAGTAATGACACAGTCTCTGACTAGGGAACTCAAAAGCTGAAAGAGTAATAGGTACTATTTGGGCAATCACTATTTTATTGTTATTTGTTTGCTGGCAAACACTGATCATATGCCAGTTACTATGATTTGCTACAGTAGTTCAATTAATTCTCATGCCTAAGAGGCAGTTTTTGTTATTATTATTTCCTTTATGAAAAGCTGAGGCTTAGTGAAGTTAAGTGACATGCAAAACCACACAGGTGGGAGTGGTTGGATCCCGGATGTGAACTCAGGTCGAAGTCCAGGCACCAACTTTTCTACCATTCAATATTGCTGTGTTAAATTTTCATACTTTCTCATCTTAATCCCCATAGGAACAGCAAAGTTTCCAGGTTAGTTGTATTATTTCCATTTTCCATATGAGGAAACTAAGGATCCAAGATATGCTGTACTTGTAAGTGACCAAGCCAGGACCAAAGTCAAGATCACTGGTTTGGGGTTGTAATTACCATTAATGAAGAATCCAGGTACTGTTGTAAAATTTGGGGAAGATACAGCATTAGAATTCTGGGGAGGAGGGAGGAAAAGTGGATATGGTGACATGTCTTCACTTTAGTCAGCCACATAATATGGCTTCAGGATGCTGGTAGATCTCTTCATAGCTTCCTCAGAATCTGAGGTTCCACCCATACAGAGACACACATGTATAAATGGCATGAAGATCAATGTCTTGTTCTCTGCCTCTGATTTTGAAAGGTGTTCTCTCCAAGAGTTACTACAGTCAGGTGATGTTAGTTCTTCACATCTTAAAATAAAAAACACATATGAATCTTAAAAAGACATATGAAAAATGGGGGTTTGAGTGAGCAGGGGTAGGTTATCTGTTTATCAGGTTGTCTGGGAATATCATAGAAGCCTAGCCTTGGAATGCCCCAGAAAGAGGAATCTCTTGTTAACTTAAAGCCATCTGTGATCATTTTTACTTCTGGGACCCAAGACCCAGCAGGGTCTGCTCAGGCCTTCCAGAAAATCTCATACTACCTATTTCTGTCATCAGTGGAGCAAAGAAAACGTGCTCACTAGTGTCCAGAGTTGCTGCAGGAATGACTGTGAGCAAATCAACACTGCAACTCTTCCAAACAAATCCCTGTAATCATTCAAGTGTGGCCTTTTACCCAGGAGAAACAGAGTGGGCAGGTGTCTGGGTAAGACAAGGTGCAGCACCATGGCAGAGTATGAGACACCTGGGGAGAGTTCTGGAAAGAATGTCTAGGCCTGCCCTAACCACCAGCTGACCTCCAACGAATCCCTTCCCCATCCTGGCTCCTTTTTCTTATCTGAGAACTAAGGGATTCTGGGGTACCCTCTGGAAGGCTCCTCTGCACACTTTGTGTCTCCTCTGGATCATGCCTAACTCGTATCCCTCTTCTCCCACACAGCCACCTTTCTCTCCACAGCTCCACCTTCTCTTGGAGGAATGTAGCTCTCCTGCTGCTTCTCTCCCTCTCTTTGGAACAGACTTCTGCATCGCAGTCCCACAAAATCAAAGGTGGGTTCAGAACAGCTGCTGCCATTTTTCTTTGAGAGGCATCCGTGGGGGCTAAAGGTTGGGTACAAAGCTAGTGTCGGCTGAGGTCATCACTACTGTGGATTCTGAGCCACAAAAAGCTACGCCTGCTCACCACTCTAAGCTCTCCAAATCCTCCCCTGTCTGTTCTCCTCAAATTATTTCCCTAGCTTTTCCCAAAATATGTTTTCTAGGTTTTTTTTTTTTAAAAAGTATGAGTCACTATGCATGAACCTGAGAGGAGAGGATCAGTGAGGACACTGTTGTAGTCTTAGTGAAGTAAGCCAAACCCAAAAAAACCAAAGGCCAAATGTTTTCTTTGATATGAGGATGCTGATTCCTAATGGGGAGGAGGGGGGAGCATGGGAGGAATGGAAGAACTTAAGATAGGACAAAGGGGAGGGAGGGGAAGGGAGGGGGTATGGGGGTAAGAAAGACGGTGGAATGAGATGGACATCATTACCCGAAGTACATTTATGAAGACACAAATGGTGTGACTCTACTTTGTATACAACCAGAGGCATGAAAAATCATGCTCTATATGTGTAATATAAATTGAAATGCATTCTGCTGTCATATATAGCAAATTAGATTAAATAAATAAATATTTTTTAAAAAAAGGGGGGGAAATTGGGGTCAGTAGGCCTTACTTTCTAGAGATTCTGATTCAGTCCAGAGTCCTTATTTCCTGAAAGATACACAGATAATTTTGATGTACACTCCAAATCAGGAACCATATACTCTTCTTAGCTTTGAGCCATCCTTGGAGGGTGCATTTACAGAGGTAAGTATAGCTGGAGAGTGCTAAAAGTCTCAGTGGCCAATCCTTAGAAAAGATGTGGGGCTTCTGAGGTGAGTCCTGAATTGAGAATCCTGGACCTGTCACTAATTCACTGTAGCATCCTTTTTGGCCTCTTTTTTTTAGTCTTTGAAATTGGGAGGGTGGTATTAAAGGCAAATATGGTCCTTTGAATTCTAAACTTCTATAATTACAAGACCCAGTACTATCTAAAAAGATCATCTCTCTGATTAGATTCCACTGGAGAAATGCTTGATTTGTAGCACAAGAGCATGGTATTAGCTGTCTGTTGCTGCAGAACCCACCTGCATGTCTGCAGTCTGGCCTGGTGCATCTGGGTTTTCTGCTCTGATTCTCATCAGGTGGAGATCAGAGTGTCAGACAGGGCTGCAGTTCTCATTTGGGACTCAGAGTCCTCTCCCTAAGTTCACTGACTGTTAGCATAATCCTTTTCTTACCATTTTAGGATGGAAGCTCCTATTTCCTTACTGGTTGTCAACTTCTAGAGGCCACCTTCACTTATTGGCACTTGACCTCTATGATGTTCAGAGCCAGCAATAGCACGATGGCTCCTCCCCACAATTTTAATCTCTGTGACCTCTTCACTACCAACCAGAACATTCTTCTTTTAAAGAAACCAACTGACTGGGTCTGACTCTCTTGGATCATCTCCATCTGTTAAGGTCAACTAACTCTGAACTTCAATTATACATGCAGTGTAATTACACATTCCTTTCACAGCAGTGCCTGCATTAGTGTTTGATTTAGTAACCAAAGGACTGGAATCTTAGGGGTGCAACTTTGGAAATCTGCTTATTACAAGCACTTAAATCAGGATCAATACCTATCCCTAAAAAGAGAATAAGCAACCACATATCTGCAGAACTCTTAACAGGCTCTGTGATCAGTGTATTATGAACATCATCCATTTAATTCTAAGTGACCTGCACAGTAGGGATTGCCATTTTCATTTTATAGGTATGACATTTATGACTCAAAGGAAGATACTTTCCCAAGATTATTTAGCTAGTTAGTGTTGGAACCAGGCTACTCAGTAACAGTCTGCCAATGATGCTCCTCCCACTCCACCATTTCTTACTATCTTAGAGGTAACTCAGTATTCACACCGTTGAACTCCGATTGGTCTTTTTTTTTTTTTTAGATGAATGCTCTTTTTTTTTATTTTTTTTATTATTTATTTACTTATTCATCATGCACAAGTATAGTATCTTTTTACATACAACTGCTTGTATACAAAGTATATAAGTACCATTCAGATCTTCAATCATGCATTTAGGATAATGATATCCATCTCATTCAACCACCAATTTTTTTCCAACCCCCCCCCTTACTCCCTCCGATTGGTCTTGAGTTCACAGGAAGTCAAGGGACCAAAGTCAGGACTCCTGACTCCTATTTTCATGATGTTTCACGACTCTTTACTATTTTCCTCTATTGCCTAAGTTGCTGGACACAGAGGAATTAAGCCTTAAAATATTAGGTTTCAAGA
Source organism: Tamias sibiricus (assembly GCA_025594165.1). Classification (NCBI taxonomy): domain Eukaryota; kingdom Metazoa; phylum Chordata; class Mammalia; order Rodentia; family Sciuridae; genus Tamias; species Tamias sibiricus. Next base: position 166,083,600 of record CM046659.1, read on the forward strand.
AGAATGGGGAGCTCCTTAGTTTAAAGCAAGGGCCTTTGTCCTTACTGAATCACCTGCTTTTGGAATCTAAGATGCTTTTCCTTCAGTTCTACCTGGGCACAAATTCCTGATTCAGCTCCATCTAAATGGGCCCAAAGTGGTGAGAGATTGCCATGGACCCTAAATATAAGCAGAATGAGAACTGGGAATTGAAGGTAGAGGATAGGACTGAGAGATTTTCATCACTTACCTTTGCCATGGTAGGAGAAGAGCTTAAACTCCAGGAGTGTGAATTTGGACAATTCTTTCTTGCAGAAAAACCTGGAAAGTGCCCCAAAGAGAGGCTGTCCTGTAACACCATTAAGCAGGCGTTATGCAAAACAGATTTCAACTGCCCAGAATACCTGAAGTGCTGCCAATTTGCCTGTGAGAAGAAGTGCATGGATCCATATGAAGGTAGTGGCATTCAGCTGAGGGTAGAGGTGATGTTTGAGGTTCCCCACTTCTTACTCTGTTCAGAACTGGCTGGACAATTCCTTTAGATGCAAGACAAAGAGGCCTGAGTTTACACTCTCCAATTTAACTCACCCTTAAGTATAAATCATGAATCTAGGTATGGTGGCCATCAACTAGATAATACTGATGTTCATCTTCTTTGGTTCAACATTCAATCTTTCATAAACAATTAATACTTTGGTGTGTTCACTATGTGCTGAGAAACTGTTGTTGGCCCACTGACAAAATCAAATCTCAGTTAAAACTTAGATGCTGGGGTTCTTTTCAGACTTTTGGTCTTTTCAAGGAGGTTTTCTGGTAACTCATAAGTATTCCTTATGTCTTATGTGCATAAGAGTGTGTACATTTTACAGAGATTCATTCATTCATTCATTGATTCAACTGGTATTTACGGTCAGTGTCCTTTGGCCAAGACTACCAGGAACATACCTGGAGCTGAACAAGTTGGGTTTATTACTGATTACGTTGAGGGAGAATGTTCACTGTGGGTAACCGTGGCATCTCGGTAAGCAACTGTTAGAATGTATTGCAGGATTTGGTCTTTGGGTGATTTGGGTGAGGGCTTTAGAATAAGTACTGTCAGAAAGTGGGGGCAAAGCTATGGCTGGGTTCCTCAGGGAATCTTATCCACAGAGGGAGCAGGCAGAGTGAGGAGAAAGCTGTAACTGGCAGAGAAGCCCAAGTCACTCACATTCCGTGGAACAGGGAAGTGTTTGGTATTTTGTGAATTTCACAGATATCTTGCTTTCTGTCTCACGTTGTCATGGTCTTAGAGTGACTACATTTGATGCAGATATCCCATGAGATGTTTTATGTCAATAGGGAAACACAACAGCTTAGCTGTTGTAGATCGGTTTTCAGGCATCAGGGACATTTTTTTCCTTCCTATGTACCAGGCACTTTGGTAGGCACTTTGGATACAGTTCCTTGAACAGGTCTTGCCTTCTCCAAGCTCAAAGCAGTGGAGAAGAAAGATCAGCTCCAAAATATCTTCAGATGTCCTTCAAAATCACCTTTGCAAGAAAGAAGTGATATTAGGAGTAGTTAGGGGAAAGTATTAGTAGTGGAACTAGGGCCAGAACCTATGTTTTTTTTCTTTTTTTTTTAATATTTATTTGTTTGTTTTAGTTGTACACAATGCCTTTTTAAAAATTTTTACATGGTGCTGGGGATCAAACCTGGGCCACGTACGTGCTAGGCAAGCGCTCCACCACTGAGCCACAACCCCAGCCCTAACTTACATTTTTTTGAGTGTGGCTTTTTCTATGACTTGGATGATAACATCATCAACTATGACAGTCTGGGGAACTTATCCCTTCCTTTTATCTCTACTTTTTATGTTCTTCCCTCTTTACCTCCTGACTTCAGAACCCTGCATGCTGCCGTTTCAAAGAGGAAAATGCCTGACTAGAGTGCAGCGCTGGTATTATGACTTTAAAAAACATCAATGTAGAACCTTTACATATAGTGGCTGCCAAGGGAACTCCAACAACTTCTTCAGCCTGACTGATTGCAAGCAGTCCTGCAATTTAATCGGTGAGACCCAGATCCCCAGCAGTGTGAAGGCCTAGTTTACCCAGAAACAGAATACCAGCATGGTTAGAGCTCAGAGTTGGAGGTTAAACTACCTTGGTTCAAGCTATAGCTCTGTCACTTACTGGCTGGGAGGTCTTGGGCCAATTGTCTGCCTTTATGAATCTATTTTCTTGTCTATAAAATGGGGATGATAATAGTATTTATCTAATGGAGTTGTACCTAAAAACGACATAGTACCCATAAAGTGCTCACAAATTTTGGCCCATGGGAGCCAGGCCTACTTCCTTGGAGAAAGATATTTCCTCATCACATTAACCTATTGAGCACCACCTGGAGGACTCACCCAAGAAGGAGGCATAGACAGTCCAGTCTGGAGTCTCCAGGAGTACGTGTAGACACTGAAGGTAGAAAATACGGGGTGCAGGCGAGAGCTGTGGGTTCTCTTTTTTTTTGGTAACCAGGGATTGAACTCAGAGGCACTTGACCACTGGGCCCCATCCCCAGCCATTTTTTGTATTTTATTCAGAGACAGGGTCTCACTGAGTTGTTAAGTACCTCGCCACTGCTGAGGCTGGCTTTGAACTCGCGATCCTCCTGCCTCAGCCTCCCAAGTACTGGGATTACAGGCATGCACCACCACGCCCAGCTTTTGTGGGTTCATTCTTTAGTGGAATGGTCATCATTAGCAATATTGGGGGACAGAGTCCTACTGAGTTTATGACCTGGATTAAAACCCTATTTTTTGGGCTGGGGTTGTGGCTCAGCGGTAGAGCGCTCGCCTCTCACGTGCGCGGCCCGGGTTCGATCCTCAGCACCATGTAACAATAAATGTATTGTGTACAACTAAAGCAAATAAGTAAATATTTTTAAAAATTTTTAGAAAAACAACCCTATTTTTCCCACTTGCTACAAGTTTTTTGGCCTGTTTGAGTTTCAGTTTTCTCCTCTATAATATCGAAACAGTAGCCAACACCTCACCAAATTCTTGGTAGGATGACACATGTTCAAAGACACCGGAACTCGACATGGCAGCCTGTCCAGTGGCATGGGCTCACTAAATGGTACCAATTGAAAGAGATGGTGACCATTCATTGGGATGCAGCACTGTGTGATTTACAAGGCAGCACTAGAATTTCAACCTCCGTTCTGTGAGACAGGCTGGGAAAAACAGCATTGTCACCAACACAGAGAGGTAGTAGTTTGTTGCCTAAGAACCCATATTCAGTCAGGAGCAGAGTAATTTTAATTCCTCACACCCCATATGCCTGAATGGCCAATGCAATATTGGGGTCTGTCTGGATGGAATTAGAACCAAACATTCCCTGAGGGGGAGAATCTAAGGAATCATTGGTCTGTGGACAAGAGCTTGTTCTTTTCTCTCCAGAGCAGCAGGAAGAGGCCATGGGAATGGGCTTGGGCTGGTTTATAGGAAATTTAGGTCCACTCTCAGAGGTAACTTGTACTTCTAAGAGTTGAACCCATTATTGTCAGTCCGACCTGAGACAGAAGAAAACAAGAAAAATCCCCACCCTCATAGAATTTGCAATCAGATGAGACAGGAGACCCACATAAAATCCTAAAGAATTGATTTAAATACCATCTATGTCCTAATGACCTACAAAGTTGTATCTCCAGCCCAAATCTGAGATTTGCTGCCCCCTAACAAAGTGCCATCTTCTCAATTGGGTTGCTACAACAGCCTGTCAAAAGGTCTTCCTACTTCTATATTGACCTTCTTTTTATAATCATTATCAGCACGGTAGCCATGCCGATCCTTTCAAAACATGAGCCAGATCAAGTCTCTCTTCTACTGGGAACACTACAGTGGTTTCCCATTTCATTCAAAATAAAACCAAATCTCTTAAAATGACTTATCTTGATCTGTGTGAACTTGACATAATTATCCTCATTTTTTAAATATTTATTTTTAGGTGGACACAATGTCTTTATTTTATTTTATTTTTATGTGGTGCTGAGAATCGAACCTAGTGCCTCATACATGCTAGGTGAGCGCTCTGCCACTTGAGCCACAACCCCAGCCCAATTATCCCTATTTTATACAGAAGGATGCTGTCACTTGTTTAGTGACATGACTGAGACTTTATGTTGGGGCTTCAGATGCCACGCTCAGCATTCTTTCTACCACATTCCAGGATGTAGTGAGAGGATGGACAGGGTAAAGTGAACCAAGTTGCAGGGATTTTAGTTTTGAAGAGAAGGAAAAGCTGTTTGAAGGGTGGTGGTGGAATGGGATGGGTCTATAGGAGCTCACATCTGCTCTGGTTTTAGTCAAGGAAGGACAGTGCCCACTCTTCCCTTACACCTCTCGAATGGAGTGTCCAGAGCCATGTAAGAGTGACATGGATTGCGCTGTGAAAGAAAAATGCTGTGACTCCAGGTGTGGTTTTGTTTGTGCCAACATCTGGAAAGGTAAGGACCTGGGGCAGGGGTGGGGGGAGATATACCTCCCAAAGTCCACTGGGCATGGATCAAGGATGCCATGATATCCCATGAAATGGGGTTCTCTTGTACCTCAGATGCCCCTTGGATTGACTTTGGAGGTATCTGAGGAGATTTCAACTTTCAGTGCCCACCCAGTGCTCTCATATTGACCTCCTGGCCTCTGGACACTATTGTGCTGTTCTTCAAAGTCATTGCCACATGTGGTAGTCACTCTCCATTCTTCCCCAAGAAAGTTTATTTGTTATGATTCTCATTCTTTCATGATCTGCAGAGCGACAATGTCTATGGATTCACATACATACAAATTCTTAACCACTAGATAGATTCCTAATAATTCACATTCTATAAGAGGAGCTGGAAAAAGACCAGTGACAAATGCTTTTGGGGTAGAAGCCAACTCTCCAGCTCCTAAGGCTGGAGGTACCAATTTCCCCATGTAGACCCAGGGATTGGTAGTGTCTGGAGATACCCATGGTGTGGTTGCAAGAGGCAAAGCCTTTTCAACTGATTTCAGCTTTTTTTAGGGGCTATCTGTGTGGCTTGGCCAACTCACTTCCCCCTATATGATCCTCAATTCCTATCATTTATGAGACAAGGATGTTCTGGGTCCACCCAACCCCATTAATTCTGTAGGGGATACAGGAATCTTATCAGGTTGGACAAGTCTGAGATGATGCTCCTCCTCAAGTTATTAGCACTCTATAGTGCCTCCTCCACTCAGTTGTGGGAAGGGAAGAGGCTTGATCGGAACAAAATCCTTTATGGATTTCCTAAGATTCCCCAAATTTGTGTCTAATTATGATGGAGTATTTCAAGGTCAAGCGTCTTATTTTACCCCGTAAAGTCAAACCAGGTTTTTTGCCCACGTAAGCCTCAGGCATGTCGCAGGATTAATAAACCCAAGTGCCTGCAGGATAGCGATTGTCCAGCGGGGGAAAAGTGCTGCTCACGTTGTGGACTGAAGTGCTTGGGACCCCAAAAATGAATAGTAAGTGGAAAACATTCTCATTGAAATATATATAATCATATCAGAAAATAATGATAAACTTGGCTCTTCTTTTCTCTAACTTCATGGCTTTGTTTTCTTGTCTTCTATTGTATAAAACTTCTAAAATAATGTTGAAAATAAAGGCAGTGAGGGCCTGAGGCATAGCTCCATGGCAGAGCATGTAGTTAGCATGTGCAAGGTCCTGGCATCAATCCTACCACCAAAAAGATAAAAATAAGGCAATAGTGTCTAGTTCTTTATTTAAAGTCAGTGGTTCCTGATGTGTGTGTGTGTGTGTGTGTGTGTGTGTGTGTGTGTGTCTTTTATATATAAAAGATAAATAGGTTTTATGTATTTATTTCCTTTTTTAATGTTTTTTCTTCTCCATTCTCAGCTGCTACTAGAAACGACTGCTGAATTTTATCAAATACCTTTCAAGCATCTGCTCATATAATGACTGTTCTCTTCTAATTGGTTGGCATAACAACTTATTAAATTATCATATGTTGAACCCTCTTGCATTCTTAGAATAACTTTAATCATATTGCTAATATATTTGCATTCGTTTACTGTGGCTTTTTTGGCAAAGAGTTTGTTTAGAATTTTCACATCTATAGTCAAAAAATAAGTGCTTGTTTGTTTGTTTGTTGCTATTCAGGTCATGGTACTTTCAAAAAATTTGTATGGGCAAAAATCAACTCAAAGTGGATCAAAGATGTAAGAATTAGGCCAGAAACTTTGCAACTAGAAAAAAAAAAAAAAAAACGTAGAATCAACACTCCAATATACAGGTGTAAGAATCAACTTCATTAATAAGACTCCTAAAGCTCAATAAATAAAACCAAGAATCATTAAGTGGGATGGCATCAAATGAAAAAGCTTCTGCATAGCACAGGAAACAATTAAGAATAAGAAGAAAAAGTCTACAGAATGGGAGGAAATCTTTGCCAGCTAGTCTTTGGCCAGAGGATTAATAGCTAGAATATATAAAGAACACAAAAATAAATCAACACCAAAAAACAAATAACCCAATCAATACATGGGCAAATGAACTACACAGACATTTTTTAAAAGAAGAAATACAAATTGCTAATGAATATATCAAATGATCAGAAAAATGCAAATCAAAACTACACTGAGATTTCTTCTCATCCTAATTAGAATGGTAACAAATACAAATAATAAAAAACTCTGGTGAGGATGCAAAGGAGATGGTAACACTTATCCATTTATGGTAGGATTGCAAATTAGTACAATCACTGTGGATATCAATATGGAGAATCCTCAAAAGACTAGGCTATCCTACTCTTTAGTATTTATCCAAAAGAACTAAAATCAGGATACTATAGCCATACATACACACCAAAGTTTATAGCAGCAAAATTTACAATAGCCAAGTCATGGAACCAGCATAGGAGTACATCAAAGATGAATGGGTTAAGAAAATGTGGCATGTGTACACAATGGAGTTTTTTCACAGCCACAAAGAAGAATGAAATTGTGTCGTTTGCTGGAAATTGAATGGAACTGGAGGACGTCATGGTAAGTGAAAAAAGCCAGACTCAAAAAGTCAAGGGTTGAATATTTTCTCTCATATGCAGAAACTAGAGAGGAAAAAAAAAAGAATTTAAAAAAGAGTCTCGCTGGGCGTGGTGGCGCACGCCTGTGATCCTAGCACTTGGGAGGCTGAGGCAGGAGGATTGCAAGTTCAAAGCCAGCCTCAGCAATGGCGAAGCACTTAGCAACTCAGTGAGACCCTGTCTCTAATAAAATACAAAAAAAAAAGATTTGGGGATGTGGCCCAGTGGTTGAGTGCCCCTGAATTCAAGTCCCCGGTACCAAAAAAAAAAAAAAAAAAAAGGGTCTCACAAAAGCAGAAGGGAGACTAGTAGAATAAAAGAAGGGGACCAGGGGAAGGGAAAGCAAAGATAAAGGGGAGGAAATAGACAATTAAATGGAACAAATTATGTATGTGCATGTACAAATATATCACAATGAATCCACTTTTCTGCATAATTATTATGTACCAATTTTTTAAAAACAGAAGGGAAATCAGTCGAGTTAGAGGAAGGGGAAAGGTACTGGAAAATGATATTCTGTTATGTGCATGTATGAATGTCACAATGAATACCACTATTATGTATAATTATAATGCACCAATACAAATTTTTACAACTTGACCTATGATGTTTATTAAAGATTATATTTGCTGAAAAACAAAAAAATTAGAAACTTGGATAGAAAACTTACATACTTTTTCTGTAATCTGAAATTTTTTGATAATATATAAATTCTCTGTCCTTTGAAGACTGAAGCCAGTACTCCACACCCACACATCTAGATCATGTTTCTTCTCTAGTGGTATATTTTAGTAATTTTAAAATATTTCACCTTATAACTTGTGCAGGTTCTCTACCTCCTCATCTGTGAATTTGAGCCTTACATTTTCCTAAAATTGATGTATTTTCTCTGTATTTTAAAATGTATTGTTTTAGAGTAATATAAATTAATCTCTATAAATTTTTTTTTTTTTTTTTTTGGTACCGGGGATTGAACTCTGAGGCACTCGACCACTGGGCCACATCCCCAGCCCTTTTTTGTATTTTATTTAGAGACAGGGTCTCACTGAATTGCTAAATGCCTCGCCCTTGCTGAGGCTAGCTTTGAACTCGCAATCTTCCTGCCTCAGCCTCCCAAGTGCTGGGATTACAGGCGTGTGCCACTGCGCCCAGCCTATAATTCTTTTCATATCATTAAATTTGGTTAATGTTTACACTCCTATAATCATATTTCCACCCACCCATCTACCCACCAACCATTCAGTCCATTTATTCACTTGCCCCTCCCTCTCATGGTGCATCCAAGTACCCAGTCCCCATTTACTATCCCTCTGTTGACGTACCTTTCAATGAATTCTTTGCCCACCCATTTATTCACCCATATATCCATCCACTTACCCTTCTTTCTCATCTTACTTTTACCAATCTAGTTGTCTATTTTATGTCCAGCCTTTAATCCATCTGCTTATTATTTACCTCTCTCTTTCTTTCTCTCGTGTAAGCATGCACGCACACACACACACACGCACACACACACACACATTTCTTCATGTACATCAACATACTTACCATCATTTCTACCCTGATCTTCCCTCCATCCACCTATCAATCTAATCACCCACCTTCCAAACAGCTTCCATCAATAGACCTACCCATTCCATCACTGACCTTATATTCAGTCCAACCCACTTCACCCAGTCATTCTTCTATCCATCCACAATCCTTGTATTCACGCACCCAAATAGCCATGCTTCCCTTACCTCTTCCTACTCATCTAACCAACCTCAGGATATGTTGTCCACTGGGGGACACCCATCAACATACACATCCATCATTCCCACACTGATCTCCTCCATCCATCTACCAATCACTCACCTAGCCACACACCCACCAATTATCAACATATCCTGTTCTATTGATGATATGCCGTCTGTCGGTGGACACATGTCTGCCTACCTTTCCACACACTGCCAATTCCCCACCTACCTGGCCCATCCAGCAGAATGTACTGGGTGTTTATTCTGGGCCTCCTCATGTTCTAAGCACTAGGTTCTAGACACAGGCCTGTTGAATGGACCTTGGAGCTTCTTTGGGGAAATAAACATGCAACTCAGCAATTCAACTAGAGGCTCGTTGGAAGAACACCAAAAGACACTGACTGGAAACCAGCCCATGCGACAGGTCTTGGTCCTGTGAAAAGCAGGAGAGGCCAGGTAGAGGCCAGTGTGCTTTGGTTCTCCCTGGAGCTCACATTCTGAGTCCAGGATTTGGGCATGTAGTCAGAAGTCATGCAGAAGTGAGACCAGGACAGAGTTAGGGCCGTGACCCTCACCTAATAAGAGTAGATGAAGGAAGATGCAAGGACTCAGGCGGGTCCTTACCCAGCTTTCTCCAAGAAAGTAGATTTAGCAGGGGCCCAAACCATGACTCATTCCAGAACTCAAAGATACAAATTTCATGTTCCCTGCTTAGAAAGTGAGATCTGTGGGTTGGCTGGGAAATTAGACAAGACAGAATGTGATAGAACAACCAGAAAGAGTTTTAATTTATTTTCTAGAAAATTAAGAGAAGAAAGCAGCCTTCACTTGGGGCCCTGGGAGCCATTTGGAGATTTATTGATGCTGATTCTTCAGCCTCTGTCTCTACGAAAGATTTCATTCATTCCTTTGGACTCAGCATTCTTCTTTACCTCAAGTCCACAATAAAATATTATATCCACAGCATCATCAGAAATTCCCTAATGGCCTCTGGCAACATGCTAGGCTACCTCTTAACCTCCTCTCTGACACTCACGCGCTGAAAGACATTTTGTCAGTATCCTCACTTCTCTGGCCCTTATGATTCCAAACTATAAAACAAAGCAGAGGCGCCTGGTGGTCCCTCGGAGCCCTGCCGCCTAGATATTCCATGTTTTCCTTTTCCCCTGGGCTGAGTTTGATAGAAGCAGAAAAAGGGGAAGGAGGGCATCCCTGCCTAGGCCATCTTGATTGTTCATGAGAAATTTAATTCCCTAGTCTCTTTGTGGAATTTTCTTTAAGCCAGGCTGCAAAGTTGGTGGGATGGGATTCTCACAGGAGCTCTGCTGTGATCCTAAATTTTGTGACCATAATAGTTACTCACTGATGATGAGGCTGGCTTTTTCTGACTTTTTTTTCTGTCACATGAGAGAATTTTGAGAACAATGGTGGGCACAATAAGGCAAACTCCTAATCAGGAAAGAAGATGGGAACCCTACAGATAACACTGACTCTCTGAAGAGTGTCTCTCCCGCTGCCAGCGCTGGTTAAATGGCTGCAGATTTGTAGCTTCCAGAAAGCCGCCCCAGTCCCAGCACTCCTCCAGTAGCTCAGTTGGCATTCTGCAACTCTGCTGTGTTATTGAACTTGATTCAGTTGGAGTCTCTCAGGAAGTTCTGTTCAGTTTGTAGTTTCTCCCCAGACCAAAAAAAAAAAAAAAAAAAAGAGTTTGTTTGCATCAGATGATAAAAACTTGCAACAAGCTCCTGCTCTCAAAGCCACACACTGTGACAGACACTATCTGAAGACTGTGTTATCAGCCTGATGCCTCCCAGCACCCTGCTCTGTGGCAACATCTTTACTCTTTGGCTTTCGTCAAGCATGAATGACCCAAAGAGAAGAGAAGAGAGAGGATGGTGGGAAGAAACTGTGGGAGAGGGAGAACCCAACACACAGACCCTGGGAGACCCGCAAAAAAAGAGAAAAAGTTAGTCATAGGTACAGAGAGACACAAAGAAACAGCAAGAGATGAATGGAGGCATTGTCAGAGGGGAGCGGCAGGGGCAGGCTGGTTAGTGCATGCGTGCGTGCGTGTGTGGGTGTGTGTGTGTGTGTGCATACGTGCACGCGTGCAACGGGAAGTGTATGAGAAGGACGACACTGCACACTCCCAGAGTTTCCAAGATGAGGACCTGGGAAGTGGCACTGACTCCTAAGGTAGCCTGGAAAGTGTGAGCCAAGCTCTGCCCACTCCGGCTGCTTGACCAGAGGGCCTAGCCCAATGCAGCCCAGGGCTTAAGGATCATTCAATAAGAGACCCTTCCCCCACAACTGTGGGCTGTCCAGGTCAGTTAGTCCCATTTACGGCCTTGGGAACTTGGTGTTCCTAACAAGAAAGGGAGTGGCTGGCTTTTTTCCAGCTCTCATATCCAAGGTAGTGGCCACTCAAGGAATAGGCTGGCCAAACCACCGGATCTTTCCAGGTTCTGCAACCATCCTCTCTTCAGAATGGAGTCTTCTGGATTTTTGAGCATCCTGGTGCTCTTCATCCTCTTTGTGAATGTCCAGGGACCTGGTGCAAGTGAGTGAGTCTTTCCCAGTAAGCGTTGTCCTGGACAGAGGGAAGTTTGCTGGGAAGAAGGAACTAGGAATAGTCCCTCAGATCTGGGTTGCTTCCTCCATCTTAGCCCTGGCCCTGGGTTGGGAGAGGAGGGAGATAATTAGAAAATCTGTTCTGTGAGTGCAGGAACCCAGACCCAGGCAGTTTTTGGCAGCAGGGATTGTGGGGGTGGGGGGAGGTTAATGGAATCTGGCAATTATGTGAGGGGTTATAGAAATCTGGGCAGACTAAGGGTCCTTCCCCCACCCCACAAGAAAAATAGATCATTTTCTCAGGATATCATCTCACGCTTCTGTTTTTTTCCAATGTAGTCCTATGAAGTATCTTTGCCTCCCCAGAGGTTTTGACTTTGGAGTAAGGAGAATATATAGGAGTCCCTTTCTTTCTTTTTTTTTTTTTTTTTTTTAGTACCAGGGATTGGAATTCAGGGGCACTCGACCACTGGGCCACATCCCCAGCCCTTTTTTGTATTTTATTAGAGACAGGGTCTCACTGAGTTGCTAAAGTGCCTCGCCATTGCTGAGGCTGGCTTTGAACTCGCGATCCTCCTGCCTCAGCCTCCCAAGTGCTGGGATTACAAGCGTGCGCCCCCGTGCCTGGTTTAGGAGTCCCTTTCAATATACGACACCTAACAATCCATGACTCTGTAAGTAATAATAATACTTGTTAGTGATTTCTGAACAATCAGAAAATAGGGATTTCTGAGTAGAGATTTTAAAAAAAAAAAAAAAAAGCATTCTGGAGTCGTACTTAGGGATTAAATCCTGATAGCCATATAACTTTGTGCAAATTACATACATTCCATGTGCTTCCGTTTCCTGATCTGTAAAATGGGGGCTAATCATAGAACTGACCTCATAGAGCTGCTATGGAGATTAAATGAGGTGGTACATTTTACTTACTTATGGCAACTGCTTACCACAAATGTGCCTCCGTTACTACAATTAGAGCTTTACAGTCATATCATTGCTTTATTTTATTTTTATGTGCTGCTGAGGGTCGAACGCAGGGCGGGGCACGTGCTAGGCAAGCGCTCTACCGCTGAGCCACAACCCCAGCGCCTGCACTCATCTCATTTCTTCCTCACAACTCCCTGAGGTCAAAACGACATTACAAATGAAGAGAGTGGTTTCAAAGAGCAGAAGTGGCCAAACAGTGTTGGAATTCAAAACCCAAACTGACTCCAGAGGGCTACCAATTCCTGTATAATGTCGCCCCCCAGAGGAACTCTGGACTCCTCAACAAGGCAGAAAAGACCAGATCAGCTTAAACCTGTGCCTTTTTGTGGCAGTTTGCCCCCAGGGGTCATTTGCAACGTCTGAAGACATTTGGGTTGTTACAACAGGGAGAGGTGCTACGCACATCTAATAAATTGAAGGCAGGGATACTGCTAAACCTCACTTGAGCACGACGATGACCCCACTCCCAACAAAGAATTCCCCAGCCCAAATGTCACCAGTGGCTGAGAAATCCTGCCTTAGAGGGACTGGGGCAGGGTGGGAAGGGAGCGATCAGGAGTAGTCAGGAAGGGGTCAGTGTTGGTGGGGCTGTGAGATGCCCAGGGACACCCCTAGGAAAAGACTCCTGGAGACTGAGCAGGATGAGAGCAAACTTCCCTGCTGCCAGGAATCGGGTCTGGAAGAGGGTGGGCAGTGACCCTCCAAGGCTCACGCTTGTAAACCTGCTCCTCCCCCAGAAAGATGTCCCAGAATCAGAGAGCACTGTGAATTCAGAGAGAGGGACTTTTGTACGAAGGACAAAGACTGCCCGGACAACCAGAAGTGTTGTGTCTTCAGCTGCGGGAAAAAGTGCCTCGACCTCAAACAAGGTAACCTTCAGAGCCTAGAACAGCCCAGGCCTCCGCGCACGCCCTCACCTTCTGCCACTGGGGCTGGGTGGTCCCTGGTTCACTCACGCAGGGCTGGTCTCTGGGCAGGATTGCTGGATGTGGGAGAAGTGGGATTTAGATTCATTACTGCTCCCAACATGGTGTACGACATGAATAATGTCCTGATCCTGTCGGGTAATGTCTGGGCCTCAGTTTCCCCAGACAAATGATGGGTACAGCAAGGGGACTGAATCAGCTGGTTTCTTGGCCACTTTTCACCCTTATGATTTTCTGAGTCCTCAGATGGTCCTTGTTGTCCTAATATATACCAACTCTGTTTGTTGTTGCAAGTGACAAATTAAGAATTTTCTTTCTTTCTTTTCCCACCTCAATATTGAACATTGAACCCAGGAGCACTCTATGACTGAAATATATCTGAAATTCTGAAATACATCCCCAGTCACCTCCCTGCTCTTTCTGAGATAGGGTCTTGCTAAGTTGCCCAGGTTGACCTCAAACTTGCAATCCTCCCACCTCAGCCTCCTCAGTTGCTGGGATTACAGGAGTGTGCCACCATACCTGGCTAAACTAAGCAATTTATGTTTCCTGTTTTTGCTCTTGAATGACTACCTCTTGACCTATATAAATTCAACTTTGCACCAGGAAACCTCCCCTGACTTCTCTAGACCAGAGGGAGTTTCCTTTCCATCTCCCTGGGCTCCAGAAAAGACTACCAAGGATTCTTTAGTCATTCATTTAGCTAATATTTACTGAGTGCCTCCAAGACACATTGTATTTGAGTCCATTTTGCATCACTCTAACGAAATGCCTGAGGCAGGCTAACTTTATAAATAAAAGAGGTCTATTTAGCTCACAGTCTTAGAGGCTGAGTCCAAACAGCATGGCACAGGCTCTGGCAAGAACTCCATGGCAGATGTGGAGCACCCAAGACAGAGAGAGATCACATCACCAACAGAGGCCCAAATAGAGACTGAGCTTCCACAGTCCTTCTAAGGGCACACCCTCAATTGACCCAAGGACTTACACTAGGTCTTACCTCTTAAGGGTATCACCAACATCTTGGGGACCAAGACACCAACAAATGAACCTTTGGGGGCACACACTTAAACCATGTGCAAACCATAGCACCCATAATAGGATTTGACCTGCTCATGATGGTCAAGGAGGATGGGAAGGGCTTCTCTGGAAAGCAAACCCAGAGCTGAGATCCGAATGAAGGGTAATATTTTAGACAAAAAGAGGGTGGAAGGGTTTTCCAGGCACAGGGAATAGCACACACAAAGGCTCAGAAAAGCAGGAAATGAACAAGAACACGACACAAAGAAAAAAGATCCTAGGTGTGTAAAGATCAAGCAATTCAGGTCTGGTGGGCCAGATTATAGCTTCATCCTGATCCTAAGAACCATGGAAACTAACGCATTGAGAAAGGACAGTGACATGCCCAGCTTTATGGGATGCCTGCAGGGTATGATAGGGAAAGTAGAGGAGTGAAGTGTGCTAAAGGGATTCAGGAGGAAAGAAAATGGTAACTTGAACTAGAAAAGTAGCTGGGAATGGAGATGTGCTTGAAAGGTATTGGGAGGTACTTGGGCCGCAAGCATGCAGGACGAGCTGCCCAAATGCCTGCAGGTGAGCGCTTCTGAGTTACTACCTGAGTCCCAGGTTGGACCATATTTTTTATCTTGAGCAAATCAACAAATTTCCCTCTCTCTGCCTCAATTTCTTCAGATAACAAAATAAAGATTACTTTGAGGATCAAATACATGGATGCTCCTGAAGTGCTTAGAGCGATGATTGACATCCTTATAAAAAGGGGTAGATCTGAACATAGCCACATACACAGGAAGAAGGCGACAGGAACATGGAGGCACACAGCAGCCACCCAACACCTGTTAACTTAAATCACTTGTCTTTCTTGACTGGGAACTCCTAAGCCGCAGAGACTGTGCTTGTCTTTGTCCCTTAAAGTGTTAGCACACAGTGCTAAAGTGCCCAAGGAATTCTTTACTCAGTTCAGGTCAGGAGACATTTGGTTTTATCCCCAACATTCCATAAAGTTCCAAACTGTGCCAGGCCACCTGCTAGGAATTGGAATTCCAAGATGAAATCAGACTCAATCCCTGTTCAACAGAAACTCACCGTCTCAGGAATGAGCCTGAAGATAGGAACAAATGATAAATGTACACACAAGCTTCAGAAACGAGGTACAGAAATGCAGACACCTGGAACATAGAATGGAGTCAGGAGAGACCTCACAGAGAAGCCGATGTCTGAGAAGGGTTTTTAAAGGGAGAATAGAAGTGTCACAAATGAGCACCAGTGGAACACTGCAGTCATAGGTGTGGGAGAACATAGTATGCTGAATGATGCTGAAGCATGTGGCTCTAGGGGGGACGGAGGCAGGGGAAGAGGCCAGAGCCAGGAGTTGGAGCCAGAGGATGAAGGGCCTTGTGGGTGATGGGAAGAATCTGTCATGATGTCAAGGTAGGTCTTACCCTGGCTTGGCCCTCAGATCTATCAGTTCCTTCTCCCTAACATGAAGGATTGGTTGGAGGGGCCAAGACTGGAGGCAGGGATAGCCTCCACTGGAGGACAGCTCAGTAGCCCCGGTGTGAGATTCTGAGGCTTAAGTTCAAGGTACTGGTGAGAAGTGAGCTATTAGGCGGTAGAAACCAAGAAGATTTAATGGCTTAACTGTGAAGATTTGCCTTCAGGGCTGGGGTTGTGGCTCAGTGGTAGAGCGCTTGCCTAGCATGTGTGAGGCACTGGGTTCGATTCTCAGCACCACATAAATTTAAAAAACAATAAAGGTCTATTGACAACTAAAAAAATATTTAAAAAAAAAAAAAGGATTTGCCTTCATTGAATTCATAGTTTGGTTAGGACCTGTATTCTTTGCTAGGATTGCTAAAACAAAGTAGCATGGGTTGATGGCTTAAGCAACAGTAATATATTATCTTACAGTTCTGCAGCCTTGAAGGCCAAGGCCAAGGTCAATTCCTTCGCAGGATTGTGGGGGAGAATTCTGTTCCATGCCTCTCTATTAACTTCTGGTGATTTTCTGGCCATCTTTGGTGTTCCTTGGTTTGTAGACACATCACTCTGATCTCTGCTTCCATGTTCCTGTGGTCTTCTTCCTGTGCATGTCCAGATCTACCCCTTTTTGTAAGGATGCCAATCATATTGGAGTAGGGGCCCACGCTACTCCAATATGACATCATCTTAACTGATTACATCTGCAACAGTCCTATCTCCAGGGACTCAGACAACCTGTTCTGGGATCTCTTTGCAAATGTATGTAATATGTCCTCAGAGCTGGGCTCTCATAGTGTGATAGGGAAAAGGAACATGCTCCAGTTTCATTCAGGATGGCTGCCAAGGAGAACAATAGCAGCTGTTTTGTTCCAAGCTGAGCATTACTGAGTTCTCAACTCTGGGGTCTCTCTGCAGATGTATGCACTCTACCAAAAGAAAGTGGCCCCTGCTTGGCTTTGTTTCAGCGTTGGTGGTACAGTAAGGAAAATAATACCTGCTACAGTTTCGTGTATGGCGGCTGCTATGGAAACAATAACAACTTCCAAACCAAAAGCACCTGCAAAAATGCCTGTAAACGCAAATTGTGAGTCTTGGAGCCCCAGTTTCCCCTCGTCACCAGAGCCATGCTCGCAGGTCTGGGTGTTGATTGATCCATTCCAGGGAAGCTGTGCCCTTGGCAAACCAGTGCCGACAGAACCCGCTCCAATCAGGAGAGAAGACTGCACCTTGCAGAGGGGAGTTGGGGCTTTCTAGGAGCTGAGGATAGGAAGGGACACGGAGCTGAATCAAAGCTAGCAAATGTCAGGGGATGTAGACAGTCTGAAGGAAGGATGCAGAAGTGGTGCGATTTCAGAGACCAACTAGAAAAATCACAGAGCATCCAACCTGGCACGGGTCACGTTGGCCAGCCAAAGGTTTTCTTTCTCATCACAGCTCTTTGCCAGCAATCCAATCTCATTCATTTTTCCTTGAAAGAAACTGATAGCTCCCCGGAGGAAGCCCAGTTTTAATCTCCTCCTATAAAAAGATGTATAAACATAACCTCAAGCTTCAAATCCCAAGATGCTCAGCTACATTTTATACCTACATTCTCAATAGGTTGGGTTTCCTGAAAGGATAAAGATACATGGGAACAACTGCCAGGATCTGGCTCCAGCTCCAGGCTCTGTGCACCTGTCCGATGCTCCAAGTTGACTCCCACTGTTTCATGCTCCAAAGCCTTAGTGCTTCCCAACAGTGAACCCCAGATCTGCCTCCTCTTCCACTGTCTCCACCTCTTTTTATGCATAATACCTTCCACTTGGATTCCATCTTCCTGCCTCATTCCATCATCTCTAGCTTCCAGAAATCCCTGTTTACCCCTGTACAGCTCCCAATTTTTTTTTTCAATAAAGTCCTTGGTTTCATCCTGTACCCCTGAGGCTGAGTAATTCACATCAGTTTGACACATCACACTTTGCAGAGAATAAGGGATTGCTGAAGCTTCCAGTGACACCATTTGAGCAAGCGAGGACAATAGGAACCTTGAGAGTTGAGAGCTCCAGGGATATTGTTATCCTCCTCCGTTTCTTAAAAAAAAAAAAAAAAAAAAAAAAAGCTAAAACTCTTAAGGGTCCAGAAACATTGCCTCACTTTGGATGCCTCAGAAACTGACCTTGGGACAAGGGCATGGGTACACATAGCTGATCTGGGAGATGTCCCAAGAAGCACAAGGTGGGAAGTAGGGTGATTCAGGGAAGGAGAGGAGTTGATTATGAGTTGGTTGCCACTGAGGGAAACAGTAGCCCAATCCTGCCAGACACCTTCCCAGGAATCATGGGAACCACATAGAAATTTTCATCTGTCTCCAGTGATGGGGAAGCTGAGGTGTTGATCCACGAATTCCTACTGGATTTCTGGGGTGTCAAATCCCCCACTCTACACATGCAAGCCAAGAAGCTCCTGGGGAGCCAGAGAAAACCCTTAGGAGAGAAGTAGGAACTCTGCCACTTTGAAAGGGGCGGCTCAGTGTGCCCTGGATGTTATTTGGCCGCAAGCAGGAACACCACACCAATACACACTGCACTGTGGATAAACCTCAAAAACATTATGCTATGGGACAGAAACCAAGAATGATGGTGGTGTCCATTTATGTAAATAATCCAGAATAGGTAAATCTGTAGCCATAGGAAGCAGTCCCCAGGGGTTGGAGTGGGCGGTGGGGGGCAGGGAGCAACTAAGGAGTGACTGCTCACGGGTCCAGCCTTTTAATTTAAAGTGACAAAAGTGTTTGGGGATTAATGGAGGGAGTGGTCACACAACTTTGTGAATGTACTTAAAAAAAAAAAAAAGCCACTGAATTCTTCACCTTGACATGGTTGATTTTACGCAATGTGAATTCTACCTCGATTGAAAAAATGGATTAAGAAAAAAATGTTCTCTGGGACTGATGGTCTTTTGAAGCTGCAGGTGAAACTGAAGGTAAGCCCAGGGCACATTGGGATGGAGCTGCATTGGGGAATGCTGCGTACTGCTCACGCTCTCCTCTGATGCTTCAAGACTTAAATCAATGGAACAATTCAGGAACTAGCAGCAGAACATTCTTCAGGCCCTGCTGCTGCAGTGGGCTCTGAAGCTATAACTGACGTTTGTTATTTCTTTCTTGAATCTCTTATTCTAATTTGCATCTGATATTAGAAGGTCTCTGGGAACTCTAGTATTCTTTCCTGCTTTCAAAATAGCATGACCTGGATATTCTCTGTAGATTCGGTTCAACTTGGAATTCATCTTTCCTTCCCACACTTACTCACAACAATATCTTTGTTCTTTGACAACAGCTAAAGAAAAGGGGCAAGTGGGCACAGTTGCAGACGCCTGTAATCCCAGCAACATGGGAGATCGCAGGTGTGTAAGGTAGGTGCTGAGGCAGGAGGATCCCAAGTTCTATGCCAACTTGGGCAATCAAGCGAGATCCTGCCTCAAAATAAAAAACAAAAAGGGCTGGGGATGTAGCTCAGTGGTTAAGCACCCTTAGGTTTACTCCCAGTACTGTAAAGAAAAGAAAAAAAAAAAAAAAATGGACGCAAGAAAAGAGAGGAGAAAGAAGAGAAGTGAAGGGCAGGGAGACAGACCCAACAGTGAAAAAGAGTTGTAGCTGTAGCTCAGTGGTAGAGCACTCATCTAGCATGTGTGAGGCACTGGGTTCGATCCTCAGCACGACATGAAAAATATATAAAGATTTTTTTTAAATGAGCTTAAAAAAAAAAGAAAAAGATGGGCTGGGGTTGTGGCTCAGCGGTAGGCACTTGCCTAGCACATGCGCTGCCGGAGTTCGGTCCTCAGCACCACGTGCAGATAAACGCATTGTGTACAACTAAAGCAAATAAATAAATATTAAAAAAAAAAAAAAGAAAGAAAAGGAGGGGAGAACAGGAGCAAGGTAAAAACACAAAGAGGCACAGAGAAGAAAAAGAAACAGTGAGAAAAATAAAACACGAATAGATGTACTGGGAGAAGAGTAAAATCAGAAAGATGAGAACTAGGATACACTCTGCCTCCAAATTGCCCCTGGAAAAAGGAAGGTTCTGGAGCTGTCCCCGCCTTCTGCTGGGGGCGTCTGGAATGTCCAGGGGGAGTGACCCCTCCCCCTGGTGGAACAGAGAGGAGTATGGGGGAGGGAGTATGGCTGGCTGGCCTCAGAGTTGTCGCTTGGAGTGTTGGGCTGTGCTGCCAAAGCTCAGAGACGGTTCAGGGAGCAGAGGCACCTAGTTTGGGTGCCATCGGCGGGCACTTCCTAAAATGGGACTCTTGGGACTTCTACTATTCCTGGTACCGTTCATCCTCCTGGGGGGTGTCCAGGAACCTGGGCTGGTTGAGGGGTTATTTTTCAGTAAGTATTGGGGACACAGTCCCTCTAATGTAAAGAGAGAATTTGATGGGTACGAACGACAAAGAAGAGTATCACAGATGAGGAATGCTTTCCCCACTTCAGCCTGGACCCGGGGCGGGACGGAGGGGAGGTATTTGGAGTCCTCATTTCAGCCCCCTTCCTAATGCGGGAACCTGTCTGTAGCAGCCCTCCACCCCCACCGGCGCTGCATCCCAGCGGTTCTTCCTGGAGGTGCCTGGAGCCCCACATAAAGTGGACTTGAGGAACTAGATAGTCAGAGGGACTTTCCCCTGAGGACACGACACTCCCTAGCAGCACCCTCACTTGACTTCCAAATTTCCCCACTGAAGCCCCAAATAAGTTTCCCTACCCCCCACCCACACCCGCAAAGGATCCTTGCCTTTGTGGTAAAGAACTCTCTCCCAAAGTCCCTTGCAATATTGAAATATAAAGATTCCAGAATTAGTAGCTAAATATACTGAGCACTGAAAAAGCATCGGTTGGCAGTGAGTCGTGTGACCCTCGATGAGTTTATGTAACCTCCCTATACTTCAGATTCCTGCTTATTAGATGCGAATATTAATAGGACTTACCGAGGTATTTGGAATGAGGATTAAGGAGAAAAGAGCAGGTGCATAGTAAGTACTTCATCAATGCGTTATCATTTTGTCCCAGGCAGCTTGACGATGGCTTTTCAAACTTTGTTGCATCCGTCTTTGGAATGACCCTCTAGGCAAATGACGAAAGGAAGGTTCAGAGAGGGTGCCTGCTATCAGAAAGGTTGTACAAAATTTTGAAGCCCAGCCACCAGCCGCTTAAGTGCAGATTTCAATTAGCAGGAGCTACAGCGCCCCCTAGGGGAACCTCCAAGCACAACAAAGCCTAATGCCCAAAAGCGTCCTAGAGGAGCAAGTCCTCCTCCCAGGACCTTATAGGTGGTAGGGAGTAGGGTTGGGAGTGGGCTTAGGGATTAGGTGATGAGTCACGGGGTCGGGGATGTGGCTAGTGTTGTGAGAATTCTGTGTCCCCTGGGAGTTACTATCCTCCTAAGACAGGAGAAGGAAATCAAGTTTCCCCAACTCTGCAGAGGTGCCCTGGGCTGAGAAGGGGGAGAGACACCCGCTCCCAGGCCTCAAGGAAGCATATCTTCTCCTCTCTAGATTCGTGTCCCAAAGTCAGAGTAAAATGCGAAGTCGAAGAAAGAAACCTATGTTCGAGGCACAAGGATTGCCCAGATAATATGAAGTGTTGCATGTTCAGCTGTGGAAAAAAATGTTTAAACCTCAGAAAAGGTACTTACAGATCCCCTGAAGGATTGCAGTCCTCCCTCTTTTCTCCCACACTGGCATTGTCCAGCCCCTTTCCTGGGTCACTGAGGGCCGGTGCCTGACCAAGTCCTGATGCATCTTCTTTTTGACACAAATTCCGTCACTGCCGACTTGGGAGACCAGGACTGTATTTCATTTCTGCCCCTATTTTGTATGTGATGTGAGCAATATAGTTTTTCCTTTCTGAACCTCAGTTTCCCTTTCCATAAGTTACATATGGGTTTTTTTAAAAAAAAATATTTATTTATTTGCTTTAGTTGTACACGA
This sequence comes from Tamias sibiricus, assembly GCA_025594165.1. Lineage (NCBI taxonomy): Eukaryota > Metazoa > Chordata > Mammalia > Rodentia > Sciuridae > Tamias > Tamias sibiricus. The sequence continues at coordinate 166,105,345 of CM046659.1, forward strand.
TGCGTTTATTTGTACATGGTGCTGAGGATTGAACCCGGGCCACGCATGTGCCAGGCGAGCGCTCTACCGCTGAGCCACAACCCCAGCCCTACATATGGGTATTGGACCACATGGTCTCTAGGCTCCTGTTTGGTGATCTTCTGAAATGCCAAGTAGCCACCAAAGTCTGGTCAGATGCCAACATCACATCAGTATGTGATCACCACAAGAGACAGGTGGATGGCTGGCATTTCCTGGCATTTGTCTCCAGGCCTCTCTGTCTATATCAATCCAGGAAGCTTTCTGTGATAGACTTTGACCTCCTATACTCTTTCCTCTCTGCCCCATATCACTGGGCTCTAAAGAAGACCATCAAAGACTATCCATTCGTTTATTCATTCAACAAATATTTGGGGGGACCTCTGTCACCCATGATGGGCTCCACTTGCTTGCTGTGGCCAGGGAGGGCAGGAAAGATTTTTCTACAACTTGGAGTCATGGTTTATGATTTGAAAGATGGGTGGTATGCAGGCAAAAATTGGAGGGAAGAATTTTCTGGGCACAAGTAATAGCACGTGCAAAGGCCCTGTGTTATGAAGCATCGTGCTCAGGCCTTGAAAAGTCAGAGAGCAGAGAAAGCCTGAGAGGGTAAGAGATGAGAAAGATGGTGCTGGGCTAGCGAGGAGCTAGCCCAGAGTGGTGGATTATCTACACATTTGAATCCCTTATCATTTACCTGGCTTCTCTTTTGTTATCTGCATAGTGAGAGCAGTAAGAGGGATAGCTACATAGTATTAAATGTTAACATATACTAACTGCTAACAACATGACTGACATTTTAATAAATGCTAAAATTGTTTTGATGTGGTCTAGACTGGAAGTGCTAAAGTATTTGTACCTCGTAGTGCTCTGGGCAAAACAATTGCTTATTAAATGCTTCTTTACGTTCAGGATACATTTATTTTGGCTGTGAATACTCCTAAAACATCCTCTCTATGCCAAATCTGCTAGGAACTGCTGTACTGAGATGGCATTAAGACACAATACCCACTCTAGAAAGCCTTACATTTACACAGAGGGGCCAGAAAATGTGAATAACAATTACACTGGAGTGATAAATGTGTGTCACAAGAGTGATAAATGTGCAAGATTTAGAAGCAATGAAATTAAAAGCAAGGAGTAAAGAATGAATCGAGGAAGGGCATCACAAAGATTTGATGCCCGGGAAGAGTTTTGAAGGATGAATAGGAATGCATCTAGTTAGTGAGAGAGGGATGGCTATTTGGGCAAGTGGAAAGGCAGAGGTGGATAAGACTGTGATGTTCTTAGAGCAAGAAGTTAGAAAGGGTGAGCAAAAGAGATAAAGCCAAAGAGAAGGAGGAGATAGGTTCTAAGAGAGATTTCTTTTTGGGGGGGTGGAGTGCTGGGGATCCAACCCAGGGCCTCATGCAGGCAAGGCAGGCACTCTACCCCTCAGCTATATCCCAGCCCAGGAAATGGGTTCTGGAGTCCTTCTGGGTAGAACTTTGTCTTGATCTCCGTGGATCAGTGTGGATTAGATCAGAGAAGTGTGGCAGATCAGTCAGTAGCCTTTCATGACAGTCCTGAAAAACAATAATGGTGCTTGAATAAAAAAAAAAAAAAAAAAAAAGTAGAAAGGAGCTGGGCACGGTGGCGCACGCCTGTAATGCCAGCACTTGGGAGGCTGAGGCAGGAGGATCGCAAGTTTAAAACCAGCCTCAGCAATGGTGAGGCACTTAGCAACTCAGTGAGACCCTGTCTCTAATAAAATACAAAAAAGGGCTGGGGATGTGGCCCAGTGGTCGAGTGCCTCTGAGTTCAATCCCCAGTACCAAAAAAAAAAAAAAAAAAAAAAAGGAGAGAAAGGAGCGCTGTTCATGGTCAAAATCATGGAGCTCTTAGGTGCTGAGATGTTGCGGAGGCCTAACAGAAGAGTCCATGTGACCTTGTCACATCTGCTTCTTACAACAGCCCTGTAAGGTGAGCAGGGTGGTATTTTGTATTCTCGTCTTTTTATTAGTACTATTTTATTGGTTCTTTTTAGTGATACGGGGCAGTAGAATCCATTTTGATATAATTATGCAAGCATGGAATGTATCTTGTTCTAATTCAGACCCCAGTGCTTCTTCTTTCCGTTCCCTTTCCCCACCCTCTGTTCCCTTCCCTCCGTTGATCTTTCTGCCACCTACCCACAAATGTCTTTTCAAACTGATTTCTGTGGATATACAGGAAGTCGAGGACCAGAGAGGTTAAAGTGAGTGGCCAAGGTTCACACTGAATTGGGAGCTGAGTCCCGAGACGAATATGCCTCACAGTAGGGACAAAGAGAGCAGTGGCCAGAGGCAGGGGGAGGTGGACCCTGTCCAGGGAGACCCGCATCCCAACAGCTCTGCTCTGTGATGTCCCTGCAGACATATGCAACCTGCCAAAGGAAGTTGGGCCCTGCATGGCCTACCTCCCACGCTGGTGGTATAATAAAGAAACCGAGCTCTGCTCCAGATTCATCTATGGTGGTTGCCAAGGGAACAACAACAACTTCCAAACTGAAGCTATCTGCACGGTCTTCTGCAAAAAACGTCGTAAGTCCCGGGGTTGGGGCAGGAGGGTCTTAGACTCCCATGCTCAACAGGGCCACCCTGAGAGATCTGGGTGTTGGTCCATTCCAAGGCTACAGCAGGCCTGGGGAGGACAGAACTGGTTCCAATCAGGAGATAAGGGTGCATCTTGTGGGAGGGTGCGTAGAAGGATGATTTGAGAGGAAGAGGTTAGGAAAGGAGACTGTAGGCAAAGGGAAATCTTCATGGATGAGGTGAGAAAGGGTTGCAGAGAGAAACAGTAGTGGTGGTGCATCCCAGACGGAGTCAGCAGGCCGCCTAACACCGGGCGTCATTCCTGACTCAATTGTGACAGGCCTTTACCTCTCATCAAATCTCATCACAACTTCTCTTCCTTCAAAAGTTGATTGAAGCCGGGCGTGGTGGCGCACGCCTGTAATCCCAGCACTTTGGGAGGCTGAGGCAGGAGGATCGCGAGTTCAAAGCCAGCCTCAGCAATGGCGAGGCACTTAGCAACTCAGTGAGACCCTGTCTCTAATAAAATACAAAAAAAAGGGCTGGGGATGTGACCCAGTGGTCGAGTGCCCCTGAGTTCAATCCCCGGTACCACAAAAAAAAAAAAAAAAAAAAAAAAAAAAGTTGATTGAAGGCCAAGGCAACCTTTGGTCCTTTCTTGTCCAGACCAACACACTTTGGAGACACATAGGGTTGCCATTAATTATTTTATTACTCTGTGACAACATGCATAAACTGGGGTCAACATGCATCAACTCTGTGGGTCCCCAAACTCAACTCACTTTGGTTTTCACTTCCTGCCAAAAGATGTAAAAATGATCCCAGCTCCTTTATTTTCCATTTCCAAGCATCTCACCCTCTTTTCTGCTGTCTTGCAGACCTGAATTCTTGATAGGATAAGGAGGAGCTGAAGCCACCTTCGGGGTTTGCTTCGTGACCGAGGACTCTCCACGTGTGCCTCACTGATGCTTCATATTGGCTTCCACCGGTCACCTTCCAATCACTCTGATGTTGGCTGCTCCAAAAACTGAACCCCAGGATTTGCTTACTCCCTTTTCTCTACTCGGCTTCTCTTCAAACTTGGTGGCCTTCTCCCTTTGAGCCTTCCTCAGTGTGAGACCCTATTTCTTCAATTTTCAGGATCTCCATTTATTCCTATGAAGCCTCCAGTTTCCCCTATTAAAGTGCTCTGAGACCCAATAGTCTGATTCTGAATGAGTCCATTGTAACATGTATTCACATATATTCATATCTCCTTATACAGTTTTTTAAAATAATTTTTTAAAATATTTATTTATTTATTTACTTCAGTTGTACACAATGCAATGCATTTATGTTTATGTGGTGCTGAGGATCGAACCCGGGCCGCGCACGTGCCAGGCGAGTGCTCTGCCGCTGAGCCACAACCCCAGCCCCTTATACACAGTTTTAAGAGAACAGGAGGTTATTGGGTTTTCCATTAACAACAAAAGGAGAGAAGAGAATGAAAATCTGAAAAACTGAGAACTCTGATGACACTGTCACCCTGGTAAAATTGTCATAAGATGCTTAAGCATAGAGCCTGAGAAGACCTGGGTTTTGTATGACCTAAAACTGATAAACTAGGGGTTCCCTGAAAAGCCAAATATAAGTGAAATATAAAAGAGGATATTATTCACAGGGGAATGGAACTCACAAGCAACTGCCAATTTTAAAAATACCACAAATTGCACACAATCCATGGAAATTAATTATTCATTAATGTTTTACATTTCTGACCTCAATTTTGTAAAACTCAATTTCTATAGAGAGCATGGAAAGATAAGTCAGTCTTTCATTCAACATGACTGATCAAACATGGTTATATTTTTTATTTGGATGATAGTTGGGATACATAAACCCTCTGCTCGGCAAAGCTACCCTTAATATTTATAGTTCTGTTTACAGGCTTGTGTGCTAAAAGCACAAGAATTTTAATAAATTCTCTTGTGTAGACTCCCATCAAAAAAGAAAATGCTCATCGTGGAAGACTGAATTAGCAAGGATGCTCTTACTAGTAAAGAACTTCTGAACAGGCTTCCTTAAAAACGGATAATTTTTTTTCTACTTATAATTTTATGTAACTCATATTTGGAAGAAATTTCCAGAGACTTGTTTTTCTGGCTCAATACATGTCAAAATTTGTTTCTCCTCCACTACTCACAGCCTTGTAGGGCTAGGTGCGTTCATACGACAATGCAACTTCAAAGTCCCAGGACATAGTGTCATGACATCAAGGGAATTGACACGGGGGACGACGGGAGTACTTTGCAGCCATTCCAACACCATGAAGCCAGGAGAAGGGTGACAGGAAGTCAGAGGGGGAGATAAGGCAGCCTGGTTGGTGATAGCTAGAATTCTACATAGGTCACAAATCATTTGACAATGTCATTGTATAGCTAGGGCCACTCTCAGAATCTGCTCAGGTGAGGAACACTGAGGCTTGGGCTCCATCCATTTCATGGCAATCTGTCTCTAAAAGGGCTCATGGACTTGTTTTCTGGGGCTTCAGGAAAGGAGACAGTTTCATGGTGTGGGCAGAAATTCCACAATAGTCAGTGATTAACTATTTCTGAAAATACCACTAGAAAACATCACATGAGAGCCACTTAGGAGAGGAGGTGGTTTCAGATGTGGAGTCTTCAGATCTGCTAAATTGCTGTCCCTAGGGGAGGGCCCAGACAGGGTAGGGTGAAGGGACACTACTCTGAGGACACATTTCCCATCTGTGTGTTGAAGGTGGTAGGCTGATGATGTTAAAGGGGACTTAGAAGTTCAAGAAACTGTGACAGCAGAGGAATTCTGCCAAATCTGATAAGCACCTGCTGCATGGTGTTCATCCACCCCTGGGCATCCTTCAGTCCCTAATCGGAGTTGTCACACATGAATGACTAGAATAAACTGCTTTGTCCCAGGAGCCTGTGAACCAAAGAGGCCCTTCAAAATGGCCAGAGTGACCTGAGGTTGATGGTATCTGCTCACCTGTTCTGCTCAGGAATGAACTCAGAACACCTGCTGTAAGGGACACCTCAGTGGAACTAGAGGGTCCTGGGTTCTCCAGTACTGACTGTTGGGTTTTAACTCTTCCCTTTAGACCCCAGAAGATATCTCAAGTGGACCCTGTAGATGTTTCCCAAAGTACTATGCAGACCCAGGACCCCTCATCTTCCTTTCCTTCTTCTCTCCTCAGAGCTGCCTCCAAAACCAGCAATGCCAAGGGGAAGCTCAGTTGGTTTTGAGATTCAAGGTACATCTGAGCTGAAAGGCCTGTCGAACTCCACCAGCTCCAGTGCCGTTTCTAATGGGGAATGGACTTGTCTGTGGCCACACAGAACATCAGTGGCGAAATGGGAGCTAAAATCCAGGTGTTGCCAGATCCTGCAATCAGAATCTGGAAATCAGGGCTATTTGTCATCTTGCTTTTTAATATTCAGCATTTATGTCTCATTCCTGCAGTTGAAGGATTCCCTACTGGGGGAGCCTTTCAGTATAAGAGCTGAAAGGGCCAGGCTGTCGGTCAGGATCCAGTAAGGAACACAGAACCTACACCAGGCATTCCGAACAGGGAGGAGTCCATACTGATAACTGGTAGCATGAGTCCTGGGAGGGTGAAAGGGAAAAGGAGAAGCTGAGTCATCCATCGCTCCTAGATTTAGGAGCATAAGAGATTATTATTGGGAGAAGTTAAGAGTTAGTAGAGGAAACCCAGGTGCAGCTAGTGCTGACACCTCTGGCGAGGACAGAGAGGGAGGAGCTATGTGGCTAGATCCTGTTTCCTATCATGAGCTGCACCTGGTGTTCAGACCTCTGAGGGCTCAAATGGTACTTGGTCCCCTGGGTGGAGAGGCACAGGTAGCTGTTATTAGTATCTTTTGCGGGGGTGGAGGAAGGGTTTGCAGTGCAGCTGGTTTGGAGAAGTGCCAGAAGGATCCAGAGACTGTAGGCCTAACACTTTTCTGCTGCCGGACAGAAATTGGTAGGAGCCTGAAAGTCCCTTGTCCCCTTATTTCACCTATCAATGTCCTCTTGGTGGCTTCCATTCAGAGTCCAACTTGAAGCCAACTAGGAAAAGATAAAGGAGAAACCTAGTGTGCCGAGTTCCACTCCCAGCATCATGAAGAAGAATACAGAAGGATGGGTTTGGAGCTGAGGTCATTAGGTAAGTAGCCAGCATGTTTACTTTCCCAGGCTCCCTTGCAGCTAGGAATTGGGCACATGACTTAGGCTGTCAATCAGACACTCCTAACTCAGACAGTAAATTGAAAGCTAATAAGGAAAAAAAGCAGAGATGATGGAGAATTCATTCTGATGGCAGCAACAACAGCAGATGGTCTCCTCCTGTTTCCAGGGAGTAGCAGAGATGATGGTGATGGCATCAATGGTACAAGATGGGTGCCCAGTGCCCAGTGTCCTATTAACTGTGGCCCTGGCCACATAGCCTTCCTTCCTCCTTTTCACCCATTATCCTAATCTTGTTCAATCTTGCTGGTGATTCTGTAAATCACCCCAATTTTTAAAAACAAATTTTATTTAAAAATAAAATTTAAAAATAAATTCCTGTTTTAAGCAACCAGAGTTGCATTTGTGTAGAGAAACCTGACTGCTGTGGTGGGAATGGCACCTGCCACCTGCAGGGACTCGAGCTACAAGTCCCAATGACTTGGAACTTGTCATTTCTTGCATTAGAAAGAAAAAAAAAAAGATGGATTAATGTATGGAAAGAGATGTGTAGATGTATAAACAAATAATAAAGCAATTGCAATAGAGGGTTCCCATGACAACACACCGGGAGATCTTGAGCAGAAGATCTTCATAGTTGTCTCCAATTAAGGCAAGGGGGTCAGGCATTGGACCAGTTGTGTGATATTGGATATTAGGAATTGACCTTGGTCAACAACAGAGAAACTCCGTTGTGAGCCTTCGGTAACCAACAGTCCCAGCAACTGGGGGAATGAGCGCCTCAGTCCTGAAGGGGATCTGAGTGATGACCCTTGGGACCCACATGACATGACACACTAGGTGTGAGATCTTGTAGGTGTTAGATCCGGGAGTTTCTGAACCCTACCCAACTTCTTACTTCTTTTCTGAGGGGGCTTACAAATTTTGGAGAAAATGAGAGCTAAATGTGAAACAAAGTCCTGCTGTGAAATATATGGGCAGGGTTTTTTTTTTTTTTTTTTTTATCAAAATGGAGTTTATCACATGGCTTAGCTCTCAGTTCCCACCCCACATTTGAATTTTTTTTTTTTTTTTTTTTTTGGTACTGGGAATTGAACTCAGGGGCACTGGACCACTGGGCCACCCTTTTTTGTATTTTATTAGAGACAGGGTCTCACTGAGTTGCTAAGTGCCTCGCCATTGCTGAGGCTGGTTTTGAATTCGCGATCCTCCTGGCCTCAGCCTCCCAAGTGCTGGGATTACAGGCGTGCGCCACCACACCCGGCTTTGAATTTTTTAAATATTTTTTTAATTTGTTTTAGTTGTACATAATGCCTTTATTTTTACGTGGTGCTGAGGATCGAACCCGGGCCATGCACACACTCTACCGCTGAGCCACAACCCCAGCATGCCCACATCTGAATTTTGAAATGACACATTCAGGCATGAGTGCTCCTGGGGAAAGAGAGACGGCCTATCTTCAAAGTAGGTGCAGTGGCACATGCCTGCCATCCCAGCAGCATGGGAGGCGAGTTCAAAGCCAGGCTCAGCAACTTAGTGAGGCCCTAAGCAACGCAGTGAGACCCTGTCTCTAAGTAAAATACAAAAAAGGGCTGTGGATGTGAGTCAGTGGTTAAGTGTCCTAGGTTCAATCCCTAGTTGAAAAAAAACAAAAAAAACAAAAAAGATGACAACTCAAATGCATATATAAACTCATCATCCAAATAGGACATTTCTGAGAGCATAAGAAGGTACTGTTAATAATGGCACCAGACCAGTGGGTTTAAGACAGAGAATCCAAGGAAAACAGGATGTGTAGTCGCCCTCGTTATCATTAGCTAACTTGTTCATGCGATTGCGAACTGAGGGGAAATGAGAGCAGCAGTTCTCAGGTGTGTGGCAGGCAGCCTGAGCAAGTGCTGAATACAAATATTCGCCTTAAAGTCACAGCAGAGAGCAGCCGCGTAGAAGCACACACGGCTAAATGCACACATACACGTGTGTGCACATCGCACCTCCAGAAAGTAATGGAATCACTCATATTTGAAGAAGAGGATCATTAGAGGATAAATGTATTCTAGATATTTATCCAAGGGAAGGGCTTCCAGTAATGGTGACCTAAAAAGGCCACGTAATTCCTCACTACAGAAATCAAGTTTAAAACTGAATAAAATCACCAAAACCAAATCAAGGCACTGGAAATTTACCAGAGTGAAACAGCAAATTATGAAGCATTTATTCTTGCATGACAGAGCTTCAGTTCCAAGAAGCTTAATGAACCCCATGTAGATTAAACATAAAGAAAACCTCACTTAGACACATTAGAGTCAAGCTTAGGGTAAACAAATAAATATTTGAAGAAACTACAGAAAAATGACTCATCATAATGGCTCAGTTTTCATCAGAAACAAATGGAAATCAGAAAGCATTGAAATAATATGTCAAAATGATGAAAGAAAAAAAAAACTATCAAAGAATAATTCTTTCTATCCTTTAAAAATAAAAGCAATAAGCCGCGCACGGTGGCACACACCTCTAATCCCAGCACTTGGGAGGCTGAGGCAGGAGGATCGCGAGTTCCAAGCCAGCCTCAGCAATGGCGAGGCACTTAGCAACTCAGTGAGACCCTGTCTCTAATAAAACACAAAAAAAGGGCTTGAGATGTGGCCCAGTGGTCGAGTGCCCCTGATTTCAATTCCTAGTACCAAAATAAATAAATATAAATAAAGCAATAAATTATACATACAACAATAGTTAATGTCTATAACATATGAAAAACTCCCAAAACTCAATAGTACACAAATAATTCAATTAGAAAATGGGTAAAAGATCTGACCAGACATTTTTCCTAGAAGGAGCTGCATATGAAAAACACATGAAAAGGTATTCAATATGATTGGGCACTTGGGAGATGTGAATTAAAATCACAATATCACTATACGCTATACATCAAAATGTCTAAATTTTTTAAAAAAACAGCAACAATAACAATAAATGAGGACAAGGACTCAGAGAAGCTGGATTACACATAAAGAAAACCACATTGCTGTTAGAAATATAAAATGGCACATTCCCAGAAAATAGCACAACATTTCTTATAAAACTAAGTATTCCCTTATCATACAACCCAGCAGTTTCACTCCTGGGCATTTATCCCAGAGAAATGAAAATGAGTGTTCACATGAACACCTGCACATGAATGCTCATAACAGCATTATTCATAATGACTCCAAACGGAAAACAGCCAAGATGTCCTTCAACAGATGAATGGCTGTACAAAACTTCAGAGCTTGGCGGACCACTACCCAACAATACATAGGAATGAGCTACTGGTAGATGTAAGAACTTGGACGAATTCCCAGAGAATTATGCTGGGGGTAAAAAAGCCAATCCCAAAAGATTAAATACATGGGATTCAATTCATATAAAATTTTTGAATGATAAAATTTTAGAAAGGGAGCACAGGCATAGTGGTTTCCAGGCATATGATGTGGAGCAAGAGATAGGGGCGGGGAGAAGATCGTGATACTGAAAGGTAAAAAATGCAAACACTTGTGTAAACATAAGTCATTCCCAAAACTGTTCTCAGTCTTTAGAAAAGCCACAAAACATTCTTGCTCCTTATTTTGTCTAGCTTACAAAACCGGGTGGCCGGCTACCCTTCCCCTAGCGGTCAGGCTGACCCAAAACAGAAAAATAAAATGCTTTATATGTAATTTTACATGTTAACCAATCAGAAGAGCGCTGTAAAACCCCCCTTTAACTTGTATGTATTTCATTATAAAAACCCTACTAAATCTGGGCTCGGGGCCTCTTAGCGTCACCGGTTACTGAGTGCGCGGAGGACCAAGCTCGAGCTTGCTAATAAATGACTCTTTGTTGCTTGCATTGACCAAGGACTCTGGTGGTCTTCTTGGGGGTCCCAAACCGCGGGGCACAACAATACAAAAGGGCAACATTGGAGATCCTTGTAGTGATGGACCTGTTCAGTGTCAGGGATGTGATGGTGAATACACAAATCCACACAGGTGACAAACTCTGATAGAAATAAGTACTTACATGCACCCACACACAAGCGGGAGTATGAGTCAAACTGGGAAAATCTGAATGAGATCAGTCAAAGTCAATGTCAGTATCCCAGCTCTGATACTGTTTCACAAAAGAGTATCACTGGGGCAAATTGGATCAAAAGTACAAGGTATCTCTGCATTGTTTCTTACAAGCGAATGTGAATCGACAATTATTCACATAAAAGTTCCAATGATAGAAAATAAAGACTTCCCCATATCAACAAAAATCCATTTATCTCAGACCAGACCAGACTGAAATTACCAGATGGTAATTTGGATTCATAAGAAAGAATAAAGAACATCAGAGATTGTCGGGACCTTACGCTGTCTGCCAAGGGGATGGAAAAGCTCTGGCTTTCTGGCTGCTTGCCACATTACCATGCCCTATTACAGGAAGACCTAGGCTAAGCAGGGGGTGTGGCTGTGAGAACTGAAACCACCCCAAGGATAGGCCAATGGCTCTGCCAATGGCATCCGCCCATGCTCCTTATGTGTCCCTATGATCTTTCTGCTGATTGGCTGATGTCCACCATAAAGCATTGTGCACCCCTTCAATAAATGAGTTCCGGCATTCTACTGACTGGGCTCCTCGACTGGGCTCTGAGTCTTTTGAAGGCGGGGGAGGAGGCATCGGCAGCCTTTACTTTCCCAATCTAGTCTCATCATTGAGGTAGGCCCCTCTGGCCTCTTTTGCTAGACAGAAGAGGTCCATCCTGGGTATGGGGGTGGGGGGATGGGGTGGGGCTAAAGACCTCAACCCCTTATAATAATCCAACAAGAGATGGTAACTATGTGGGTAAATACAAAATTGTGTGTGTGTGTGTGTGTGTGTGTGTGTGTGTGTGTGTATGGGTGCACATATGCGCGCCCGCGCACGGTCCTCTCTTGATTTATTTTAAAGGATAATATTTTTAAGCATTCATTATAACACTTGTATTGTTAGGTTTATAACATACATAAATATAATGTATATGATGATAAAGTCCAGAGGAGGGAACAGGAAAGATAGCTATACTGGAGCAAAGTTTACTGGAATTAAGTCAATGATACACACCCAAACCTGTCTCTAGCCAAAGCCTAAGATCCCTCTGCCCATCGAGACCCTGCGGTCTATGTTGTCTTCTTCCACCAGACTCCATTTCTAGAAGTAATAAGGATCAAAAGTGCACAGGAATCTGGAAGTGGTGGCGCACGCCTGTAATCCCAGCACTTGAGAGGCTGAGGCAGGAGGATTGCGAGTTCAAAGCCAGCCTCAGCAACTCAGTGAGACCCTGTCTCTAATAAAATACAAAAAAAAGGCTGGGGATGTGGCTCAGTGGTTGAGTGCCCCTGAGTTCAATCCCAAGTACCAAAAAAAAAAAAAAAAAAAAAAGTGCACAAGAGCTGAGTTCATGGAGAATCCAGTCTGCCTGGGATAGGAAAAGTAACCAACGGCATCAGTCACACTATGGGACAGAGACCCTTATAGGGGAAGGGGCTGGAAGGACTGGGTATTATGACTGAAGCAAGGCTTGAGTCTGAGAAACTTTGAGTTAAATCTAAGTCAAGTCACTAGCAAACTAAATAAGCTTGGGCATGTCTCAGACCTTCCCTGGGTCTTGGTTTGCTCATCTGAAAAATATGCAAAACAATAAAACTTGTGCTATGCGATATTTATCAAGATCACAGAAGGTGACTTATGTAACATGCATAACATACTGCCCAGTATGAACAAGATATTCCATAAACAATCAGGATGAGTATTGTTTTCAGTGCACAAGACAGATGCCACTTTATGTGCTCAACCACTAAAATGCAAACCCTGGAAGGTCACAGCTGCCAGAAAAGGATCAGTCTGAGCCCCCCACAGTAGAAATTCCCCATATTTTATGTTCAGATTCCTCAGTTCTACAGACATTCTCTGCCCTACTCTAGAGTCCCTATTTGCATTCAAGCCATTAGTCACAGAATGCTAAAAATTATCCTATGCTAAAAATTCCACTTGAATTTCTGAAAGCATAAATTGAATCTATTCTTAAAGTGGCCAGCCCTATTTTCCCCCTCTGGACATTTATTTTATCTTACTTTTTTTTTTTTTTCATTTCATTTTGATATTGAGGATTAAACCCAGGGGTGCTCTACCACTGAGCTACATCCTTATCTCTCTCTCTCTCTCTCTCTTCTTTTTTTTAGATATTTATTTCCTTTAGTTGTACACAATGCATTTATTTTTGTTTTTGTTTCTTTGGTACCAGGGATTGAACTCAGGGGCACTTGACCACTGGGTCACATCCCCAGACCTTTTTTGTATTTTATTAGAGACAGGGTCTCACTGAGTTGCTAAGTACCTCTCCATTGCTGAGGCTGGCTTTGAACTCGCGATCCTCCTGCTTCAGCCTCCCAAGTGCTGGGATTACAGGTGTGTGCCACCGCACCCCGGCTACAAGCATTTATTTTCACTCGGTGCTGAGGCTGCGCACGTGCTAGGCGAGCGCTCTACCGCTGAGCCACAATCCCAGCCCCCTTATCTCTTTTTTACTTTGAGACAAGTTTTCAACAAATTGCCCAGGTTGGCCTGGAATTTGAGACCCTCTCCTCTCAACCTTCTGAGTAGCGGGGATTACAGGTGTGTGCCACCATGCCTGGATGGACATTTATTTTAAACATATATAAAGTAAAAAGAAAACCAGACCCTGTTCACATGTATGTGGTTATGGTAACTGTATTCATTCTATGTACAAAGCATGGCTTCTTCCTACAACCTGTTCTCCTGTTTGATAAGATGGGGATGACAATAATATCTGTCCAAGGACTTTTCATGAGAATTTACTTAGGCAAGGCAATAAACTGCCTGACATCTAGTAGGTGCACATAGGAGGTTAGTGCCCTTTCTCCTTCTAGAAAAGATGAAGGCTATGTAGAGGTTAGGAACCAAATGGGGAAACTATTCTTTAAAATCCCACCTTCAGGGCTGGGGTTGTGGCTCAGCGGCAGAGCACTTGCCTGTCACGTGTGCGGCCCGGGTTCGATTCTCAGCACCACATAAAAAACAAAGGCATTGTGTACAACTAAAAACATATAAATAAATGTTTTTAAAAATCCTGCCTTTGTTTACTTCTCACATCCCTATACCACCATCAATGGGTCTCAATCAAAATTAAGTATTTTTTACACACGTGGCTGACATAGGGTGAAACTCTTTTGGCAAGTGCAGGGTAACTAGCTAGAGGTGCCTGCCAGCTTCTGTACATGCCTTTAATAAACATTGTACTTGGCCTCCATCTTCTGGAATGACAAAGACACTGCCACTAGATCATCTGCAGAAAGGCTAAGTCACTGAGTCGCAATCACAGCTCCCCCAGGGCAACCTGGATACATAATGCCTGCTTTTCAAAGGTTGGTTTGTCTCAAACCCACTGGCAAGACTCATTTGACTAAGTAAGTACAGGCACCCCTCATTGAGCACTGCCCCCGTCTGAGAGCTTATCACAATGTTAATGATGAAAACAAAATTATTTTTTGATGCTGGGGATCAAACCCAGGGCCTCATGCATGTTAGGCAAGCACTTTACCGTGGAGATACGTCCCCAGCCTGATGATGGAAATATTTTATATTTTAAAAAAGTATTTATATCCATAACTCTTCTGTGGGGTTTCCTAACCTTGGCACAATTAACATTTGAGAGATAACTCTTTGTTGGGTAGGGGGGTCCTGGGCACTGGAGGATGTTTAGGAAGAGCCCTCACCTCTATCCATTCCACTAATACAGGTAGGTGTCCCTTACCCCCAATTTGTGACCATCTAAAATGTCTCTAGACATTGCAAACATCCCTGGGCTGAATAGTGTGTTAAAGGCAGCTCTTGGCTTCCCAGCTAGCTGCTCCAGAAGAGAGAGCTTGGTGGTGAGCTCCCCACCAAGAAGCACCAATAGGCACCCCTGCCTTTCCTCTGCCTGAATAGCTGTTGCCAGTCTACTCAGTCCCCAGAGGCTACCTTTCTGCCACTGTTTTGTTTTCTGATGAACAGATTTGACCGTCCAAAAAGTTAAGGAGGGAAGTAACAAGGATAATTCTGGTGAGCCCACCAAAGTGCAAAATATGTGCCACAGAGCTGTTGAAATGTAGGCTTCAGAAGTGCCTTCAGGGAAATAAAAGATGGAGTCAACAGTAAAGATCAACATATGTCGAGAGGCTTGACCATGAAGCGTGTAGACTGTAGTTGGAAGAGGCAGTGGCCAAGGAGTGAGCGTTGTGGCTTCTGGGGATTTCATGTGCAAAGGTGGGAACACATGGCTGTGGGACTGGAGTCTGGAGCTGACCCATGCCACACATGCTCCAAATAGCACGTACTTGTGCATATACCTATAACGTACAGAGCATTTGAATGTTCATTGAGCTTTTGCACCGATACTAGGAAGTATGCTAAATTAGCATAATTGATCTGGATTTATAGATGAAAAAAAACTGAGGCTCAAAGAAGATAAATGATGAGCCCAAGGTCAAGAGTAACCAGACTTGAATCAACTTATGTGTCCATCAGAGGCTGACCAGATAAAGAAAACGTGGAAGCACAATGGATACTATTCAGACTTTAAAAAGAAAGACATTCTGTCATTTGTGACAACATAGATGAACCTGGGGACATTATGCCAAGGGAAATCAGAGGGGCACAGAAAAATAAACACTGCATGATCCTACTTATATGTGTCCTCTAGATAGAC
The DNA here is from genome assembly GCA_025594165.1 of Tamias sibiricus. Lineage (NCBI taxonomy): Eukaryota > Metazoa > Chordata > Mammalia > Rodentia > Sciuridae > Tamias > Tamias sibiricus. The sequence goes on from CM046659.1 coordinate 166,120,861, forward strand.
TGAACTCATAAAAGCCGAGAGTAGAATGGTGGTTACCAGAACTGGGGATGGAGGCTGGAGACACATTGACCAAAGGATACAAAATATCAGTTGGGTAAGAGAAATAAGTTGTGGGGGCTGGGGTTGTGGCTCAGTGGTGGAGCGCTTGCCTAGCATGTGTGAGGCCCTGGGTTCCATCCTCAGCACCACATAAAAATAAATAAATTTTTTTTAAAAAAAGGGTGTTGTGTCCAACTACAACTAAAAAGTAGATAAATATTTTTTTAAAAAGAGAGATAAGTGTGGAGATCCATTGTACAACATGGAGACTAGAGTTAATAACAATGTATAGTACACTTGAAAACTGCTTTAAGAGTTCTTACTACACACACACACACACACACACATGCACACACAAAGTGATAGGTATGTGAGATAATGCACATGTTAAGTAGCTTGTTAGTCAGATCACAGTGTATACCTATTTCAAAACATCACATTGTACACCATACATATACCCAATTTTTGTCAATTAAAAAATAAATGAGGGAGCTGAGGCTGTAGCTCAGTGATAGAGTGCTTGCTAGCATGTGTGAGACACTGGGTTCAATCCTCAGCACCACATAAAAATAAATAAATAAAATAAAGATATGTTGTCCATCTACGACTACAAAAAATAATTTTTAAAATATAAATATAAATTAATAAGGACTGGGGATTTAACTCAGTAACAGAGTGCTTACCTAGCTTTCCAGGGTTCACTAATACTGCAAAAATAAATAAAAAATAAATAATAGTAATATAAGAAATCTGATAGGATGGTTAAAAAAAAAAAAAAAAAGTAGCTGAATTCAAGCACAACTTCAGACTTCAAATCCAAGGTTCATTAAATCCCACGAAGCCATGCCAGCTCTGACTTTCAAAAACCAATTGTATCCAGGACAGGAGACAGGTAGGAATTGTGTTAGACGCTGGACTAGGGACTGGGATGCGTCTCTAGACAGAATGACACTCTAAACCATCCAAAGCTGGGCTCTCCTTTTTTTTTTTTTTTTTTTAAATATTTATTTATTTGTTTTAGTTGTATACAATGCCCTCGTTTTTTACGTGGTGCTGAGGATCGAACCCAGGCCGCGCACATGCTAGGCAAGCGCTCTGCCGCTGAGCCACAACCCCAGCCCCTGGGCTCTCCTTTTACAGTAAGCTTTTGACATTTCTTTTTAAATCTACCAAGTCTGCAGTTTTTCCGGGGGGTAGCCATTTCTGACCTCATACCATGTATACACACTGTTCCCATAATTCCCTTGGAGTACCCAGATAGTACGGAGGCTACACCTGACACTATGCCCAGTGCACTGGGGGTACTTGATGAATGTTTGTTGATTGAATGAGTGACACAAAAGCATCAGAGCTGGACAGACTTGGGTCTCAGGCCTGGTTCTGAAACTTGCTGTCAATGGTCAGGGTAGTTCAACCTCTCCTCATCTACAAAATTCCTTTGTTATAGCAAAGTATCCAAGTCTATGTAGCTTCTTTTATTTTATTTTATTTTATTTTATTTTTCCATACTGAGGATTAAAGCCAGGGGTGTTCTACTACTGAGCTACATTCCCAACCCTTTTTATTTTTTTGTTTTGAGACAGGGTCTTGCCAAGTTGCCCAGGTTGACCTCAAACTTGTGATCCTTCTGCCTCAGCCTCCTGAGTCTCTGGGATTACAGGTGTGCAAGGTGTGCACCACTGTGCCCAGCTGTGTAATCTACTTTAAAAGAAGTTTATTTCAGGGCTGGGGTTGTAGCTCAGTGGTAGAGCGCTTGCCTCGCATGCCTGAGGTCCTGGGTTTGATCCTCAGCACCACATAAAAATGAATAAATAAAAATATAAAGATATTGTGTCCATCTACAACTAAAAATATATATTTTTTTTAAAAAGAGATTTATTTTAGTTCATAGTTTTGGAGGCTGAAGTCTTGCAAGATGAGGTGGCCCTCTCTGTTTGGCCTGTGGTGAGCACCCTCTTGGCTGTGTCACAATATGGCAGATAGCATCACAGCAGGAGTACACGTGAGAGGGAGAGATGACCTGGTAAGAGAGGAAGCCAGAGCAACTTAGGGGCTAGGCTTCCTCTCTCCATAACAACCTGCTCTCAAGGGAATTAACTGGGGTCTTTTTTTTTTTTTTTTTTGGTACCAGGGATTGAACTCAGGGGCACTCAACCTCTGGGCCACATCCCCAGCCCTTTTTGTATTTTATTAGAGACAGGGTCTCACTGAGTTGCTAAGTGCCTCGCCATTGCTGAGGCTGGCTTTGAACTTGTGATCCTCCTGTCTCAGCCTCCCAAGTGCTGGGATTACAGGCGTGCGCCACCACGCCTGGCTTAACTGGGGTCTCTTGAGATAGTCATTAACCCCTTCCAAGAGCAGCACCCCAGTGACCTTATCACCTAACCACTAAGCCCTGTCTATTAAGGCTCCCCACCTCTCCACCTCTCCACCTCATACCGTTCAACCCTTAAACAACAAACTCAATCCATATCCAAACCATAGCATGGAGGTCCTAAGTCTTGAGGGGTTTCTGTGTAGATTCAAGAGACAGACAATGTGTAAAGCATATTTTAATTTACAAAAAATTACAAATTAATTTTTTTTTTTTTAATAAAGAGGATTTTCCATGGTGCCTGGAAAAAGAAAGGCATCTGACGCATGTTTTCAAATTGTTAAAAGGGCTTTTCACCCTTCAGTGGTAGCAAATCGGCCTTGGTGGCCAGATCAGATAAATCGGGAGGAGAAAGAACTGTGCTCTGGACACTCTGTTCCAGAGCCAGCTACCCCCTGTGAGAAGCAGGAATTAGGTAGGAGTAAATAAGCAGAACAGAGGATCATCCTCACCCCTTTTTGGTCCCCTTTCTCCCTAAAAAGGCAGCCCTAGGCTGGGCCACTGTTGGGAGAAACCATGGACTTCCGGGCCTTTCTCTTATTTCTCCTGATTCTCACCTGCCAAGAGCTTCAAACTCAATCAGAAAAAGGTGAGTGTGGAACGTAGGGTCTCAGAGCAGACGGGCACGCAAGCAGAGGCCCAGCTGCACGGAATCCATTCCTCATCTCACAATTCACTTAAATGTATGATGAGCACTTTGTTGGGCCACTGTCCTAGGTGCTGGGGTTAAAGCTGTAAGCCAAAGGCCCTGCTTTTGTGGAATTCCTATTCTAGTGGGAGAGAGCTGCATAGTACCTATTGCACATAATAGCATGCTAGATGATAAAGTGTCATAGAAAATAGAAAAAGTACAGCAGGGAAAGGGGGCTCCGAAGTCTGGGCTCATGGTGGTCCAAATTGAAAGGTGAGAGATTTGGTTGAATCAGCTTTCCTTACAGGAAGGTGATCCTGCCTGCTTTTCCATTATCCTTCACCCTCGGAGTCAGCCTTACAGGTGGGGGATGAGGTGGAGCTGAACCTTTCCCTGCCCAGGCTGCTGCCTGAAATGCTATCACAACCAAGGTGGCTAGAATCCCCCTCAAAACCTGTGCAGCTGGCCTATGCTGGGTTTGATTCTAGGTCCCACCTCTTCCCAGCAGGATGTCAGGACAGGCACTTGATCTCTCTGACCTTGGTTTCTTTTTTTGGTACCAGGGATTGAACTCTGGGGCACTCGACCGACCACTCAGCCACATCCCCAGCCCTTTTTTTTTTTTTGTATTTTATTAGAGACAGGGTCTCACTGAGTTGCTAAGTGCTTCCCCATTGCTGAGGCTGGCTTTGAACTTGAGATCCTCTTGCCTCAGCCTCCAAAGTGCTGGGATTACAGGCGTGTGCCACCGCACCTGGCTTCTGACCTTGGTTTCTTCATGTAACACTGGAAGTCATAATAGCTGCTGTGAAGAGTAAATACAAGGATAAAACCACTCAGATGGTGACAGGGACATGAAAGGAGAGTACAAAGGAACTTAGGACACAGCCTCAGAGGAACTCTCAGTTATTGTTCTCTGAAAACAAATATTTACTGAGAACTAAGAGCCAGGCCCCCATATGGCACTAGGACCAGCAGAAACAGCTGGATGACATTCCTGTGCTCAAGGGCTTTTTTGGTTAAGAAAGCCTCTAAGAACAGCCACCATTTATCAGTGATTTTCATGGTTATCTCTAATCCCTCAATAAGCCTAAAATGCAGATATTAGATAGCTGTTTTACGGTGAAAGAAGCTGAACGTCCAAGAGATAGGTCATTTGTCCAAGGTCACACAGCTAGAAAGTCACTGAGTCAAGTCTAAACACTGCTCTCAGGTTCAAAACCTGCCCTTTCCCCAGGGACTATCTGTTCTAGAACTGACTATGAGACAGAGAGAGAAGCCTGAGAAATCTCACTCTAGAAAATCAGATCTTGAAAGGCATCGGTGAAGTTCAACTCCTTAACATTACAAACAAACAAATGTACACTTGAGTTGCAATCTCTAGCATGAGATTTGCCCCAACCGGTGACGTGATTTGGAAAAGTAACTTGGCCCCTTGGCTATCTCAGTTTTACAGGGTGTGTAAAGTGAAGTTTGAGCTAGAATAAAACCATGTGGGCCAGTTGAAGAAAAAAATAATAACAAAGTGTGCGATTTGCACTACTTCAGGCAACTTTTTTTTTTTTTTTTTTTTTTTTTTTTTTTTTTTTTTTGGTACCCGGGATTGAACTCAGGGGCACTCAACCACTGGGCCACATCCCCAGCCCTTTTTTTGTATTTTATTAGAGACAGGGTCTCACTGAGTTGCTAAGTGCCTCGCCATTGCTGAGGCTGGCTTTGAACTCGAGATCCTCCTGCCTCAGCCTCCCAAGTGCTGGGATTACAGGCGTGTGCCACCAAGCCTGGCTACTTCAGGCAACTTCTAAAAGTGGAATCTTCAACTTCTGTGGGCTGGAAGGGAGAGGGACAGGGCACAGCTGCCATTGTACTCTGGCTCATCTCAGCCCCTGACAAATGGGTTTGGACCAGGGGAAGGGGAAGAGTTTGGCTGTTCTCAACTGCATTCTCTCTGTAGATCCGAGTATATGCAAACTGCCTCGGGAAAGGGGCCCGTGTCGAGCTAGCATTCCCCAGTGGTATTACAAAGCGGAAACTAACCAGTGTGAGCTGTTTCTCTATGGAGGCTGCTTGGGCAATTACAACAGATTTATGGAGAAATTTCTGTGTGAGAACGCCTGCAAAACCATCTGACTTCCTAACAAGAACACAGCCCTCCATGGAGTCAGGATTGCTCCAGGGATGTTCAAGGCACTTTTTTCCCCCTCATAGTAAGAGATTCCTTCTTCCACCCCTAAATTTATTCTCACCATGTGTTCCTAATATCACTTCATTTCTGGGCCTGCAATAATACAAATGTGGACATCCTGTTTAAAGTCTCAAGAATTTCTTTGTAAAATACACACACACACACACACACATACACGGGAACAAAATGTTAGAGAGCCATTCACAGCTTAGTGTGAATTACTGCTTCACCCATTGGGAGATAAAGATTTTGACGGGGGAAGAGGAGTGAATTTGGAAACCTGGAATATGGTATTTAAAGGGCTTAAATGGGATAAAGAAAGGATTTCTGGAGTCTTGTGACATAAAGGAATAACAAAGTGGGAAAGGAAGGGAAAGAAGGGAGAACTTGAAGATATTTGAGACCACTTTTAAATTAAAAATTGGTGAATTTTTATGAAAGCCCTTGTCTACTAAGCCTATCCCACAACTTCCTGCCACGGGATAGAGGACTGAAAAGCCTGGTCCTAGGGTGCCTTGGTTTGCCTAAAGCAAGGCCAATAGTTACTAGTTGGAGGGAGAGGAGAAAAACATGAGGTTCTCTTTTCATTTATTTCAAGAGGAATAAATGAGACCCAAAGATGGGGACATCCCTAACCCCAAAGTGTCCCTTTCCATGTACTGCAAAGCTCTCCCCATCATTCTCTCCGACTCCCCTGCCCTCAGGGCTGGAGGGCAAGATGGAAGCAGGCGTGTTCATCTGGGCACCACCTTCACCCTGCAGGCTCATTCCGGGGCCTCTCTTCAAGCCCACATGAGTCATTCCCCATCATCCACGGAATCCTCATCATTCATCCTGCCAGGCACTGTGCTATGCTCTTCATGAGCAATACACATAGACCTCAGAGTCACTCTGAAAATTAGATTGGGCTTCCAGTGGTGCCATCTTCTTTCTGTGTGGGCATAGGTAAGTAACCTCTTGGAGTCCCAGTCTATAACTTGGGATGACTATTAATTGTTCTGAGGATTTTGAGTAGCCAGGAGACCTCATAAGCCAACTGTGTTTGGCACATGGCACATGCTGCTGCTATCCTCAGATGCCCCGCAGTGAATCAGAGTGACTTTGGAGGCATTCCATCACTTCCCTGACATCTTTTCTCCTTCATCACCTTTGGAGGACAATGACCAACCTCACAGGATTGGTGCACAAATTCACAAAGAAAATGCTAACACGTGGAGACAAGGCCTGAATTCATGTTGCAGAGCTAAGCCCTCCCTGGACTTCCTGCCTGGATGATCTTGTTGCCCCCCACCACTTGCCCACCCACCTCAACCCAAGTAACAGGAAACAGGGACAGAGTGATAAGAACAGAAGCTATGACGCCACCAATGCTGAGAGCGGTCGCTTTATTGGTGGGAGAAGGGAGAAGCCATGGTCAGCCCAGGAAGGAATGCAAAGGTCATAAAGAAGGGAGGGGGGCTATGATGGAGCCAGACATGTGGCCAGGCAGGAGCTCCTTTCCCCACTCCTCAGGCTGGTGGTGGCTGGAGCTGAAGGAAAAAAATCATAACAATAGCATCAAAAATGACATCCATGATACCCGACAAGAGTACCAGCCACTTAAATCCTGGACCAACTCTTCCCAACCCACCCATCCCACTCACACACAGTAAAGCATCAACTCTGGGGGACTTCCCTTTCATTTCTCTGAAGGTTCTAGATTCATCTCTTCTGCTTCAGATCATCCTCAGGACACGCCTGGGTATATCATGGTCCTGACGGACCACCGTGGCCTCCCTAGGGACTGTAGGCATTCACCTCCCTAGGAATCCCCCTACCACCAGGAACTTCCACTGTGGTGTCATCCATAGACTGATCTGAAATGAGCTGATCAAATAGATCTTATTTATCACATTCTAGAAGCAAAACAATTGCGGCTCAGGGAGGTGAAAAGGCCAGTTCAATGTCAGAGCTAAAACTTGAACCTGGGTCTTCCTGCCTGCAAAACCCACCCATGTGGCTGGCACCACAGGAGAGCTCTGGATCCTGGGGAGACCATGGCTCCCTCTTAACCACTAAAGAGCACATTTTGGAACAGCAGGACCTGGGGTAGGTCCTCCCTCTCTAGGCTTCAGTTCTCTCCTCTGTGCACTAATGGATTTCATTCATGACCTTCGGGTTCCTTTGCTGAAATTGTGTTCAACAAAAGGGCACTTCCAAGTTCCTCTTGTTCCCTCTGCCTGAGACAACCACCCCACTGCACTGCACCAGGCCACCTACCTTTTACTCATCTTTTAGTTGTGGCTCGGGTCACCCCCATGGGAAGTGTCCCCAAACTGGTCTGCTCCATCTGCCCCCAGCCCCCACCCCTGTCTGTGTGATGTTTCCTCCTCTGTTTCCCATGGCACCAGGAGCTGACTGGGCATGTCATCCACCTACCTGCCTCAGCTCCTGGACTGCAAGCTCTGGAGAAGGGCAATGGTCACCTTTCTGTCCCAGCACCTGGCATGGTGCAGCATCACCCACTGGGCCAACCAAGTGTTTGGTTTGTTTTTGCCTTTACTTCCTTATGCTTACTTTACAGATTAGTATTTTTATTATTATTATTATACATGGGGGGAGGGTCTGAGCTATTAGGGTCTTGAACCTGGGTTCAAGGGTCTGAGCTATTTCAGGGTCTCAGCTATTAGGGGTGGCTGACTTTAGCCCTGGTCTGTGGCAGAGTACGTAACACCCTTCAAACATGATGAATCCGACTGAAGTTAACTGATCTTGACCACAGTTGTCCCCCAAACCTTGATGACAGTAAATTCTGCCTCCCCCTGGCCTTGCAAAGTTCTTCCTACCTTCTCCCCAACCCTTTCAGCCACTACCCCCCCCCCGCCCCCCCCCCCCCCCCCCCCCCCCCCCCCCCCCGCCCAGGACACAGCTGCTGCCCTCCAGCTCCAGACTTGCTGAAGTGCCTGTCAAACAAAAGAAAGAAACCTCAGCTAGGCGCGGTGGCACATGCCTGTAATCCCAGCACTTGGGAGGCTAAGGCAGGAGGATTCCGAGTTCAAAGCCAGCCTCAGCAATGGCGAGGCACTTAGCAACTCGGTGAGACTCTGTCTCTAATAACATACAAAAAAGGGCTGGGGATGTGGCCCAGTGGTTGAGTGCCCCTGAGTTCAATCCCCAGTACCAAAACAAAAACCCTCTTTCTCACAGCCCAGTCCATCAGCAAACACTGAACACTGCCCCACCTGCCTTCACCACACTCCATCCCAGCCACCTCTCTGCCTGCCTCCACCCTGATCCAGGGCATCTCTCTTCCTGAAGTGTCCCAGGGATGTTCCTGCCTTAGCACCCAGCACTCCCTGTGCCTGACACTCCCTGGACATCCCCACAGTGTCCTTCCTCATTTCCCACTTTCTTGGTGATGCCTTCACTCACTGTCCCCTGTCTTCCCCTCTACCGGGCACTTTTTCCTTGTAACATGCTGCAAAATCTGCTTGCTGATTTATTTTGTTTATCACCCACTAGACTCTAAACCCCACCCGAGAGACAGTTTTGTCCAATTTGTTCACTCGTGGCGCATCCCCGGCACCCCAGAGTGGTCCATGGCACATGACCGATGCTCAACAAGTATTTATTGAGTGAGTGAAAATAAATAAATGGCCCGACGCGTGAGCTTCAGAGCACCTGCACAGGTCTCCCTCTTCGACCTGCTGAGGGTACCATTCTCTGTGGATTTCGATGCACGACCTTCCTCTCTCCCCACCTACCTCAGAAGTCGGGTGTGACACAGGACACCTTTCCGCAGCCATTGCGGCAGCATTTCATGGGGCCAGAACACTGGCTGTCCTCCTGGCACTGGTCCTGGCAGATGCCAAGCTGGGGTAAGTCCACATTGGGGCAGGAACCTGGCTTCTCTGGGTAGAAAAAGGAGTAAGAGGAGGGAGATTCAAAGGGGTGCAGAGAGGTATGGCCAAAGCATGATCCACCATGGCCCCTCACCCCGATTCATAAACAGTAGAGCTGTCTTGGAATTCTGATTTTGGGGGCCTGAGCCAGGGAGGTCACCTGCAAATCCCTCCCAGATGGCTTCAGAATCATAAGATCCCCAGTTGAGTCCCTGCTCTGCCATTTGTGGACTGGGGACAGAAATCTCTCATAGCCTCAGGGTCTTTAGATGTCACATGGTATTAGTTTCACCCACCTCAGTGGGTGGTTGCAAAAGCAATGGAAGCAAACATACATTGTTTCTCCCCCAAAAGAGCAAACTACTTTGTAATAATAATGAGTAGTGATGACAATGAACAGTCATTCACTTCTGCTATCTGCCAGGCTTTATTCTAAGCACTTGACACATATGAGCTCCTTTGATTCTCAAAAAGTCCCTAAGAGAGGGACCTGTTAATAGTGCCTCATGTTACAGAGGAGGAAACTGAGGCAGAGCAAGAACCATCTGGCTCTTCCTGAAGTACCCCAGGGATGCCCCTGCTTTCGTACCCAGGCTGTTAAGGCATTCTGTTAACCTCTTTAACAGAGAAGGTTAGGTTGTCTAAGGTCACATAGGACTGAGGCAAGATTTGAACTGCAGGAAATCTAGCTCCAGACTGTGTACCCTAGCCACCCGCGCACCCTGCTGCTAAAACCAAAGTGCAGAGCCCACGTGAGGAGTTACACACTCAACGTTCTTCACTCACTCCCAATCACAATCACTCAGCATCATGGCCCTCCATACTTACTGCACAGATAAAACCACACATCTTTATACACACGCACACCAGAGTGAACGCTGAAGATGTGCTGTATTCTCTCTAGGGAAACCTGTCATCTCCTTTAATCTTCACATGAACCATTCCATTTCCACTGTAGGGGCTATTTCTTTTTCTTCCTTCCTTTCTTTTTCTTTTTTTATAAAAGGGATTAAACTCGGGGGCACTTTACCACTGAACCACACCCCAGCTTTTTTTATATACATATTCTTTTGAGTCAGAGTCTTGCTAAGTTGCTTAGGACCTTGCTAAGTTGCTGAGACTGGCCTTGAACTTGCAATCCTCCTACTGCAGCCTCCCAAGTTACTGGGATTATAGGCATGGGCCATCACATCCAGCTGTAGGGGATATTTCTAACTCTATTTATATCATGCATGAGAAAAATTTGGCCCAGAGAGGTGCCACCCAGCAGCACCCTGCTGCTCAGGAGTAAACTAAGACCTGAGCCCAGCCTGCTACAATACACACACACACACACACACACACACACACACACACCACTCTACTTCCTGGGTGAGGGAGAGGGAAGCCAGGCCCAAATGTAAAACGGGCACAGAACTTGTTGATTAGCTGCAAGGACCTTAAGGACCTTAAGCATGGTTGACAGAGTCCTGACTCCCTAATACAAAGAAACTCATTCCCTTGAAAAGGGCAGGAGCTCTCAATACCAGGCTGCCCTGTAACAAAAAGGGCATAAACAAGGAACAGCTCTGTTAAGAGGCAGCCACAGTACACAGAATGTCCCCACATCAATGGGACACTTCCATGTCCCACTTCATTTAGCCCTCACATCAATTCCACTTTGCAAACAAGAAAGCAGAAGCTCAAAGAGATAAAGTAACTTATTCAAGATCACCGGCCTGGAAAAGGCCAGAGCTAGGATTCCAACATCCAGGCTCCTCCCCTGGCCAGGCAGCCATCTGGCTTGTCCTTGTTTATCCACCAACAACACAGACACCTCTTGCCCCTCCACCTGGCTCATGGGTTGGTCTGCTTCTGGCTTCCTCTCCCAATCTTCATGTCCTCTTCGGTCCTCCCTTCTCAGGTCATTAGAGGCCTCCACACTCAGAAGCTGCCCCTGATGGGCAAGCCCACCCTCCACCTCTCACTGCCCTCCTCATAGCGTCCAGGGTCTCCCAATTCCCAGCTTCTGCTGGCATTTTGGTGAGAAAATAACAAAGAGGAAAAATCGCAGAGGCTGTATTCTGGATAAAGACCAGTAATTACAGTACCTTGGTCTCTACACAGTACCTTGCCCCCCCACAGTGTCCCTTCCCCCAGATGGTATCCCTGCTTTTCATGTTTTTCCCTTTGGGAAATGAGAAGCCTGGATTCCATGCCAAGGCCACATCCCGCCATGACCAGAGTTCACAGCCTGGTGCAGAGAGTAGAGCCCCAGCAAGCACCCCGGATGGAGCACTAGGTGCTCTCTGGGTACTTAGGATGGAAGAGAGAGATAAATTTAAAGATTAATAAGGAGGAGCCCAGCGTGGTGGAGCACGCCTGTAATCCCAGCACTTGGGAGGCTGAGGCAGGAGGATCATGAGTCCAAAGCCAGCATCAGCAACGGCGAGGCGCTAAGCAACTCAGCGAGACCCTGTCTCTAAATAAAATACAAAAAAGGGCTGGGGATGTGGCTCTGTGTTTGAGTGCCCCTGAGTTCAATCCCTGTTCCAAAAAAAAAAAAAAAAAAAAGACTAAGAAGGAGGGTAAGGTGCCCAGGGAGAGGTCCTGACATTCTTCAGGCCTCTCAGTAAGTAGCAAATACAAAAAATAATAATAATAATAAAATAAAATTGAACTGTCAGCCACGGGATGGCACTGGGACCTTGGGCAGAACGTTTCTTCCTCTGCGGTTCACGTCTACAGTTTAAGATGTGGGCTCATCTGAGTCTGTGAAGTTTTTTGTTTTTTCTGCCCGCAGGGAGGAACCTGAGAAGTCTCGCCAGCCCGGGCTTCCAGGCCTTTTCCCCAGGGTTGGGAGGCCCAAGGGAAGGACCGCTCTGTGCGGCCAGGGTGCCCCAGACCTCCCGCCCAGCTCGGATGCCTGCCCGGGCTTCCCCGCAGGCCCCCACCGGCCGGGAAGGAAACCGCAGCCCGGGTGCCCAAGCTGCCCGGAACAATGTCCCGCTGTGCGTGCCCGGAAGCCCGTCATGCACCAGAGAATCGAATCCAGCCAAGGGCGAGGGGACCGCCCTCCCCCTCCGCCCGGCTTCGGCGATGCCTTGGTCTCCCCCCGCGGCCCACGCACGGGAGGGCGTGGGCGGATCTGGTTTCATCCGCCTCGACCTTCCCGGGGTCCCCGGGTGTAGGGGCGCCTCCCTCCCGGAACGCGGGCGCTCCCGCCTCCTCGCACCCCCTGCTGCCCCGCCCCGTCCCCGCCGGGTCACCGCGGGGTTACCATTGGGTATGGAGCAGACGCTGCCGCAGCCGGCCGGGCAGCACTTGCGGTAGTCCGCGCAGTCGCTGTCCCAGAGGCACTCCTTGGTACAGTTCACGTCCGCCTGCAGCTGCGGGCACACGCCCGCTCTCTCTCCTGTGCCTGGGGACGGGTGGGGGGCAGGAAGACCGTCAGTCGGAGGGCCCGAGCCTCAGTCCCAGAGGATGCCCACTTCCTACTCCAAGGACCCCCAAATCTCAAGTCCTTGGCATTCTCGTATTCTGGCCCTCGGGGGGCCCCCTAAAAGCTCCTAGAGGGCCCACCACCGTTCCAGGGTTCCCGACCCGTGGGAGTACGGGAGTTCCCCAGGCTTGGTTTCAAATCCTCAAACTTCAGCCCTTAGGGGACCTGCACAGCTGAGGCCTGGGAGCTCCCGACGTCTGGACAGCTTCCCGCCCCAGGGCAGCCACAGTCTCCGCCCTCAGCACCGGCCCCCGCCCCTCCACATTTCTCGCCACCCCCCAGTACATTGGTTCCCACACCCCGAGCTCCTAGGGTCACTAGCTTTAGGCCGCAGAGATCACCGAATTTTAGTTTTCATGGGTGCCCCACTTCCGTCCCAAGAATCCCCACTTCTCCAGCCCCAGAGAAGCTACACCTCTGCCTGTCTAGTGCCGGCGGCTCGGCCCTCTGGGCACGGGGCCTTTCCCCGCCCCATTCACCTGTGACCGGAGAGAGGCCAGGCAGCAGCAGTCCCAGGAGGAGGGCGGCGGCCAGCGCGCAGAGGCGAGAGACAGGCATGGTGCTGCGCCGGGGCGGGGTGCAGGTGCAGCCGCAGCCAGGTGGGGGGATTTAACCGCGCTCGCGGGGGGCGTGGGGCAGGGGCGGGGCGAGCGAGGGGGTGCGGTGGGGGCCTAAGAGCCCAATGGGCACAGCGGGAGCGCTGCCACCTCATGCCATTTCACAATCCCCCGGGATCAGGTGTCACTCTTGGCCCCGGTGGGAACCAGGAACCTAAGCAGCTTCCAGGCCAGGAGCAGCTCGACCAGCTGCAGCCGGACCCTTGTCCACTCCCCCTCCCTTCCTCCCTCCTGGGGCCTGAGAGCAGGGTAGGGCAGGGGGAGGCCAGCACAGTCCAAGCCCAGGGCTCTGCTTTCAGACTGGAGTCCTCCCTGGAATGCCCACGGCTGAGGGTTGGAGGGGGAAAGGGCAAGGCCACAGGAAGGCAATAGACCCTGGGGATTAAGTGATTGGACTTGGGGTCGGTTGGATCATAGTGCAGATCCCTCTTTAGGGATTAGTGGTGGAGGGCTGGGTGGTGACACCAGCACATAGTACAGGCTGTAGAAATAGCACTAGGTAATAAATGAACCCATTCCACGAGGAGCAGGCCCCTGAAGGTGGAAAACTGTCAGCAGTTTCCAGCCATCCTGGGTGTATTTTTCTGCCTCTTCTTCACACCACACTCTGTCCGGGTTGACTGCACATCAGGTACTGTGCTCCTGGCCTCATGGAATCTTCCCAGCAGCCTCTGACTAGAGAGTTATTCTTGCCAGCTGGATATGACAAAGTGGATGCACAGAGGTTTAGGACCCCCACCCACCCCAAGGTCCCATGCAATGCTGTGCACACAAATCTATTTTATCCCCAGATCTCTCCCTACAGGCCTTGTTTTGGGGCTTTATTTTCCCCCCTACTCTATCATAAATGTTTGCTGGGTGTATACACACATAGACACTTGGGATAGAGAAAGCAGTCAACAGGAGTTGTTCAGCTCTGGTTTCTAGGTTTAACACACCTCCATCACCTTCCATCTGAGGGTCTTCAAATGATTTACTTCTCTGTTTAGAACAGCCTTTTTTTTTTTTTTTTTTTTTTTTTTTTTTTTTTTGTGGTACCGAGGATTGAACTCAGGGGCACTCGACCACTGGGCCACATCCCCAGCCCTTTTTTGTATTTTATTAGAGACAGGGTCTCACTGAGTTGCTAAGTGCCTCGCCATTGCTGAGGCTGGCTTTGAACTCGCGATCCTCCTGCCTCAGCCTCCCAAAGTGCTGGGATTACAGGCTATAGAACAGCCATTTTGTCAACTATGACATGAATGTTCCTGCCGTGGGACACACGTACTCATGGTAGGTAAGTTCGCATGGATTGACATAGGAACGCCAGGTCTGGCACATAATAGGTACTACATAAATGGCCTCTAGTGCTCAGTAACTGGTAAGGGTCTACTGTTAAGAAGGAGACTGTTTAGTACAACCCCCCCCCCATATCTATGGCTTCCATGATCTTGAATTCAACCAACATTGGATGGAAAACATTTGGGAAAAACCTGCACCTGTACTGAACATGTACACACTTGTTTCTTTCCATTATTCCCTAAACAATACAGTATACAACGACTTACATAGTATTTACATTGCAGTAGGTATTCTAAGCAATCTATACAGGCTTTAAAGTATATGTGAGATGTTCTCAGGCTATATCCAAATATTGCTCCATTTTATATGCAGGATTTGAGCATCTGTGGGTGGATATACACAGGGATCCTGGAACCCATCCCTGCAGACACTTAGGGACAACTGTATATACCGAGCTTTAGAATCCAGGGTGGTAAATGTCGAAACAGTTGCCAAGGGAGTTAGAAAGAAGTGCCTTCAAACATTTTTCTTGCTTCCGTGATCTGAGGTTCTGGACGCCCCCAGGAAGTCTTTGTTGCTGGTGGCTAGAGAGGTCGGGAACAATGAAAATCAGTATGACAGGTGAGTAGTTTGGTGATGTGAGTACAACGAGCCACTGTCCCCATGATGGGTGTCCTTGAAAAGAGTCTGAGAATGTCTCCCCCAGCTTCCCATGCCCAGTCTCAGCACTGGACACATGCCGTTGTAGGGAGGGGCCAGGACTATTTGCTCTGAGCTCAGAACAGTCAACAGCCATGAGGACAAGAGCCAGGGGGAGACAGCCCTGGGCAGACTCCCGAAACTCAGGGCACAGCAGAGGACGCTTTGGTGAGCCACTGGGTTTAGCCTGTGGCCCGGTAGACTACTGGACATTCAGCCCCGGGCACGGCTGCCCTCTGCTTTCCTCTAGGACCTATCCGGCAACCCCTGGCCAGGAAACCGCCAGCCTCGCCCCTCCCACCTTTACAGAGCCCCCCCCCCCCCCAGCCTTCCCCCCCACTCACCGGCTCACTCTTAAAAGAATGCGGATTAGTGTGAGGCTCAGGAAGTGGGGTGGGGTGGTAGAAGGATGGAAAAGAACATTTCATTGGTCGATGGCATCAAATGTTTAGTTTTTGTGGTGTCAGAGCCACAATGTGAAAAGTCATATTGTTTTCTCTTCTGCATAAGTAAAAAGAGCAGAGACTTTAAAAACCAAACGCACCCAGCTCTCACTAAGGTTAGCCACTTTCTGGCTGTAACTTAGAGCAGCACTTCGCTCTTAGGACCTACATCTTCCTCTACAAAATGAGCATCATCATAACACCTTATAAGATTATTCTAAGGATTAAAGGGAAGAGCAGAGACCAGAGGCTGCAAATCCAGCTATAGCACATGTATTGTTAGCCCACACAGTACATTTTTAAAATTTAAATTAGTTGCCAAGATTTAAACGTGGGGAATTTCGCATAAAAATAAACCTCTTTCTTCTCTGAGAAAAAGTATAAGACCTGGCAGCACAGCCCTACCGCCTTTACATAGCAGCTGTCAGTTATAGCGTGGGTCTCAGAATAGCCTGCGTCAGAATCACTTGAAGGGCTTGTTCAAACACTGGTTGCAGCACCCCACCCCACCCCCAGAGGTTTTGCAGTTTATTTGTTTCTGTTTTTGTTCTTGATACTGGAGATTGAACACAGGGGCGCTTTACCACTGAGCTACAGTCCCCATTCCTTTTTAATTTTTATTTTGAGACAGGGTCTTGGTAAGTTGCTGAGTCTCACTAAATTTCTGAGGCTGGCCGCAAACTTATGATCATCCTGCCTGGCACTCCCCTGAGTTTTGATTCAGTAGCTCTGGGATAGAAATGTGCAGTTGAGAGGTTTCCAGCTGATACCACTAGTTAAGAGATCACATTTTGAATGTCGTGACCTAGAGCTAAATGGAGCCACCCTCTTTATGAAAGAAGCATTCTTTCCATTTCCCGTTATCTCCACCATTCCTTATTGTCTCACATGCCCTGCCCCCAGCTGCTTCAGTTGAAGTTACCTGCTTGTCCATAGAGGGCATTTACATACATTGTAACCTGTGGATGAGGTGTAGTAAGTGCTTGGTTAGCTTGCATGTATGTAACAATCTTACAGAGTATTTTACAGGTAAAGAAATGGAGATTCAGATAGACAAAGTTACTGACTGAGAAGAACACAGCCAGTAAATCAGAAGGAAGATACCAATACTTTTTGCTCACATAGTCCCAGTTATTTCAATATCACACACATTTGCACACAAAAAACTATTCAAGGTTAAAATAAATGATACATCCAAAAATTTGGACGTGACTTTATGAGTGTAAAGCACTATTTATCAAGGAAGAAGAGAAAGGAAATAGGAAGGGAAAGAAGGAAAGGTTTATAAAGGGAGGTGATGTTAGTCACCTGTAGCCACACCTACTGTAAAGTGACTGTAAACAAGTTAATGGTGAAGATTTGAGAAATTCTCAGGAACTAACAGGTGTCTTTAACTATACAAAGGAGCCTTGTCCTCTTGATCTGTTGGACTCAATCAAATTTCATTTTATGGAAATCTCTCTCTCTCTCCTCTCTTTCTGGGCATATTGGCCATTTTATTTTGTCACCTACCATCTGTTTATCTTTTTTCTGATAAAGTGCCCTGATCTGGGTTTGGCAGAGTGACACTTCCTCTACCAAGATAGGTAGGGCAGGGGGGACTGTCAATCAAAGTGCCTGACCTATCCCCAGAGAATAGCTGATCAGATGTTGTCCCTGGAATTTTCATCTTGAACAAGGAAGGACAAAAGACCTGAGCTAATTCAGAGGTGCTCAGGGAAGGCCTGAGTTCTCCCTTGTTTACCATCCTTTCCAAACCAGGTTCTTTTAGGCTTCCCTTTAGTTCTGTGAGCTAAACCAGATCAGTTAGTGCTATTGGTTGCAAGTATTAGAATTCAGCCCTAGCTAACTTAAAGGAGCTAAAGTTAGGAAGAGAGAATGGATACCCAGTACATCTTCACACCGTTTTCATAAATTTCTTTGTTGATCAGTCCAATCTTAGCAGCTGCAGAAGTAAAAAGGTCTTTATTTGAGGTCTTCGTAATTATAACTCAGGAGGCACAGGTTCAGAGAGCTCAGAGTCAATGTTCCAAAGAAGCCAGGGCTTAAATGGGCAAACAGTACAAAGAGGTAGAATCTCTGTAGGGAATTCTATTGAAATTGAGAAAGATCGGGTACTGAATAACAGAGGCTAGTGTAACCCATGGAAGATAAAGAAAAGAATGTTTAGGCTTAGTTTAAAAATGTCCATAAAGCAAAAGTCCAAAAACCTCTCGATAGGCATCTTGAGTCTCCGGGCACAATGTAATCACCTGTTCAAGATGCCTGCAGTCAAAGGGCAAGGGTAACCAAAGTTCACATTCCTAGCAGCAGTTTGAAGAATGCACAGGGGCTGCTTCCTAATGGCATCCTGAGTCCATTTCGAAAAGCTCCTTCAATGTTGCTTTCATTGTGAATTTTCCTTTAATTTTTTTTTTTTTTAAATACCGGGATTGAACTCAGGGGCACTCGACCACTGGGCCACATCCCCAGCCCTTTTTTGTATTTTATTTAGAGACAGGGTCTCACTGAATTGCTAAGTGCCTCACCATTGCTGAGGCTGGCTTTGAACTCGCGATCCTCCTGCCTCAGCCTCCCAAGTGCTGGGATCACAGGCGTGCGCCACTGCACCCGGCTTTCCTTAATTTTAATATCATCTCTGCTTATGATAGCCAGTTGGTTTCTGTTGCTAGCAACCAAAGTGCTCTGACTCCTTATACCCAGGTCACCGGTAGGCTCCCCATTTCTAAAGTCAATGGCTTTTCTCCAGCCTTCATCCTCCTCTAACTCACAGTAAGGCCTTCATGGAATATGGAATAAATGCAATAATGTTCAAACCAAATCCTTTATTTAAAAAAGAGAGAGAAAGAGAGTTGTTTTCACGTGGTTTCAGCGCAAAAATCCACGAGGAGCAGAGCTTCGTTATGTGAAGTATCTTGAGTCTCCTCTCGTGGCTCTTCAGGGACTTTAAGGACACAGTTCTAAACACTCTTATTTGGAGGACAGCTTTGCAGTCAGAGTCTTGAGTTGTCAACTCCTGCCACCATAGGCTAGGTGACCCCAGCAAAGAGTTTAACCCGCTGAGCTCCGGCTTGAGGAAGGTCTCTCTGCCGTGCTTGGCACAAAGTTCTGACTCAATAAGTGACAACGGGTGTTCCTATGTCACACCTCGTTTCCCCTCAGGGATCCTCTCCACTCCTGACTTCCATCTCCACATTAGGACAGAGAACTCACTCTGCTACTTTGGCCCTCAGTGGTATCCGGCAATCCCCTCACCTTCTCTGGGCCTGTTTCCACATACGTAAAATGTCATGATGACAGTCCCCTGTGGGCACCTTAAAAGAGCTGTTTGTGATCATGATATAACACACCAGCACATAGTAGGCACTCAGTCTGTGTCAATTTCCATGCCCAACCCCTTCTCTGAGTCTGTGACGCTCAGTGTCTTTTCCATTCTTCTCTCTTTCTTCTCAATTGTTGGCTTTGCCCGCAGTCTGTGATAGGGCATTTCCGCTCAGGCGTCCCATCTACCCCAGCTCAGCACCTTCGTGTGCAAGGGCAGCTATGGCCCCTGCCTCATCTTCTAGGACAAGAGGTTCATTGTCACAGTGCCACTGTTGACTCTTCTCTTCCTCCCTGTCTGGTCACTAAGCCTGGTCTTCCTGCTGCACATCGTCTGTCTCCTCCATTCCTCTTGCCTCTCCTGCAGGACAGGCGCGCGTTCCCTCAAGCCTGGATGATGGATGGCACCCCTGTGTCCTCCTCAACTCCACACATGTCCCTGTGTCCTCACTCAGGTGCCCAACATGAATCCCAAGCACAACACCTCCAAGGCCACATTCTCTGTTCCCATTGCTGCCTCCACCTGCTTTTTCCATCTCTGTAAATGACAACTCTGTTTCCCCAGGTGCTGGGGCCAGAAAGACCGATGGTTGTCCTCAGCTACTCTCTGTCTCTCTTAACGCAGAGCAGTGTGTGGGCAGCCCTGCGGGCTCTGCCTGCAGCTCTGGAAATACGTCCAGAATTCACTCCTTGCCACTTCCACCATCCCCGTCTGGCCCAAGGACGACCATAGTGCACCTCTCCCGTCCCCCACCTTCCTTCTGTCCCGTCCACTCTGCACATGCGTCCAGGGGCGTGCTCTCACACGCAAGCCAGACCAGGGTGCTCCTCTGTTCCACACCCCAGTGGCTCCCGTCTCATTCATGAGCCCACGATGGCCCATCCAACAGACCAGCCTCATCCATGGCCACTTCTCCTCATTTTACTGTCCAGCCAAACTGGCCGCTCACTCTTTCTGAAATGCACCCAGCACACACCTGCCTCATGCTTTTTTTCTTTTTTTTCTTTCTTTTTCTTTTTTTTCTGGTACAGGGGTTAAATTCAGGGTTTTCTATTTTTGGTACAGGGGTTGAATTCAGGGGCACTTGACCACTGGGCCACATCACCAGCTCTTTTTTTGTATTTTATTAGAGACAGGGTCTCACTGAGTTGCCAAGTGCCTCGCCATTGCTGAGGCTGGCTTTGAACCCGCGATCCTCCTGCCTCAGCCTCCCAAGTGCTGGGATTACAGGCGTGCGCCACGGCGCCTGGCTCCTATGTCACACCTCGTTTCCCCTCAGGGATCCTCTCCACTCCTGACTTCCATCTCCACATTAGGACAGAGAACTCACTCTGCTACTTTGGCCCTCAGTGGTATCCGGCAATCCCCTCACCTTCTCTGGGCCTGTTTCCACATACGTAAAATGTCATGATGACAGTCCCCTGTGGGCACCTTAAAAGAGCTGTTTGTGATCATGATATAACACACCAGCACATAGTAGGCACTCAGTCTGTGTCAATTTCCATGCCCAACCCCTTCTCTGAGTCTGTGACGCTCAGTGTCTTTTCCATTCTTCTCTCTTTCTTCTCAATTGTTGGCTTTGCCCGCAGTCTGTGATAGGGCATTTCCGCTCAGGCGTCCCCATCTACCCCAGCTCAGCACCTTCGTGTGCAAGGGCAGCTATGGCCCCTGCCTCATCTTCTAGGACAAGAGGTTCATTGTCACAGTGCCACTGTTGACTCTTCTCTTCCTCCCTGTCTGGTCACTAAGCCTGGTCTTCCTGCTGCACATCGTCTGTCTCCTCCATTCCTCTTGCCTCTCCTGCAGGACAGGCGCGCGTTCCCTCAAGCCTGGATGATGGATGGCACCCTGTGTCCTCCTCAACTCCACACATGTCCCTGTGTCCTCACTCAGGTGCCCAACATGAATCCCAAGCACAACACCTCCAAGGCCACATTCTCTGTTCCCATTGCTGCCTCCACCTGCTTTTTCCATCTCTGTAAATGACAACTCTGTTTCCCCAGGTGCTGGGGCCAGAAAGACCGATGGTTGTCCTCAGCTACTCTCTGTCTCTCTTAACGCAGAGCAGTGTGTGGGCAGCCCTGCGGGCTCTGCCTGCAGCTCTGGAAATACGTCCAGAATTCACTCCTTGCCACTTCCACCATCCCCGTCTGGCCCAAGGACGACCATAGTGCACCTCTCCCGTCCCCCACCTTCCTTCTGTCCCGTCCACTCTGCACATGCGTCCAGGGGCGTGCTCTCACACGCAAGCCAGACCAGGGTGCTCCTCTGTTCCACACCCCAGTGGCTCCCATCTCATTCATGAGCCCACGATGGCCCATCCAACAGACCAGCCTCATCCATGGCCACTTCTCCTCATTTTACTGTCCAGCCAAACTGGCCGCTCACTCTTTCTGAAATGCACCCAGCACACACCTGCCTCATGCTTTTTTTCTTTTTTCTTTCTTTTTCTTTTTTTTCTGGTACAGGGGTTAAATTCAGGGTTTTCTATTTTTGGTACAGGGGTTGAATTCAGGGGCACTTGACCACTGGGCCACATCACCAGCTCTTTTTTTGTATTTTATTAGAGACAGGGTCTCACTGAGTTGCCAAGTGCCTCGCCATTGCTGAGGCTGGCTTTGAACCCGCGATCCTCCTGCCTCAGCCTCCCAAGTGCTGGGATTACAGGCGTGCGCCACGGCGCCTGGCTTCTGCCTCACGCCTTTGTACCTGCTGATCTCTAACTGCCCAAAACACTTCGATCCCCTCCCCCAAAAAAGCTGCCAAGGCTTACTCCCCCACATCCTTGTTCAAACATCCTCAATAAAGCTTTTATGTGATGATCCAATTTAAAACGACAGCCTCCCCCACTTCACACTCTGTATTTCTTCTCTGTGTTTTGTTTTTTCTCCATAGCTCTTAGTGCCATCTGATGGAACATACATTTTATTTATTATCTGTTTATTTGACTCTATCTCACTGTAGACTAAAACGTCCATGAGGGCTGAGGACTGGTTGTATTTTATTCCTGGCTGGATCCCAGGTCCTAGAAGGGGCCTGGAGTAGGACTTGGTACCTGGAAAGAAGGAGTGAACATCATGTCATCAGGGTTTATTCTCCAAGGGTAGCTGCAGGCTACTGTCAGGTTATGTCACTTCTCTGTTCAGATCCTCCAATGACTGCTCACGGCAGGTGGAACAAAATCCCAATTCCTACCCTGAGCCACAGACTCCCCTGGCTTCTGTGTTCTTCTCTGTTTCTTGGTCCTCTCCCCTTCACTTGCTATCCAGCTCTGTGGGTCTCCACACTCCTTGACATTGCAAGCATGTCTGCCACAGAGCCTTTGTACTCACTGTTCTCTGCCTGAATTCTTCTCCACCAGAGAAACCACTAGCCTTGACCTCCTCCCTTTATTCCAGCCTCTGCTGAAATAACATTTCCTCAAGAGGTCTTCACTGACTACTCTGCTTTGTTTCCTCCAAAATGCTGGGGCTAGCTGTCACATTACATATTTGTGGATTTACTGTTCTCTCCCTTCTAGAATCTTAACTCTATGTCAACAGGAATGTTCTTTAGTTCTCTGCTGTGTCCTTAGCCCCTGTGTCTCGCACTTCCTGGTAGCAAGCACTCAATAAATATTTGTTGGATGAATAAATGGGATAAACCCATTCTAAAAATAACACCCATTTTACCAAGTTCCTCCTCTGATCTGCCACTGTATATTGATTATCTCTCTTAAACTGAAGAACGAGTCTTCCAGGTGGCTATTTTTACTTGCCAGGTTCAGGAAAACCAAGAAGTTTCAGCCATCGCCCAATCCGCAGGCATGACCTGGTGACTGAGCTAGGATGCAAAACTAGTTCTGTATCTTTGAGACTTTTAAAGACATTATGTGGATTCCACCCAAGCCAAACAATATCCTAGGGCCCTGTTCTCTCCTTGTGAAATCCCTGACTGTAAACTTAACAGGATTTCCATTGCCTGATTGAACCCAGGGGTGCTTAACCATGGAGCCATATTCCCAGCCCTATTTATTTCTTTTTTAATTTATTTTTTTATTCTAAGTTGTTATAAATGACAGCAGAATTCATTACATTTCATATTACACATATAGAGCACATTTTTACATATCTCTGGTTGTATGCAAAGTATATTCACACCATTCGTGATTTCATACATGCACTTAGGGTAATGATATCCATCTCATTCTACCATTTTTTTTTTTTTTTTTTTTTTTTTGCTAATAGGGATTGAACTCAGGGCACTCAACCACTAGGCCACATCCCCAGCCCTTTTTTGTATTTTTTTTTTTAATTAGAGATGGGGTCTCAATGAGTTGCTAAGTGCCTCGCCATTGCTGAGGGTGGCTTTGAACTCGCAATCCTCCTGCCTCAGCCTCCCAAGTGCTGGGATTACAGGCATGCGCCAGTGCGCCTGGCTATTTCTTTATTTTGAGACAGGGTCTCTCTAAGTTGCTTAGGGCTTTAATGAGTTGCTGAGGCTGGCCTCAAACTTGTGATCCTCCTGCCTCAGCCTCCCAAGTCACTGGGATTACAGGTGTGATCAGCCACACCTGAACAGTTAGCCTGACTTTTTTTATGGAGTCCAATTTTTACTTCCAGCCACATCCCTTGCTCTGTCCTGCACAGACTTCCCTGGGGGCTCATTGTCCCATTGAATGTTCCTTAATGGAGCTGATCCCAGAGTCTTCTTTCCCAACAGTCCCCAGCAGCCAATACATAGAAGCTTAAGGTCAGATTTCCCCAGAATGTAGAGGCAATGTCCGTTGTGGGGCAGAATCTATGCAATATGCAACAGTTAAGTTCTGGTTTTTATGGTCTCACTCTGAAGGCTAGGACATAAGAAGGTAAGACTGTTTCAACCTGTGGACTGGGAATTTTCTTTTGCATAAGATTTGACCCCTCCCATTTAATTTACTCATTAAACAAATATTTACTGTGCCCTCCACGCATTTGATGCCATAGAGGGTGTTGAAATGACAACGTGGCAGATCACATTTTCTAGAGACTGTGGTGACATCATCTCTCATCCCCTACCTCTTCTGCACACTACGTGGCCCTCCCTTCAAGAGGAAGCTTATTTCCCCACTCACTTAAATCCAGGCACGTCCTCCGAGTGCTTCGATCAATTGATTATTGCAGAAGTAACATTGTGCCAGTTCTTTGGCCTAGCCTTCACTAGCCTGGTAGTTTCCATTTCCTGCCTCAAGGGACACACCAGCTTTGGGGGCATCCACAGCTCTGGGGGCATCCCTTTCAGAATCCAACCACCATCCCGGGAGATGCCCAAGCTCTCCAGGTGCTCCTTGGTGACAGTCCCAACTAAGCTTCCCACCAAGAGTCAATGCTCATCTCATGAGGGAGTTGGCTTGGGGGTCAAGCCCAATCAAGCCTTCAGGTGACAGTAGCCCCAGCCACCTTCTGACTCCTGAGAGAATATAAGCTGGACCGTGCCCCAATGATCCAGGTGAACCAGGGGACCAGGAGAGGTAATAAATTGTCATTTTTCTGCCCACTCTCCTTCCCCCCTTCAGTACTGCTCTGGGCACACCAAGGTGGCTCTGAGCTCTGTGCTCTGGTTCCTGCTAATCTGGTGCCACAGTGGCCTCCCTGCAGCCATCATGATTATCTGCCTGGACCTCATCAGGCTGATGTGTTCTCTGACATTCACATGGTCCAAAAGACCGCCAAGGGGTGAGCCTGGAGATGGAGGGGTGATGGCCAGCAGGACCGACGGCAACACCCAAGATGCACTCGCTGCTGGAGCAGCTTCTGCTGAGAGTCCCCGAGAATGAGGTACCAGAGCGCAGTGACCATTGGTGCTGATACTGTCCCCAGCCATCTCCTACAGGAAACCAGCCTCCCAAAAGAAGCCTGTAAAAAAGAATGTGGAAAACTGCAGGAAATCTACCAAAGCAGAACTGAAAGAACCAAGGCCAGAGAGTGACAGCTGCTGGTGACAGGAGCTGCGGAGCAAATCAAGCGCATTCTGGCTGATTTCAAAAAACGACCAGATCTTTGCTGGTGAGAACATGAACCCACAATGCACACCTGCTCTACCAGATGATGCTGAGGACACTGTGACCCCTAAGTCTGACTTTCTTTAAGGAGGGTTTAGAAATGGAAAAACATTAACTGATTTGGCAATCACTGTGGACGTGTCACCTGTCACCACACTGGTTGTTGCTTGTCCTCACTCCACACAGGGACTTAGTGCAAAGGGCACCAATGTCATCTTGAGATTTTTGTTTCTTTTGACCATGATTTCCTTGATGTGGAGGCATCAGTTTTAAGGGACAGAACATGCCATGTATGTTGTCCAAAAAAATAAAACTCACTTCAGCTTGTTAGAGAGAATGTCTCTTAGTTTAATACATATTTAACCTAAATCTGGAGGAGCCAGTGCCTGGTTGGGGACCACTACTGGGAAGCAGAAGACTAGCTTGAGGCAAGCAATATTCAGAGCTTTAATTATGAGTTTTAGTAAGCAGAAAGACCAGGCTCAGAGCATTGCCAACATTTTAAGCAATGCCTTATACATTATATCACCCACAACAGAAGTCATTAACTCTGGAAGAGCTGACCAAAGGAATCAAAAGAGAAAACTTCAGCTAGAAATAATAATAATGAATTATTGTTTTAAGCCACTAAGATTTGGGGTGGTTCCTTATGCAGCAATAATCAAGACAGTGATAAATCATGAATAAGATCTCTATTCTCAGGCTGAGGCTGTAACTCAGTGGTAGAGCACTTGCCTAGCACACATGAGGCACTGGATTTGATACTGAGCACTGCATAAAAATAAGATAAATAAATAAATAAATAATCTCTACTCTCATGGACCAAACTCTATAGGGAAGAAAATAAGAAAAAACTTAGTAAATGGAAAAGATCAGCTGGGCAGGGTGGTGCACACCTGTAATCCCAGCAACTTAGAAGGCTGAGGCAGGAAGATCATAAATTTGAGGCCAGCCCAACAACTTAGCAAGACCCTAGCTCAAAAAAAAAAAAAAAAAATTATTTATTTAAAGAGCTGAGGGGGTGCAGTGGTGCACACTTGTAATCTCAGCAGCTCAGGAGACTGAAGTAAGAGGATCATGAGTTCAAAGCCAGCCCCAGCAACTTACCAACGCCCTAAGCAACTCAGCAAGACCCTGTCTCTAAATAAAATATAAAAAATGGGCCGGGATGTGGCTCAGTTGTTGAGTGCCTCTGGGTTCAATCTTCAGTACCACAAAAAAAAAAAAAAAAAAAGAAAAGAAAAGAAAAAAATTGCAGACATGAATACATGCTATAAAGAAAATGAAGCAAGGTCACATTATTGTAAATTGGGGGTAAGGGAACCAGGAAAGAGCTCTATGGGGGGTGAGATGTCTGTGCATACAGTCATCTGGGGGTTAGGGTTACAGGAAAAGGTTAAAGGAGTCCACAGGCTTCGAGGCAGAAACAAGTCTGGTGAATTCCAAGAACAGTAAGAAAACCAGTGTAGCTGGAACACAGTGAAAGGAAATGAAATCAAAGAGCTAAGCAGGGACAAGATTGTGTAGGGCCCGAAGGCAATAACAAGCCCTAGGGATGTTTTCCGCAGACAGTGGAGGTCGTGGGTTAATTTCGGCTGGGAGGCTGGGTACAGAATCATCTGCTTGATCATTTTTAAGAATCATTCCAGCTGCTCTGAAGAATAGATTATAAGAGGGCAGTCATGGAAATTAGAAGAGTAGGAGGGGAAATTTTGCCGTTGTCTTGGCAAAGGGTTGATAGTAATGGCTCCTTTAATTCAGCAAAGGATAATGAATCACTTGGTGCTGGTCAGTCTGGAAGACAGGTGTAATTTATCAGACTCGCCAACCTAAGGTAAACTCACAGGGAGCTGAGAGGTCGATGATTCACCTGTTAGCAGGATGCCAATCTCCTGACCCCAACTCTGACCGTTTCTGGGATTAGAAGGACGGGGTTCCCTGTAATTACCGTGAAGGCCATATCCATCCCAGAGGGAAGTATGTTGGGAGCCAGGAGATTTTCCTCACCCTATAGCCAAGAGTGAGGTGGCAGTTTTGAAACATGACCACAAATGTTTTGACCCTTCTTCAACTGAGAGATGGGCTCTCTGTCTCCTTTTCTTGAATCTAGGCAGGTTTGTGAGTGCTTCAACTAATAGAGTACAAGTAATATTCCATGACTTCTGAGGCTAGCTCAGAAAAGTTCATGCAGTTTCTGCCCTTTTGAAAAAATGTAAATGTGAGCTGGGCGCAGTTGCTCCAATGCTTGAATTCCCAGTGGCCCTGTTTGGGAGGCTGAAGCAGGAGGATCTCAAGTTCCAAGCCAGCCTCAGCAACTTAGTGAGGTCCTAAGTAACTCAGTGAGTTACCTGTCTCTAAATAAAATACAAAAAAAGGGCTAGGGATGTGGCTCAGTGGTTAAGTGCCCCTGGATGATTCACGCCCCAGTATACCAAAAAAAAAAAAAAAAAAAAGTAAATTTTTAGACGGGCGTGGTGGCACACGCCTGTAATCCCAGCAGCTCAGGAAGCTAAGGCAAGAGGATTGAGAGTTCAAAGTCAACCTCAGCAATTTAGGAAGGCCCTCAGCAACTTAGCAAGACCCTGTCTCTAAATAAAGTATTAAAGAAGGGCTGGAGGGGCTGGGGTTGTGTGGCTCTGTGGTAAAGTGTTTTTCTAGCATGCATGAGGCACTGGGTTCAATCCCCAACACCATATAAAAATAAACAAATAAACCGGGTGCGGTGGCGCACGCCTGTAATCCCAGCACTTGGGAGGCTGAGGCAGGAGGATCGCGAGTTCAAAGCCAGCCTCAGCAATGGCGATGCACTTGGCAACTCAGTGAGACCCTGTCTCTAATAAAAATACAAAAAAGGGCTGGGGATGTGGCCCAGTGGTTGAGTGCCTCTGAGTTCAATCCCTGGTACAAAAAACAACAACAACAAAAAAAAAAAAAAAAACAACAACAAAAAAAAAAAAAACGAATAAATAAAGGTATCGGGTCCATCTACAACTATAAAAAAAAATTATTTTTAAAAGGGCTGGGGGTGCTGGGGTTGTAGCTCAGCGGTAGAGCACTCACCTAGCACGGGCGCGACCCAGGTTCGATCCTCAGCACCACGTAAAAATAAACGCATTGTGTACAACTAAAGCAAATAAATAAATATTTTTTTAAAAAAGGGCTGGAGATGTGGTTCAGTAGGAATCCCCCTGGGTTCAATCCCTGATACCCCCCAAAATGTACGTTTATATTGTTTTGATTTTCAGACTATGCAAATATATTCTTGCAGTTATTCAAAAAATTAAATTAAAAAAAGAAAAGCATCTCAAAATCCAATCAGGTGACTTGGACATTCTCGCTGGGGCCACAGGTGTGGACCGCTGTAGAAATCCTGGGACGCCAGAGATGTCCCTTTTTTTTTACATTTCCAAATCAAGTCACGCCCCTGTTGGTACAGACAATGAAGTCAAACAAGGTCCCCTTGCAGAGTCCTCACCTCCCTGTGGATCTTACAAGCATGCCAGGAATAGGTCCAAGCTAATGAAAGGATTCCAGCTTCAGTTCATGTGGTCAATATCATTCTAATTTTTTCTTGAGGCTGTAGGGCACAGAACCAAGAATAGACTCCATAGCTCACTGCCTACATTCAAAGTCTGCTTCTGCCATTCACTAGCTGTGTGACCTTGGGCAATTTGCTAAACTCTGAACTTTAGCTTCCTCCTCTGAGAACTGGGGGCAGGACCCAGAGGTCTATATCTGCAACCAGCTTTCTCTGCGAATTCTTAGGCCAGAAAACCTCTGCATTTGGAGCAAGTCCTCAAGAAATGTGAAGAAAGATGCCTTTCATGTCCTTCCAATGAGCCCAAGAAAATAAAAAAATTAGAGGAGGAAAAACATGTTTTGACTCACAGTTTCAGAGGTTTCAGTCCACAGCTGGCTCCTTTGCTTTGGGCCTGAGGAGAAGCAGAAGTGTAGTCGCCTGAAGCGATGGCCGCTTGGAGCAAAGAAGCCGCGGGAAGAAGTTTTGAGACGAACTGGAAACAAACAGCTCTTTATTCTGGCAACTTTTCTCCCTGGCTCTAACTACACCCCCGACACGCCGTCCACGCTCCTCTAACCTCTAAAAATGGCGCAGACCTCCTCCGCAATCTCGCTCAAGTCCCTCGAGATCTCCGGCCAAGTCTCGCAAGATCCCGGGCCAAGTACGGAAGGCGCCAATGCCCAAACATGTCCAAAGCCAAAGCCCGTAGTCCACCGCAATTTAAGCCATCTCCCCAAACAGGGCTCCTGCATTTCCCCCCTTTTGTTTTAAAAGAGGTAATTGCTCTAGGACGTCTATGTGCAACCAACATTCTTACCCGTCATCGGATAATCAAGGCTGTGCCCTTGACTCCTGTCTTAGGTTGATATGTCGGCCACATGAGACTGTCCCGTGCGACTGTGCCTGTCTTAGGTTGTCCCCCTCTGGGGATCTTACCCGTCATTGGCTAACCAGCCATCCAATGGAGCCCTTTAAGATCGACTGTGTATGATGACTAACAGCCGTCCAATTGTGAGGAGATGTTGCGGCTTTAAGGCAACAAGCCTTTTGGTGACGAGCCAAATTGTATAGCATATCAAATTGTTTAAACAAATTATTTGCCCTAAGTTTCATCAAGTAACACACTGAATTCTCTGGACAAATGTCCGCAAGTCATTGTCCCGTAAAGTCCCAAACAATGAAAGATCAAAATGTCCATTTGTTATAACACGTTGATGTAGGAGGTCCCATGCATGTAGAGCAGAGGCCACACTGTTGGTGAGGTTGTTTGATGCTTGAGCAGCAGGGATGCTTGTGGTGACCGCGTTCCCTGCAGCTATAGCAGCAACCGTCTTTTTTATATCTAGATAATGCCACCGGCAAATCTTCAGGGCCCGCTACCTAGAAACTCAAGCATCAATTATTAAAGGAAAGGCAGTGTTATTTCAGCACTGAGTGAAGAGTCGAGTTGTCAAACTAAAAAACAGAATTATTAGATTAGAAAATTAAAGTTGATTTCTGCTCATACACATTGTTGTTTGAGCTCACACAAACATAAGTTGTCAAAATATCATATTGAGAACAAAAGAAAGAAAGACTGAGGGTATTTACTGTATTAAAGATAGATTAAAGAAAAGCTAAAGGCACTTTGGAGAAATAATTTGTCAGCTGGAACCCTCAAGTCTCTGTATACACAGCAATTTTTTACCTGTTGAGATAATTGAAATTAATCAGCTATTAAACAAATGAAGTTAATAACAAATGAACAATCTTATGTCAAAACACCAAAATATTAGGTTATATAGCACTAGTCATATTGTTTGCTAAAGAGAAGTCCCAGGGATACCTATAATCAAAATTGAAAGTACCTTCATTTATAAAATTATTTACCTAAATTGAATACTCTCAACCTAAAATGAATTAAAGTTATTTGGATCCATATATATATATATATATTCTTTTTCATAAGCGCTTTGTTCTTTGTGACGTCACACTGGACAGACGAACAAACATACAAACATATATTTGTGACGTCACATTAACATGAAATGTAGACAAATGTACAGACATAAAGACATGTATAAAAAGAAAAAAAAATACAATTGTGTGCACACTAAAGAGAGATCTCCTCATCCCGGCCGGGAGGAATGACTCTTGAGTTGTGAAACATTTTGAAGGATACTTTTGAGGGAGTCATTCTATATCTTCATCTTGGTCTTCTTGATTTTGTACCTTTTTTATTAATCTTGATTCCTCAACAACTACATCTTGATCATTTTGATGTGGTACCTGCTTTATTAATCTAGATGGTATCCATATTGGAGAGGATTCGTGTTTTGGAAAAACACAAACAGATCCTCTCCCCCAAATTAATACTGGATCTGGACCCTTCCATGTACCTGAAAGAACATCCTTCCAGTAAACCAAGGGTTTATGTTGTTGGTGTGGATTCCAATGTCTGTCTCCAGCAGAATAACCATTAGAGTCTAAAGTTAAAAAATTTAAGGTAAACAGGGCAACTGCCAATCTGTCTTTAGGACTTTTCCAATTTCCTTCTTTTTGTTTTAATAACATAATTTTCAGTGTGCGGTTTGCTCTTTCAATAATGCCCTGACCCTGAGGATTGTATGGGATGCCTGTTTTATGGGATATGTTGAATTTTGCGCAAAACTGTTTGAAAGATGAGGACGTATATGCGGGGCCATTATCTGTTTTAAGCATTTTGGGGATGCCCAATGCAGCAAAAGCTTGTAAACAATGAGATGTGACATCTTTAACTTTTTCTCCAGAATGTAAGGAAGCAAAAAATCATGCCTGAGCATGTATCTATGGTTACATGAATAAATCGCAATTTTCCAAAGCTTGGCTCATGAGTAACATCCATCTGCCACAAATGATTGGGCATTAATCCTCTAGGGTTAACACCAAAATGAGGATTGGGCAAATGTGTCATACAAGATTTACAATCTTTTACAATTGTTCTGGCTTGCTCTTTTGTAATTTTAAACCTACGTTGCAAGGTGGTGCTGTTGACGTGAAACTGGGAATGAAATAAAGTAGCTTGTTGTAGCGCTGAAAGTATAAATATTGTTTTTGTAAGTTCATCAGCCTTTTGATTACCTTCATGGAGGGGGGGCCAGGCAAATTAGTATGTGCTCTAATATGGCCTACGAATAGAGGTTCTTTTCTTGCCCACAAAAAGTTTTTGTATTTGATAAAACAATTTAAAAGCTGGAGTATAAGGTGCTATTGGTCCTGCTAACTCTAATTTTGGGACGGCTTGTACAATATAGTGGCTATCTGAAAAAATGTTTATGGGCTGGTCTCTAAAATTTTCCAGAGCTCTTACCACAGCTTCCAATTCCACTAGTTGAGCTGATTTGTGTACAGTTATGTAAGTCATATTTTCTTTTGTAGTGACTATTGCAGCAGTACCATTTGAGGACCCATCTGTAAATACATTAAATGCCTTAGGAATAGGTTGATTTTTTATTACCTGTGGAAATATAATAGGATGATTAATACAAAAAGATAATATAGGAGACTTAGGAAGGTGATTATCAAAATTTGCAGAGGTAGAGCATCTAGCTATAGCCCAGTCATTATCGTTGAAGCATAAATATTCAATCTGTGACGATGAATAGGGAGTAATAATAGTAGCAGGGTGAATGCCAAATATTTTAGTAGAAGTTTTAAGTCCTTGAAGAATAAGTTTAGCCACCATGGAGGTATAAGATTCAATTATACTTTTAGGAGAGACGGGCAAATGTATCCATAATAAAGGCCCTTGTTGCCAAAATACTCCTGTGGGTGTATATTGTGAAGAAATAATAATCAATATCAGCGGTTGAGTTAAATCAAATCTGTCACAATGAGCTCCTTCGATGGCTTTTTCTACTAACTTTAAAGCTTTCCTAGCATCTGGAGTCAGTGTTCGTGGTGAGGATGGATCAGGGTCCCCTCGAAGGATATCAAATAAAGGTTTTAATTGGCCAGTAGTGAGGTTTAGTGTAGGGCGAAGCCAATTAATGTCACCCAGCAGTTTTTGGAAATCATTGAGGGTGGTTAAATGTTCTTTATTTATTAAAATTTTTTGGGGTCTAACAAAAGTATCCATGATTTTAAATCCTAAATATAATATGGGAGATCTAGTTTGAACTTTTTCTTCTGCTATATATAATCCGTATTTTTTAAAATTTTCTACCATGTCACTGAATATATTAAATAAGATTTTTTGATTAGGGTGGGCCAGTAAAATATCATCCATGTAATGTAGACACATGAGGTTTGGATAGTTATTTTTAATGGGTTGGATAGCCTTGTCCACATATATTTGGCATATGGTGGGGCTATTAGCCATTCCCTGTGGTAAAAACCTTCCATTGATATCTCTGATCAGGGCCATTATTGTTAATAGAAGGAACTGAAAAAGCAAACCTGGGGGCATCCAGAGGATGTAGGGGAATAGAAAAGAAGCAATCCTTTATATCAAGACTAATAACATGGAAACTTTTTGGAATAGCTACAGGATTCGGAAGTCCAGGTTGAGTAGGGCCCATGACTTGCATGGTTTTATTAATTTGTCTAAGATCATGTAATAATCGCCATTTTCCTGATTTTTTCTTGATCACAAATATGGGGGAATTCCAGGGAGAGGTGGAAGGTTCTATATGTCCTGCTTCTAATTGTTCCTGAACTAGTAGGTGGGCCGCTTGTAATTTCTCTTTAGATAGGGGCCACTGAGGGACCCACACTGGCTTATCAGAAAGCCATGGTATTTTCAAAATTATTTTCTCAGTGGCCCCGAAGAAAAATGTCTTTTTCCTATATGATAATGATTTCTTTTAGGGTTACGCTTACCCTGTACTTTTTGATAATGATTTCTTTCAGGGTTAAGACTACCCTGTATATTTTCACATTTAACACCTGCAGGTTTGGTTGCAAGGTGTACTCCCATTTGTTGTAAAATATCTCTTCCCCATAAAGTAACTGGTAGGTTAGGTAAAACATAAGGCTGAAACGTTCCTTTATGTCCTTCATCATCCTCCCATTTTAAAATTACTGCACTTTTTTCTGGGAGGTTATTATATCCCAAGCCTCTTAAACTGGTTGAAGCTTTTTGCAGAGGCCAGTGTTTGGGCCATTGTCGTAAATTAATGATGGAGGAATCAGCTCCAGTATCTATAAGTCCCTCCATTTCTATTCCTTGGATTCTTATTTTACACATAGGCCTCCTAGTACAGTCTCGAACCCAGCAAGCCATGGGTCTCGAATCAGTGGAACAAAATCTTCTATTGTTCCCTTTTTGAGGCATACTCATTTTAAATGAATTATGTAAATTTGGAAGGAGAAGCAGCTGAGCAATTTTATCTCCTTGATTAACAGAACTTATACTTTGGGGTGAGCTAAGCATTATTTTTATTTCCCCTTTGTAGTCTGAGTTTATTACACCTGGGGTCACTTGCAAACCTAATAAGCTTTGAGGACTTCGCCCGATAATAAGTCCTACAGTCCCTGAGGGAAGAGGTCCCCTGACTCCTGTGGGAATCAGTTGAACCCCCATTTCAGGTGTTAACACTATTCGGGCGGTG
The DNA here is from genome assembly GCA_025594165.1 of Tamias sibiricus. Classification (NCBI taxonomy): domain Eukaryota; kingdom Metazoa; phylum Chordata; class Mammalia; order Rodentia; family Sciuridae; genus Tamias; species Tamias sibiricus. The sequence goes on from CM046659.1 coordinate 166,154,923, forward strand.
GAACAGAGGTCTAATCCTGCATTTCTTCCTGTTCCTCTGGTGAGGGAGTGGATGGGTAATAGGGGTTGTGTCGGGGAAGCATCTGAATGGATGCTTGAGGATACTCCTCTTCCAATGCCTCGTACATTTGTGGGCCCCGGGGCATTGGGCCCCGTGCCCCGTTTTTTGAATTCCTGAACAAAGGATTTCCATGGATGTCAAATTTTGAATAACATTTATTGGCCCAATGATTTCCCTTTTTACACCTGGGGCAGCAACCTGGAGCACGGTATGAATTTGGTCTTATTTCTCTTTTGGGATTTTGCCTAGAATAGCCTGATTGACTATGATAATTTTTCCTGGAATATCCTGATTGATTATAGTGTCTATGTTGAGTCCTTGTGAAATTCTGAGGGGCAGCATCTCTAACAGCTGCTGCAATCATATTCCCTGTGACAAAGGCATCATTTATATCTTTACATAGTTGTATATATATGGAAAGATCCTTTTTATTTCTCCATGGCCTGATGGCTTCCTGGCAATATTTATTAGCGTTTTCATATGCTAATTGAACAACTAATGGCATAACTTGATCAACGTCTCCAAAAACTCTACCTGCAGTTCTCAAAAGTCGATCAGCAAATTCAGCATATGGTTCATTAGGTCCTTGAATTACTTTGGACAAACTACCTTGTAGATCCCCAGGTCCTTGTACAGTTTTCCATGCCTTTAAGGCAGCTGCGTTTATCTGAGCATATACTCCTGGGGTATAATATTTTTGAACCTGTACGTCTGCGAATGGCCCTTCTCCTGTGAGCATTTCTATATTATGGTCTCCAAACCCTGCATCTGCATTTATTTTAGCTGTTTCTATACAAAGTTCTTGAAATTGTGATCGCCAAACCAAGTATTGTCCCCCACTTAATGTTGCTTTACATAGACGTTTCCAGTCTGAGGGGGTTAAGCTAAAGGTGTTAAGGGACTCCAGTATACTCAACGTGAAAGGAGCTTGGGGTCCATATGTCATTACTGCCTCTTTGAGAATTTTTATTGTTTTGAAATCTACTGACTGGTGGCCCCTCTCTCCATTTTCATATTCAAATACTGGCAGTTCCCAACGTATCTGTGAGTTACCCTCGAGAGCACATAAGCGCTCAGAAAGACTTTTTATTTCTATTTCTAGGGTATGCAAACACCTAGTGATACCCTTCATATTTTCTGTAATAGATTCCACCCATGGGGGAGTGGAGGACATAGGTTCCTCCACTTGATGGTCCCTTATCTTGGTCTTCCTTAATTTCCTTTTGTTCATTTTTTCAGAATCACTTTTACTTAATTCCTCCTCACTACTACTACTCTCATTGGTCCTAACTGACTCAGTAACATCCTGAGTCCCGGATTCAATTGAGAGCATGTATCCTTGAACTATCTCTAATAAATCTTGAATAGCTTTAGCAGCTCGGATCTTTGTCATTTTTGAGCCCGCACTGATACTATCCTTACTGGCCCTAACTGACTCAGCCGAGGCCAAGCTTTCATGATCACTTTCACTTTTTTCCAAATTCTCCTCACTAATAACTGACTCAGCTATATCAAAGAATCCATCAAGAGCCTTGTACACTTGGGTCTTAGTTATTTTCGAACCCATTTTAACCGCTCTGACTAGAGACTCTGCGAGGTTCCTCAGTTCTTACCTGCCGTGTTGATTCCCCGTCCGGGCCACCACCTGTAGTCGCCTGAAGCGATGGCCGCTTGGAGCAAAGAAGCCGCGGGAAGAAGTTTTGAGACGAACTGGAAACAAACAGCTCTTTATTCTGGCAACTTTTCTCCCTGGCTCTAACTACACCCCGACACGCCGTCCACGCTCCTCTAACCTCTAAAATGGCGCAGACCTCCTCCGCAATCTCGCTCAAGTCCCTCGAGATCTCCGGCCAAGTCTCGCAAGATCCCGGGCCAAGTACGGAAGGCGCCAATGCCCAAACATGTCCAAAGCCAAAGCCCGTAGTCCACCGCAATTTAAGCCATCTCCCCAAACAGGGCTCCTGCACAGAAGGTTATGGCAGAAGGGCATGGAGGGTGGAAGAAAGTTATTCAGATCAGGGCAACTGGGAAGCAGAGAGAGGAAGGGGCCAGGGAGAAGACCCACCCTCCCGGGACAGGCCCCTGCTTCCTCCAGCGGGTCTCACCTCCTCGTAGCCCATTCAGGTTTCAAAGGCTTAATCCACTGATGCAGTCAGACCCCCCATGATCCAGTCACTTCCCCAAAGTCCCATCCTGAACACTGCTGCTTCAGCGAGCAGACCTCCAACGCGTTGGGGAACAGTCTAGATCCAAATCCTAACCGCCCCCTGCTCCAGGCAGACTCAGGCCTGGACCTTCCTCACCCACTCCACTTCATGATGCCCCCAGATAATTTTTCTCTGCCTCCTAAAGTCAGGTGGCACGGTTCCTCTGCCGGATCTCCCCTCGGGAGGCTCCGAGAGACCAGCCCAGATGTCCACCCATAATGCTCCTCTTCCTCGCTGATTGCTTTGGTCAGCTTTCCCACCACTGTGACTAAAAGACCCGACCAGCACAACTATAGAGGAGGAAAGGTTTATTTGGGAGCTTACGGTTTCAGAGGTCTAAGTCTATGGACAGCCCACTCCATTCCTCGGGGCTCGAGGTGAGTAGGACATCATGGCAGAGGGAAGCAGCTCACAGGGTGATCAGGAAGCAGAGAGAGGTCTCCACCTGCCAGATACAAATATATACCCCATAGCCATTCCCCCATGAACCCCTTCCTCCAGCCACACCCCACCTGCCTCCAGGAACCACTCAGTTAATCCCATCAGGGGGGTTAATTCACTGATTAGGTTATCATTTCTTCTCTGAACCTTCTTGCGTTGTCTCGCACATGAGATTTTGAGGGACACCAGAGCTAAAACCATAACTCTGACAGTTGAATGTGTCCCCAAAAGCTCTTGTGTTGCAACCTTATTTCCCAATGCATTGGTATAGAGAGGAGGCAGAGCCTTTAAGGGGCTGTTAGGTTTTTTTTTTTTTTTTTTTTTTTTTTTTTTTTTTTTTTTTTTTTTTTTTTTTTTGTACTGGGGATTGAACTCAGCGGCACTCGACCACTGGGCCACATCCCCAGCCCTTTTTTGTATTTTATTAGAGACAGGGTCTCACTGAGTTGCTAAGTGCCTCGCCATTGCTGAGGCTGGCTTTGAACTCGCGATCCTCCTGACTCAGCCTCCCAAAGTGCTGGGATTACAGGCGTGCGCCACCGCGCCCGGCTGGCTGTTAGGTCTTTACAAAGGAGTGATGCCCTCCTCTTGCAGTAGGATCTCACTCTTACAGATCTCACTCTCTTATCGAGAGAGCAGCTCGTTACACAGCAAGGTGCCCCTGTGCTTAGACTCTTCCTGTGCACCTGCTTTGTGCACCTGCTTCCCTTCCATTAGCCCATCATGAATAGAAGCAGCGTGTGGTCCTCACTAGAGGCAACTGCCTTGATAGTGGGTTTTCCAGCTTCCAGAACTCTAAATCAAAATAAACTTCTTTTCTTTATAAATTATTAAATCTCAGATGTTCTGTTTTAGCAACAGAAAATGGACCAAGACCCTTACCTGAAAGAAAGCCTAATTTTGCACGTGGCAACAAATTCCCTGCTAAAAATATGGGCTCTGTCAGCCTCCCTTTCAGCTAAGAGCGGTCATGAGACACAGTTCTACCCCATGGCACATCGAGGCTGAAGTTTCTGCTGAGAACCTCTATGTCCAAATAAAAATATAAAATCTCACCAGGTGCAGTGGTGCACACCTGTAATCCCAGCGGCTTGGGAGGCTGAGGCAGGAGGATTGCAAGTTCAAAGCCAGCCTTAGCAAAGGCAAGGCGCTAAGCAACTCAGTGAGACCCTGTCTCTAAATAAAATACAAAATAGGGATGAGAATGTGGATCTGTGGTCGAGTGCCCCTGAGTTCAATCCCTGGTAGCCCCCCACCAAAAAAAAATTTATATATATATGAAAAAAATTGGGTTTTCCCCTTTTTTTAAAATTGAGAATGAAGCCGGGCGCCGTGGCGCACGCCTGTAATCCCAGCACTTTGGGAGGCTGAGGCAGGAGGATCGCGAGTTCAAAGCCAGCCTCAGCCACGGCGAGGCACTTAGCAGCTCAGTGAGACCCTGTCTCTAAATAAAATACAAAAAAGGGCTGGGGATGTGGCCCAGTGGTCGAGTGCCCCTGAGTTCAATCCCTGGTACCACAAAAAAAAAAAAAAAAAAAAAAAAAAAAAAAAAAAAATTGAGAATGAGCCAGGTGCGTATGCCTGTAATCCCAGCACTTGGGAGGCTGAGGCAGGAGGATCACAAGTTCAAAGTCAGCCTCAGCAATGGCGAGGCACTTAACAACTCAGTGAGACCCTGTCTCTAATAAAATAATAAAATACAAAAAAAAAAAAAAAAAAGGCTGTGGGTGTGGCCCAGACGTTGAGTGCCCCTGAGTTCAATCCCCAGTACCAAAAAAAAAAAAAAAAAAAAAAAAAAAAAAAATTGAGAACGGAGGTGTGATGCCTAGGGAAACAACAGCCATCCTGTGAACATGAGATAACAAGCATGAGCACAGACTCCTTTATGAACTGGAGATCTGAAAAGCCCCTGGTGGCATTATGAGAAATGTGCCAGATGTGGACAACCTACTCCAGAATGTTTTGTCCACAAAATTATTAGACCCTTTTTATTTTTGTTTTATTTTATAATTTTTTTTAAAACTGGGAATTTAACCCAGAAGCACTTTACCAATGAGTCACACCCCCAGTGCTTTTTATTTTTTTATTTTGAGACATGATCTTGCTAAGTTGCCTAGGGCCTCACTAAGTTACTGAGGCTTGCCTGAAACTTGCAAGCCTCCTGCCTTAGCCTCCTAAGTCGTTGAAATTACAGACATGCACCACCATGCCCAGCTTAGACCCCTTTTGAACTTAATCCACAGTCAGATTTTTTTAGTTATATCAACATTTACCATGGTAGAAATTAAAGCCAATTACTTCAAAAAGTACTTATTCATTTAAAAACAATAAATCTCTTATGTTAACTTTTTTAAAAAAATAAAAAAGTGACTGAGGGTCTGAACACAGGTTCCCCCCATCCTCACACCTCAGATCCCCAACATTCCTTCAAATGCAACAACATAAACATCACTTTAAAATTACAGACTATTTGTGAAACAGAGGGCAAGAGAGTAATTCATGATCTACCACATATTCTGTGATTCCTTTAGAACGACCTTGTCACGTTTTGTATTCATGGGCCAACAGCCCCCTGTGCAGATCCTATTCTTGTTCCTTGGGCCATCCTGCCTCACTCCAAAGAGGTCACAGGCTTGGCCATGTGCTTTGGCCTCCAGAACACACCGACTGAGATGTGTCACATACGTCAGCAGGACATAATACTCTGCACTGCAGAGAACTAGGATATATGTGAGCTATATTTGTGCTTGAAAGGTTTAGCTTGGCCTCCTTTTTCTGCCACGAGAAAGAGGAACATGGCTCAGGGGTGTCGTACCTTCAGTCAGGTTGCCCAGGATACAGGCACATCATGAGGAGCACAGCCAGATTTCCCATCATTCATAGTCAGACAGTAACTGTATCGGTTTTCCTATGGCTACTGTTAAAAATATATACTGTGTGGTTTAAACAACAGAAATTTATTCTCTCTCAGTTCTGAAAGTCAGAAGTCCAAGATCAAGGTGTGGGCAGGTCTGTCCCATGACCTTCCTCTGGCATCTGGAGATTGGCTGGCCATCCTTGATGTTCCTTGCTTTGTAGGAGCATCCTTGATCTCCACCTTCATCTTCACCTTACATTGTCCTTGGACTCATGTCGGTCTCCAGATTTCCTCTTTTTGTAAGGACATCAGTCCTACTGAATTAGGGCCCACCCAATGTCCAAATTTCAACTTGATTTCCTCTGTAAAGTCCCCATCGCTCCATAAAGACCTGCATTTGGAGTACTGGACTTCAACCTCTGAACTTGGGGAGACCAGTTCAACCCCTAACAGAGACCACTGCCCTGTGTTCTCAGTTGAAAACGCTTCCCGCAGCCTCTCTCCCAGCTGTGTTTCCCAGGGCCAGCCCAGCTCCTGGCTCCCTTTCCTGGTAACAGCCTTGGGCCTCTCTAATGTGCTCAGGTAAAACAGGTGCCCCTGGGTGCAGTCCTGACCCCGACTCCTCCACCTGCACAGGAGCCTGGCTTCTGGCTCCTGCCAAGAGGCCCACCTGGCGGCCTTGCTCACCAGGACACCAGCCGTTAAGTTTACGTGCCTGTTTTCTCCCCTGGCCTGTTGTCTCCCAAGAACAGGGACCAGGACTGAATCACAGGAACTGAGTACAAATGACTCTCAACCCCCAGACTCTCCAATCAGACCCCCTGGATACCTGATGTGGACCTAAGAGCAAGCCTGCAGGTATGAGTACCTACGGGGCACCCGTTCACTGCCACACACGGGCACGGCCCTCCAGGAGCTCTGTGTCCTGCGCAGAGACGGTGAACACAATGACAGTGAAGCTCTTGCACTTCACACAGGGAAGCGACAGAAGGCACAGAATTGGGGTGCTCAAGCAGGGAGTCAGACAGGGCCTTCCAGAGGGGCTGGGTCCCGGGGAGCAAGGAGTTTCCTTGTCTGTGGAGGAATGGAGGAGAGTGTGGGGGATTTTTGTGGAAATGGTTTCGAGTGACTGGGGAAAGTCAGGGAGGAGGAATGAAGCAAGGAGGTGGGGGGCAGGGGTAGTGGCAGATGATACAGGACCTTGCTTTGGGTGGATTCCTCCGACTGGACAGTGGGCAGGAACAGGAGGTGGGTGTAACGCAGGGATGGGGCTGTGAGGCCTGGGCCGAATCCGCGGCTATGGGATGTTGAAGAGCAGAGGAAGCTTTTCTGCCGCTATTGGTTCTTCTTTCTGTTGGTTCTCAAAACCCCTCCCCCTGCTGACCCTGGCGCCACATCTCAGGTAATGAGTGACTCGCTGTTGAAGAGGTGATGGCCCCCCTGGTCTGACAGAGGAGACCCCAGGGTCAAGGTTTGGATCAGGAATGTCCTTTGTGGAAGGCTTGGATCCCATTGCACCAGTGTCCAGAGGTGGGGCTTCGGGGAAGTGGCTGGACAGCGGGGGCGCTGACCTCATCAGTAGACTAATCCAGGGGATGGGTCACTGATTGGAGTGGACAACTGGTGGTAACCAGAGTCACACGGTTGGAGGAGGTAGGCCCTGTGGGGCCATGCCTGTGGGAACTCCATCTTGTCCTTGGCCTGTCTCTCCTTCCCAGTCTTCATGAGCTGAGTAGCTTCCAGCCACCACACCCACGCCAGGAGGCTCCTGCCTCGCAGTCAGTGAATCATTGACTGAAACCTCTGAAACTGTGACCCAAACAAATCTTCCCTCCTCCAAGTTGTGTGTATCAGGCATTTTGGTTACGGCAACACAAAGGTGGCCCACCCTGTGTATTCAGAGGCCTGGAGTGTGATTAAAGTCAGGAGAAACGAACAAACTGAATAATTCAGGGAGGGCAGGCCATGGGCTTGGGGTCCCTCCCACAAACATGTACTGTATGGTCCTCCTGAGGGCCGGCACTAGGGACATAGCAATGGTTAAGAGATAAGCCTGTCCTTGAGGCCCTGTGGCTCAGTGGGCCAGAGACACAAAGAAACAGGCAATGGGGTAAAAGGTACCGGGGATTGAACTCAGGGGCACTTGACCACTGGCCACATCCCCAGCCCTTTTTTGTTTTTTTTAGAGAAGGGTCTCAAACACCATTGCTGAGGCTGGCTTTATTTCAGCCTTGCTTTAAAAGATTTAAAAAAAAAAAAAACATTTTATGTATTTGCTTTAGTTGTACACAATGCGTTTATTTTTACGTGGTGCTGAGGATCGAACCTGGGCCGCGCACGTGGCAGGCGAGTGCTCTACCGCTGGGCCACAATCCCAGCCCCAAGATTTTTTTTTTCAAGTGCTCTGGGAATCCAGTGGTGGGGGTGGAGGTATGTAAGATTATTCCAGCTGCCTAGATATACTGAACTCACCGGGAACACGTGGAACTATGTGGGGACAGCCATCCTCTCCCCAGACTGGAAACGTGGGGGGAAAGACTGTTCAAGAATATACCCAACATGAGAAGCCCCCGACCCTGGAAGAAGGCAGACCCACTCCAACATCAGAGGAAACCAACCCCGAGCTACATTTTTATTGGTTTTATGAAACAGGAGACAGCAAAATAGCATTTATGAGATATGTTGAAAATATAAAGAATAACAGGACAGCAAGCACTTGTGAAATTGGCGTGGGTGGTGTGTGTAGGAGTTAGGACGTTAATAGTACCTGTGAAACCAACTTGTGCCTCTTGGGCATTTTTCTTTCCTTTCCCTTCAGACAGAGCCAGCGACTTGAATTTTGTGCTTATTAGTTCTTTGCTTTGTTTAGTAGTTTAACCACGTGTGTTTTTGTCCCTGAACAGTATTTAACATACCTGACACTCTACTTATCCTACCCTTGGTGAGATACCTCTAAAATCTTAAGTGTTTGTGGGCTTCATTCCACTCTGTCGTGTCTGCTGACTCTTGCTGATCATACCTTGCTTCCCTTTGGTTTTCTAATTTTTGACTGTGAACTCAGATTCCTTAGAAGTTTATCTGTGGGGCTGGGCACAGTCGTGAACGCTGGTAATCCCAGTGACTGGAGGTTGGGGCAGGAGGATCTCAAGTTCAAGGCTAGCCACCTCAACTTAGTGAGACCCTGTCTCAAGATTTAAAAATTTTTTAAAAAGGTTGGGGATGTAGCTCAGTGATAAAGGTTCAATCCCTAGTACAAAGAAGAAGGAGAAGGAGGCAGAGAAGGAGAAGAAGAATATCTGTGGAAATTCTTCGAGTCCTAAAAGGTAAAGTCCTCCAAAGATACTTTGTTTCTGCCAAGTTTCTGGAGACCCAACTAACCCGGGACCTCTTTATTAAACCACTGCAGCTGGAAGTTTTTCAGACCAATCGTGTAATGTGCACCAGAGAGCCAGCACCAGGTTAGAGGCTAAGCCTTCTGTTCCCTGGGATTTATCTAACCTCAACCCGCCATGTTTCTGAGAGGTGGGGGAGATGGATCTTACCATCCCCTTATTACAGAGGATAAAAAAAGGCTGAGCAAGCACCCAGGTCTCGGGCAGCACAGTGCAGGCTCACAGCAAGTGCTAGAGGGGTTATCTTTGGTGCTTGTCACAAACTTGTCTAAGGAGCATAACTGTAAAACACAATTTTATGGTGGTGCTTATTTAGCAGCATCATGACATGACAGTTACATGGATGCAAAAAGGAATGGTCACGTTATCCCACTCAACACCACCCTCCACTGTAAACAAGAACCCAAGGTAGAGATGACCTCCAAGGTCACGTGGCAAGGCCATAACAAGGCTGCCTTTTTCCTATTTTTTTTTTTTTTTTGTTGTTGTTTGTTTTTTTGGTACTGGAGATTGAATTCAGGGGCACTCTCGACCACTGGGCCACATCCCCAGCCCTTTTTTGTATTTTATTAGAGACAGGGTCTCACTGAGTTGCTGAGTGCCTCGCCAATGCTGAGGCTGGCTTTGAACTCGCGATCCTCCTGCCTCAGCCTCCCAAGTGCTGGGATTACAGGCGTGCACCACCGTGCCCGGCTTTCCTATTTTTTTTTTTTTTAATATTTATTTATTTATTTTATGTGGTGCTGAAGATCGAACCCAGAGCCTCATGTGTGCAAGGCAAGTGCTCTGCCCCTGAGCCACAACCTCAGCCCCCTTTTCCCTATGATTGTTGTTCTGTATACACTCCCTGCCCATGTCACCCATTCCTGTCATCCTATTTTCCTTCTCAGTGAAAAAATCTCAGGTGGCCTTGGGTTCCAGGGTTCCACCCCAGCTGTGTGCACAGGTGAGTCTCAGGTCGCCAGCCATTCCATTCCAGACTTGTTCCAATCTTGGTGTCCACACTCTCTTCCAGGCAGTCAGTGATCTTTGAAAAATCAAATCACGTTACTCCTGCTCCACGCCCCTCAGTGGGTTCTCAATATCTGGGACCACCATGGGAACGCCGCGCCACCGACCACCCTCCCTGCCTGCCTTTCCTACCAGGCCACAGAAGGAACTTTGGGGCCTTGGTATTCATTCTCCCTTCGGCACCCCCCAGAACCTGGCTCCTTCCCTCACTCCTGCCTAAACCAGTCCCTCCTGGTCCCGGTCTCTGTGCTATTTTCTTCAGAGCAGTTGTCCCTCTGAAACGTGTGTCATTGCCACTTACTTAGTAGGTACTCCCTCCTGCTGGAATGTCAGCCAGGAGGGCGGGGACCTGAATGCTGTATTCACACGCGTGACCCAGGAATCAGGACTGAGCCCGGTATGCCCAGCAAGCACTCAAAGACAGCTCAGCACAGGTCCTCCCTGGGGGCAGGCACTGTTCTAAAGTCTGACATGTACTGTGTGAACCCTTTTGTCCTCAGTAACAACCAAAAAGGAAAGTGCTACCATCCCCACGTCCATGTTATAGGCGAGGCAAGTGATGACACAGGACAGACGGGATCGGGATCTCTGCATGGTGGAGCCCACTTTCTCGACAGAGTCAGATTTGAATCTCCAAGACTCGGAACCTTGTCCGGGTTTTTTTTTTTTTTTTTTTTTTTTTTTTTTTTTTTTTGTACCAGAGATTGAACCCAGGGACACTTTACCACTAAGCCACATCACCAACCCTTTTTATTTTTTATTTTATTTTATTTTTTGTGTGTGTGTGTCGTGTTGGGGATTGAACCCAGGGCCTTGTGCATGCGAGGCAAGCACTCTACCAACTGAGCTATATCCCCAGCCCTCATTTTTTATTTTGAGACAGGATCTCACTTGTTTGCTTAGAGCCTCACTAAGTTGCTGAGGCTGGCCTCGAATTTGCAATCCTTCTGCCTCAGCCTCCTGAGTTGCTGGGATTACAGGTGTGCACCACGGCACCCAGCTTGGTCTGTGCCTTCAATCACCATGTTAAATACTCTCTTTAATAAATATTCACTGAACATGGGAGTGACTCAGCCAATGTCCCCTCAACAGCTTCAGCTAGATGTTCCTCAGTCACCACGCCTACAAAATTAAACTACACATACAAAATTAAACTTATGGTCCTTCCTGCAAAGACTTGCTCCTTTTCCATTCTCCCAGCTCCTTCCTCTTCCTCACCTCCCCCCACCCCCCACCCCCCGCCATGAGCAATACAGAGCAGAGCCCATTGGTCCTACCCCTCACCTCTTCTCTCCACCTCTGCCTCACCCCTGCCCTCCATCCCTCACCAGAAACCTTCTCCCAGGGTGCCCAGGTGCTTCCTCCCACCTTCAGGTAAATCCCAAACCCTTAGTTTGTCCCTCAAGGCTGCACATTCTGCATCCTGATCTGTCTCGTCCCGCCTTCCCGCTCCCCGTCTGTGCCTCTTGCCTGACCCATGACTTCTGTGTTTCCAGCTCTGCTCTGGGTACCTCTCCTCGCATCGGGGCTCAGCAGTGTGAGGATTCCCTCCATAGGGGCATCTTCCCACTCGCCATCAATGCCGCCTCGGCAGAAGCCACAGAAGCACGCTCCTTTACCAATCAGTACATCCATTAGCAATCATCTGTTCAATGCTGACCAGCTTTCTTGCAAATATGTGCACCCTATGAGAGCAGAGATTTTTGTCTGTCCTGTTGACTCTGTGAATACATATTTTGCATTAATTATTCACATTAATTTGTAATTTGTAAGCTCCATTTCTCTATCGAAAAGAGAATGATTGGGATATATCTCAGCAGTAGAGCACTTGCCCACGAGGCTCAATGCCCTGGGTTCAATATTCAATGTTGAAAAGAAAGAAAGGAGAAAAAAGTCTTTGGAAAGCAGTTACCCAAAGAATTAAATCTTCCAGTGTAGGTGGGTAATGTGCTGGGCTGAAGGTGAAAGCTGCACTTCCCGCGACTGCCACAAGGGGGTGGGCAGTGCCTTTCTTTAAAGGCCAAAGAAGGGGTATCTGTCCCAAAGACAATCACCTCCCCACAGATTTGGCAGGCCGTCGGATGGGCGGGTCTTCCAGGAACTGGACCCGATTGAGGCGATCACTGAAGCACTAGGGCCTTAGGTCCCCCCAAGGAAGTCTGGGACCCATCTAGACTGTGGCCCTCCCGGGGCTTGGAGGGACCTTCTTGGGTTGTACTTAGGAGGTGACACTAAAGTGCTATTTGTTTGTTTTCTCTTCTTTTTCTTTTTTTCAGAACCAGGAATTGAACCAAGGGCACTTGGCCACTGAGCCACATCTCCAGCCCTTTTTATATTTTATGTTGAGACAGGGTCTCACTAAGTTGCTCACAGCCTCACTGGGGCATGTGAGCTCTCAACACACACAGTCTTTCTCCTGCAAAAGGACAAAGGCCTGGGTTCTGCCACTTAATGGCTATAAGTTTAATTTTTTTCCCCAGAAAAGGACACAGTTGAGTTCTAGCTCCCAGCCAGCACCTCAGAATGAGGCCTTATTTGGAGACGGGCTCTTTTACAGAGGTAGTCAGGCTAAAATGAAGTCATTAGAGCAGGCACTCATCCAACACGACTGTGTCCTTGTAGAAAAGAGGAAATGGGAGAGGGTGTCTTCTCATCATGCAAAGACTGGAGATATGCTGCCAGAGTCAGAAGCTAGGAGGCAGGCCTAGGACAGATCTTCCCCTCACACCCGCGGAAAGAGCACGGCTCTGTCAAACACCTTGACCTTGTCCTTCTGGCCTCCAGAACTATGAGGGAAATTGCTGCTATTTAAGCCTCTCAGTTTATAGGATTTTGTTATGGAAGCGCTGGGAAACTACTGCACCAACTGTGACAGCTTCAAGCCTCTCCATCCACCTCTGTGAACCAGGGACAATAATACACCCTTCCTCAGAGACTGAGAGAGGAAATGAAATGATGAGTGTAAAGTGCCAAGCACTCAGCCAGCTACACGGGCAGCTGGGATCGATGGGACTAAAACAGCAGGTCACCACCCCGGCCCCGACCCCTGCTCTGTCCACACACACGGGCACAACCTCAGGAAATGGGGGTCAACTGAGCCTCAGGCTCCTTCCTTTCTCCTTGAGGGATTCCAGGAGAAACCAGGCACAGTGGTGCATGCCTGTCATCCCAGCTACTTAGGAGGCTGAGGCAGGAGGACCACTTGAGACCAGGTGGGCAACAAGGGAAGACCCAGTCTAAAAAATAAATAAATGAATAAAATAGGCCAGGCGAGGTGGCACTCTCCTGTAATCCCAGACACTCGGGAGGCTGAGGTAGGATCACAAGCTCCAGGCCAACCTCAGCAACGTAGAGAGACCCTGTCTCACAATAAAAAAATAAAAAGTTGCTAGGGATATAGCTCCATAATAAGAGTTCCCCTGGGTTTAATCTCCAGTACCAAAAAAATAAGTGGTACAAAAACAAGGATCAGGGGCTGGGGATATAGCTCAGTCGGTAGAGTGCTTGCCTCACATGCACAAGGCCCTGGGTTCAATCCCCAGCACCTCCCGGGGGGAAAAAAATACAGAGAGCATGCTGGGTGTAGTGATGCATGCCTGTAATCCCAGCTTCTTTGGGAGGCCCAGGCAGAAGGATCACAAGTTTCAGGCCACCCTCAGCAATTTAGCAAGGGCCTAAGCAACTTAATGAGACCTGTGTCAAAATAAAAAGAAAAAGGGCTGGGGATGTGGCTCAGTGATTAAGCACACCTGGGTTTGATCCCCAGTTCTCCCATCCCCCAAAAAAGCTTTAATGTTGAAGCATCACCCAGGTTTTTGTGTAGCATGAGGTTCCATTAAGAAGCAGATGACACTGTGTGGGGTTTGCTTCCCACAACTGGCAGGGCTCGGCAGAACAATGGGCAACACCACACCATTTTTGCAGATTACCGTCGATTAAAGTAGCAAACAACAGAATCAATTGCAGTTGGTTTAATAAGGCCGGAGCATCTAAAGTTACAGAGACAGCAAAAATGTCCAACATCACAGGGGTTGGAAGATCTCTTTCTGGAAAACGTCAGGGCCTCCACCGCTCGCCATGGCTGATGCTCAGCGCTGGACACCAGAGGCTCCGCCTGGGGAAGAGGTGAGGATGAGGTTAGGGCTGGGGCCTGCACTCAGACCCCTTGCCCTGCCACTGTCCTGTGCACAAATACTTAGGGACTGTCTCCTCTGTGCCTGGGACTGTGCTGGGAACAGAGTGATCAAGAACCCGGAGGCACACAGCTCTTACTCTTGGGCGCTTAGAATCTATAGAAAGGACAGCATTGAAACAAGTGGGCCCCCGGGGAGAGGAAAGGTTCTGCATGAAGGAGAGGCTCCAGAAAGAAGCAGAGAAAGCCGCAGCCCAGCCCTGGGCGGCTCCGTCTCCTGCCTCTCAGGGTAGCAGAGACATGAGTATCCCTGCCAGAAAAAGCAACTTGCTGATCGTCATCCCTGACGTCCTTCACCTGAACAGATCCCTGCACCTGACAGGTCAAGGCCACCCCAGAAATGAGCCACGGAGGTGCTCGCACAGCCAGGGGACCCACAAGAAGGGAGCAAGCTCGCCACGCCTGGGCTCGCCAAGCCTGGGCAGGGAAGGCGCAGACCCACTGTGCGGGCGGCCTGCCTCGGGTTCTCATCTACAAAGGGGAGCAGGTGAGGTGGCTCAGATTTTGTCTAGGGCACTTCTGGCAGTGACCTTCTGCCAAGCTGACTGGAGGAGGACATGCCAGTCTGCGGTTTCACAGACAGGTTGCCACTTCCTCCTCCAAGGGCAGGACAGCCTCAGACTCTGAGAGTCACTGAGCAGGTGTGGGGCATGTGGGGTCCCCCAATGCACCTCTTTTCCTCAGACCCTCCCTTCCGGTCACCCCCAGCCTTACCAGCGCTGTGGCCCTCTCCCCCGCAGACCCGCATGCACTCCTCCTCCGTCATGAAGCGGTTCTCTTTCCCTCTGCAGCCACCGTACACAAAGGTCTCACAGCGTCCAGAGGTGGCATTGTAGAAGAACCTGGGCATCGAGGCCCTGCAGCGGCCCGTGTAGGGAGGCTCCAGGCAGAAGGCAGGCGGCGGGTCTGCATCAATAGAGAGAGCCCTTAGTCAGTGAGGAAGGATGGTCGCACAGCACCATGCACACAGCAAGGGATGGAAACAACTAGCATGTCCAGCAACAGGGAATGGGGACATTATTATTAATTTTGACAATGACAATGATACGGTGATAATGTAAAATAAATGATACAGCCGGGCGTGGTGGTGCACGCCTGTAATCCCAGCACTTGGGAGGCTGAGGCAGGAGGATCATGAGTTCAAAGCCAGCCTCAGCAATGGCGAGGCACTTAGCAACTCAGTGAGACCCTGTCTCTAATAAAATACAAAAAAAGGGCTGGGGAGGTGGCCCAGTGGTCGAGTGCCCCTGAGTTCAATCTCCGGTACCAAAAATAAATAAATGAATGAATGAATAAATGATACATCCTGGTGGAGGTATTTGCTGATTAATTAAAATGATGCCTGAGCTGGTGTAAATCCAGCAGCTCGGGAGGCCAAGGCAGGAGGATTTCAAGGTCAAAGCCAGCCTTAGCAACTTAGCAAAGCCTTAAACAACTCAGTGAGGCCCTGTCTCTAAATTTTTTTTTAGAAATTTTAAAAAGGTCTGGGGATGTGGCTCAGTGGTTAAGTGCCCCTGGGTTCAATCCCCAATACCACCCCCTAAAAAAACCAGCCTGAGATTTGCTTTTAAAAACTTCAGAATAATCCCAGCACTTTGGGAGGCTGAGGCAGGAGGATCGCGAGTTCAAAGCCAGCCTCAGCAATGGTGAGGCACTTAGCAACTCAGTGAGACCCTGTCTCTAAATAAAATACAAAAAAGGGCTGGGGATGTGACCCAGAGGACGAGTGCTCCTGAGTCAATCCCTGGTACCACAAAAAAAAAAAAAAAAAAAAAAAAAAACAACAACAAAAAACAAAAAAACAACTTCAGAAACATGTAGAAAAAAAGGGGGATAGACATAAACAGTATTCACCATATGTAATTATTCGAGTTGGATAACGGGTTCATAGAGGTTTATCATACTACTCTCTTTACTTTTGTGCATGTTTGTAAGTCTTCATTCAAAAAGTTTTAGCCAGACGCAGTGGTGCACGCCTATAATCCCAGCAGCTCCAAAAGCTGAGGCAGGAGGATCACAAGTTCAAAGCCTTCCTCAGCAAAAGTGAGGTGCTAAAGCAACTCAGTGAGACCCTGTCTCTAAATAAAATACAAAACAGGGCTGGAGATGTGGCTCAGTGGTTGAGTGCCCTGAGTTCAATCCCCAGTATCCAAATAAAATAAAAAGTTTTAAAAGAGCCCAGTGCAGTGGCACATGCTCAGGAGACTGAGGCAGGAGGATTACAAGTTCAAAGCCAGACTCCACAACTCAGTGAGGGCCCTAAGGAACTTAGTGATACTCTGTCTCTAAATAAAATATTTAAAAGGGCTGGGGATGTAACTCAGTGGTGAAGCACCCCTCGTTCAGTCCCTGGTACCAAAAAATAAAAAGGGCTGGGGATGTGGCTCAGTAGTACAGCACTCTTGGGATCAATCTCCAGTTTAAAAAAAAAAAAAAAACAACTTTTTTATATTTTACTGTGTTTCGCTATTTATAATAAGCACATATTCTTTTCATAATTCAAAAAGTAAATATTACAAAATATATTACAAGTTTTGTAAATCAATCAATAAATAATATTCTAGAAGACTATTTAATGTCATTGGAAAATGGTTACAGTGTACATTAGATTAAGAAAAACACTATATCCAGTGACATTCTACATTTGTGAGGAGTAGAGTTCATGCTGAGTGTGGCAGTCAATCCTTTTAGCAGGAGACTTCACTTTTTTTGTGTGTATGTGGTACCGGGAATTGAACTCAGGGGCACCCAACCATTGAGCCACATCCCCAGCCCTTTTTTTGTATTTTATTTAGAGACAGGGTCTCAGTGAGTTGCTAAGTGCCTCGCCATTGCTGAGGCTGGCTTTGAACTCACGATCCTCCTGGCTCAGCCTCCCAAAGTGCTGGGATTACAGGCGTGCGCCACCGCGCCCAGCGAGACTTCACTTTTAAATGAAATCTGACCACAAGAAAGTTGGTCTGGTAGGTCCCTGGATGTGGACTCCAGAGCCCCTTCCTCAGCATTCTCACTAGCCCCACCCCCACCCCATTTGTCCCACCCCTTCCCTTCCTGGTACTCCCTGGGGTTAGAAGCAACATGGGAACCCCTAGACTACATGTTCTCTAAGGTGCCATTCAATGGCTGTGTGAACTAAGGTAATAAAGTTAATCATTCCCAGTCAGCTGTCCCAGACACTAGTTGAGTTCCAGGGGCTATTCATGCTCTGACCAACCAGCTATACAAATCTGGGGCCTCATGACCCATCTCAGTTTTGATAATTCTCTAGAACAATTCACAGAACTCAGGAAGGCCCTTTGTTGACTGTTACTGTATGGACACAACTTGGGGACAGCCCAAATGAAGAGATTTACAGGGCAAGGGGATGGGGGGCTTCCATGCTCTCCCCAGGGCGCACCTCCCTCACAGTACGTGGACGTGTTCACTAACCTGGAAGCTCCCCAAACCCATCCTTTAGGGGTTTATTGAGGTTTCATTACAGTAGCAGGATGGATTCAATCATCAGCCCTTGGTGACTGCACTCAATCTCAGGAGGCCCCACCCCTCCCTGGAAATCAGGGGTAGGGCTGAAATTTCTGACCCTCTAATCACCCAGTTGATCTGAACCTCTGCGGAGGGGGTGGGGGTGCTCCATTCTGTCACACATCAGCATACAGGACAGCAAATGCCAAGAGTTCCAGGAGCACATTCCAGGAACCAGGAACTAAAACCAAATAGTTACTTTTCTATACCTCAGGGAGTTTCAGGGAAGGAGCTGAGGCTAGGGATGCCTAAAACAGGAACAGACAGTGTCTCAGAAATGGGGTCCAGGATCTAATAAGCATTTGCTATGATAAACATTTTTTTTAAAAATTGGGGATTGAACCTAGGGGTGCTTTGCCACTGAGCTATATCCACAGCCCTTTTTATTTTGAGTCAGGGTCTCACTAACTTGCTGGAGGGTCTCACTAGGTTGCTGGAGGGTCTCACTACATTATTGAGACTAGACTTGAACTTGCAATCCTCCTGCCTCAGTTCCCCAGTCACTGAGATTACAGGCGTGCTCCACCATGCCCAGCAGCTCTGGTAAACTTTTTAGAGTCATGATGTCATGATGTGTCCCTGGAGTTAAAACCCATTAGTCACAACTTTTCAATTCTGCAAACATTTCAACACAAATGCATTAACATCGGATGGAACCGAGCACAGTGGCGCACACCTGGAATCCCAGAGACAGGAGCTGAGGCAGGAGGATCGCAGGTTCAAGGCCAGCCTCAGCACTTTAGTGGGACCCTGTCTCAAAATAAAAAAGTAAAAAGGACCGAGGAAGTAGCTCAGTGGTAAAGCACCCTTGGGTTCAATCTCCAGTACTGGGAAAAAAAAAAAAAAAATATATATATATATATATATATGTGTTAAAAAAAGGATTTTGTAGCTGGGCAGCTGGGCGCGGTGGTGCACGCCTATAATCCCAGCACTTTGGGAGGCTGAGGCAGGAGGATCATGAGTTCAAAGCCAGCCTCAGCAATGGCGAGGCACTTAGCAACTCAGTGAGACCCTGTCTCTAATAAAATACAAAAAAGGGCTGGGGATGTGGCCCAGTGGTCGAGTGCCCCTGAGTACAATCCCAGGTACCACAAAAAAAAAAAAAAAAAAAAAAAAGGATTTTATATCTTTTTTCTTTTTCGTTACTAGGGATTGAACCCAGGGGTGCTTAACCACTGAACTACATCCCTGGCCTATTTTACTTTTTTATTTTGAGACAGGGTCTCACTAAAGTGCTGAGGCTGGCTTTGAACCTATGATCCTCCTATTTTAGCCTCCAGAGCAACTGGGATTCCAGGCTTGAACCACCCGTCCCTGGCCACATTACTGTATGCTATCCCAGTGAATACAAAGAACCAGGTACGGTCACAGGCTTTTAATCCCAGCAACTCAAGAGGCTGAGGCAGGAGTATCAGAAGTTTCAGGCCAGCCTCAGAAATTTAGCTAGGCCCTAAGTAATTTAGCAGACCCTATCTCACAATAAAATTATAAAGGGCTGGGGATGTGGCTCAATGGTAAAATGCCCCTGGGTTCTATCCTAGATACCAAAAATAAAACAAAAACAAACAAAAATAAATACAATTAATTCCTTGAAATAAAACTGAAAACCTAGAAAACAATTTCAATAATATATCTTATGTATTACATGTCCACTATGTACATACTACTTTGTTCCTTTGAACATCTATGAGCTTTTGCAGCAAAATCTATGGCACTTTCACATAAATTTAAAAGTATTTTCAAACATTCTAATCATTCATCTATTACTTTTCTCCAAAGAATTGACATGGCTAGGCACGGTGGTGCACACCTTACTTCCATGAGGCTGAGACAGGAGGATTGCAAATTCAAAGCCAGCCTCAGCAACTTAGCAAGGCCCTAAGCAACTCAGCAGGACCCTGTCCCTAAATAAAATATCCAAAAGAGCTGGGAATGCGGCTCAGTGGTTAAGTGCTCCTGGTTGAATCCCCGGTACAAAAAAAAAAAAAAAGAATAGGCCTCTAAGAACACAAACATAACACTTATTTCAAAGTATCCAGGTGCGGTGGCACACACCTGTAATCCCAGCACTTGGGAGGCTGAGGCAGGAGGATCACGAGTTCAAAGCCAGCCTCAGCAATGGCGAGGCACTTAGCAACTCAGTGAGACCCTGTCTCTAAATAAAATACAAAAAAAGGGCTGGGGATGTGGCCCAGTGCCCCTGAGTTCAATCCTAATTCCCAAAAACAATCCAGAGAGGTCTGACTCTATACCACCCCCCCCCCACACACACACACCTCTGCTCCTTCAGGCCCTCCTACTAACCACCTAGGAGAAGTGAGCCAGGACTTACCTTGGGAACTGGTACCCACCACCAGGATGGCCAAGAGGACCAGAAGAGCCGCAGAGAGGCAGAACCGGTTCATCTTCCAGATTCGGAGAAGAGGCTACTGTGGGACCCTAGGGACTGGCGGGTTTTCTTATCCAAGCTGAGGGCTGGGAACTCACGTGATGGGAGGAGAGCAGAAGGGGGAGGAGCTGGGGTCCCACCCACCCATTGCCCCATCTCCCACCTGCCCAGGATTCCTGCTTCTGCCTGCTGGAGCCAAAAGGCTCAGCAATAGTGCTTTGCAAACAGTACCAGGGTGAGTGGGCTGGCATTTCCTTCAAGCGTAGATCTCTGGGCTAGGCCTAAGCTGCTGCCCTCCCCACAGGTGCCTTGGAAGCCGCAGTTTCCTCTCCTATGAGATCAGCTGCTGGGCAGTACTTGAGTGGACAGAGAGAAGGTGCCTTTAGCAGGCAGCACGCTTGTAATCCCAGCAACTCTAAAGGCTGAGGCGGGAGGACTGCAAGTTTGAGGCCAGCCTCAGCAATTTAGCCAGGCCCTAAGCAATTTAGTGAGACCCTGTCTCAAAATAAAAAATAAAAAGGGCTGGGATGTGGCTCAATGGTAAAGTGTCCCACGCCTGTAATCCCAGCACTTTGGGAGGCTGAGGCAGGAGGATCGCGAGTTCAAAACCAGCCTCAGCAATGGCGAGGCACTTAGCAACTCAGTGAGACCCTGTCTCTAATAAAAACACAAAAAAGGGCTGGGGATGTGTCCCAGTGGTCAAGTGCCCCTGAGTTCAATCCCCTGTACCACACACACACACACACACACAAAAAAAAAAAAAAAAAAAAAAAAAAAAGAGAGAGAAGGTGCCTTTCCCACATCTTGGAAAACTGCAGGACCCAGGAGGAACCTGGGGAAAGTGGAAGAAGAGACAAGATCAGGAAAAGATGGATCACAAAGGAACCCCATAATGTCTCTCTCCCATTGAAACTCCCCCCTGCCTGAACCTTTACCCTGCTTCTTTGAAACCTCAGTGCAGGTCACTTGACTTCTTTTGCAACAATCAAGGAGGCTAGCCCCTGCCTCCCTCAGGGAATTAAGCAATTGTGTAGATTTCAGTGCACTTGGATTGCACACCTGTGCTGCACCCAAGTTAAATGGTCACTACAATGTTGCCCCCACCCAGCTACCTTCAAGATCCTTCAGGTCTCCATCTGGTTGAATCACCCAGACCCACTAATAAATTGCAAATACTCTTGGGAGATAAATGCCTTAATTCCTATCTTATGCTAGAAACAAAGTATCAGGAGGGCCGGGCCCTGGGTGAAGAGCACATGTTTCATTCAGAGTAAAGTGGACCTGGGTTTGGCAAATTACTGTCTGGAGGCCTCTCAGTTCCTTCGGCCATAAAATGAGGTTGTTTTTAAAATCAACAAATCCTATTTCTTTGGAAAGCTTGAGGAGTATTTGAGACTAAGGAACAGAGAGTTCTCTGGATAGTACAAGCTCCCTAATTCACATTCACCATTACTGTTACACTCAGCTCACAGCGGGAAAGTCGGGGTCTGATTCGGGCCTGATAGAGGGATCCCCCTTTTCTCTCCAGGGTAGATGTAGGCACAGGGGGAAACCAAAGGGGTAGCTGGAACCCAGGCCCCACCTGCGTCTTCGGAGCCACAACTGCCCCCAGAGTTGAGATGCACTATCCTTTTCTGCCAGTGAATCAGCCACAGATGGAATGGGGAGGGGGATTCTCCTGACACAGATAGGAAACCGAGACCTCAGAGGAGAGGCGCGACCAGCGCAAGCCCACACTGGCGGGTGGTGTGATGACTCCACGAAACGCCCAGTGCAACAGGTGCGTGTCCAGCTCCACAGTTTGAGAAGCTGCCCATTGCGCGGTCCGACCACCGGGGGGCGCCAAAAACCCCACCTGGAATTGCACCGCGTCCCTAGGTTGCCAGACTCGGTGACCCTGACCCTGGAGATCCAGGAGAATCTACTGAGACTCCCGGGTCCAGACCTCTTGGGGCTCCACGGGAACCACAAACTGGAAGCATCCTCTCCCAGCCCAAAGTGCTTGTGACTGGCCGTATTAACCAGCTGGAGCGCTGGGACCCCTCAGCGTAGCAGAGGGTGTGGTGGGGTGAGCACATTTCAAAAAGCTGTTAGCTCGTCCCGCCGGAAAATCCCTTTCCCAAGAGCGGGGATGGTGACACCTGGGATAGTTCTAAGAGTCCCCGGACCTGGGCATCCTCCATTGCCTTCTCAAGCCTGTTTCCAATTCATTGCAATGGAAATGATAATGCCACGCAAGCTATTGCAGAATTAAGGAGGAAAATCATTAGGACAGCATTTGGGTGGTGGGTGGAGCGGGGAATGGGAAAAAATGAAAATACGATAATGAACACGGCATATCAGGTGTCTGGCAAAAATCTGTTCCTTTGCGTTCTTTTGAAATTGGCTTAAGGGCTGGAGTTGTGGCTCAGCGGTACAGCACTTGCCTAGCATGGTGGAGGCACTGGGTTAGATTCTCAGCACCACGTATAAATAAATGAATAAAATAAAGGTCCATCGACAACTAACACACACACACACACACACACGCGCGCGCGCGCGCACACACACACACACACACACAAACTTTTCTAATTGGCTTGATACCGGGCGCTGTGGCGCACGCCTGTAATCTCAGCGACCCGGAAGGCTGAGACAGGAGAAGGATCACGAGTTCAAAGCCAGCCTCAGCAATGGCAAGGCACATAGCAACTCAGTGGGACCCTGTCTCTAATAAAATACAAAAAAGGGCTGGGGATGTGGCCCAGTGGTCGAGTGCCCTGAGTTCAATCCCCGGTACCAAAAATAAAAAGTGGTGGGGGGGCTGGGGATGTGGCTCAGTGGTAGAGCGTTCGCCTACCACGTGTGCGGCCCGGGTTGGAACCTCAGCACCACATAAAAATGCATTGTGTACAACTAAAAGCAAATAAATAAATATTAAAAATTTTTTTTAAAAAGTGGTGGGAAAATTTACTATGTCCTTATATGAATACATGACCAGTGTAACTCCACATCATGTATAACCACAAGAATGTGAAGTTATGTTCCATGTATGTATAATGTAGGGGGAAGGGGATGGAGCTCAATGGTTCCATTCCTAGCACCAAATAAATAAATAAAAGTGGCTTGATATTGAGTATGGTGGAGCACACCTGTAATCCCAGCAATCCAGAAGGCTGAAACAGGAGAATTTCAAATTCTCAAAGCCTCAGCAATTAATAAAGAACCTGTCTCAAAATAAATAAAATAAAAAGAGTTGGGGTTGTAGCTCAGGGATAGAAAGTCACCTCACGCAATCCGAAGTTAAGGGGGGCAGGCGGAGCTTGAATTATTTCAATTCTTAGATGTTTAGTATTTTGCTTGATTTCAAGTTGCTCATTCTCCATGCTACAACCAGAGTGATCTTCTAAAAATATAAATCTGATCCCAGCGACTCAAGAGGCTGAGGCAGGAAGATTGCAATTTCAAAGCCAGCCTGAGCAATTTAGAGAGGCCGTAAGCAACTTACCAAGAACTTGTCTCAAAATAAAAACTAAAAAGGGCTGGGGATGTGACTCAGTAGTTAAGTGTCCCTGGGTTCAATCCCTGCTACCTCAGAAAAACAGTACTCATGCTGGCCTTGGGTGTACATGCCTGTAATCTGGGCCCCTTGGGAGACTGAGGCAGGAGGATTGTAAGTTAAAGGACAGCCTGGGAGATTTAAAAAGAAGCTGTCTCAAAACAAATAAAAAGGCCTAGAGATGTCAGTTAGTTATAGAGTGCCACTGGGTTCATTCCATAGTGGGGCGCGCGCGCGCACACACACACACACACACACACACACACAAACTCACACACACAGTAAAAGAAAAATTAAATAAAGAAAACAGTCCCCATTGTATGATTTCATTTACTCAAAATCATTTAAAATAACAGACATTTAGAAGAAGAAAACTGTTCCTCTGGGAGTCTGAGGTGAGAGTCCAATTAAGGGGGTGCTCTTAGGGTGCTGATGACGGCCTGCAAAATTCATCCAGTTACACATTTATGCGTACTCTGTCACATACATGTGACGTTATACTTCAGTAAGTACACGGAGAAAAAGCAAAATTAATCATGTCTCCTGTGGGATCTGATGATTTTTCTTTTTTCTTATTTTTCTTTGGTGCTAGGGAAGGAACCCAGGGACACTACACCATGAGTTGTAACTCTAGTCCCCTTTTTATTTTTTATTTTGAGACAGGATCTCTATAAATTATCCAGGCTCAAACTTGTGATCCTCCTGCCTCAGCCTCCAAGGTGGCTGGGATTACAGGAGCAGGGAGACCAGGAAGCTGGAGCTGCACACGTGCTGCCCTTAATGGGAACTATGCAAGGAATTCCTCCCAATTGCAGGATTCCAGGTAGGGCACTTGCAGGATTCCAGATAAGACTCTTGCACAAGGACACTGACCTGACACCTTCTGTCTCTGCCAAATAAGTTCACACCCATTCCCACAGCAAAGCCCCTGTGATCAAGGTAGCTTTATCTTTTCTCAAAATTTATTTTCTTTTTACTTTCTTATTTGTGGTCCTGGGGATGAAAGCCAGGGCCCTACACCTGCTACCATTGAGCTCCATGCTCAGCCCTAAACCAGCTTACTGTTTTTTGGTTTCCTTTTGTTTTGGGTACCGGGGATTGAACTCAGGGGCACTCAACCACTGAACCACATCCCCAGCCCTTTTTTGTATTTTATTAGAGACAGGGTCTCACTCCGTTGCTTAGCACCTCTCTTTTTGCTGAGGCTGGCTTTGAACTCACAATCCTCCTATCACAGCCCCCCAAGCCACTGGGATTACAGGCCTGCGCCATTGTCCAGTTTAGTCTTGAATAGACTTCTGCATCTGTCACAGAGAGCCTGCACATCCGGGTGGCAACCCGGATGCTCCTCTAAACTCTTGGCTTTGGACAGGCCTCTCTGTCACTCATTTTAGGTTGACACATGACATCGGCACTCCTGTCACCTGGTACCCTTGGTGCACCTGGCTTCCTCACCACTTGAGGCCACACTGGTCCTCCGGCAGTTGCTGGTGTCACCTCTCCCCTGATGACCAGCTCTGGACACAAGGCAGCTTCCTCCAGCCCTGGGACCTCTCCCCACTCAGAGCTGTCCCTCCACCTGACCCCTCTCCCCTCCACCTTCCTGCCTGCTGATTCTGCCAGCTTAAAGGTCACTTCCCCTCAGAGGCTGCACCTGAGCCCCAATCTAAATTGTAGCCCCATGATTCCTCTCTAAGGATCTTCTTTTTATCTTTTAAATGCCATGATTTGTATTTATATGTCGATCAGGCATTATTATTTGATGAATGACCTCCCCAGGTAGACTCCAAATCCCACAGAGCTGAGCTATATCTGGCTCATTCATGATTCTACCCCAGGCATCTACCAGAGCTTCTAACAAAAATAATACTTGTGGTTTGCCTTAGTTGGTAAAAAATACTTTGGGAGGAAGCTATTCAACAAATGAACAAGCAAAAAAGATATGTTGGAGTAAGAGAAGATAAAATATTTGAGTTATTATATTAGTCTATTAAAACCATGGGATTTTTTCTTTTTTATTATAGCATATTTAATCCCCTAAAGCAGGCAGGGTAGTGTCCACCTGTAATCCTAGTCACTCCAGAGGCTGAGGCAGGAGGACCACAAGTTTGAGGCCAGCCTCCACAGCTCCACAGTTTAAAGAGACCCTCGGCAATTCAGAGAGACTCTGTCTCAAAATAAAATATAGAAAGGGTTGGGGGTATGGGTCAGTGGTAAATCACCCCTGTGTTCAATCCCTGGTACCAAAAAAAAAAAAAAAAAAAAAAAAAAAAAGCCATAGCAGCAGGGGATCGTGGCAGACACCAGTAATCTTAAAGACATGGAAGCTGAGGCAGGAGGATCACAAGTCTGGACAACTTAGTGAGACCTGCCTTAAAATGCAAAATAAAAAGAGGCTAGAGGGGCTGGGGTTGTGGCTCAGAGGAAAAGCACTCACCTAGCATGTGTTAGGCACTGGGTTCGATCCTCAGCAACACATAAAAATTAAATAAAGGCATTATGTCCATCTAAAACTAAAGAATAAATGTTTTGGGGCTGGGGTTGTGGCTCAGCGGCAGAGCGCTCGCCTTGCACGTGCGCGGCCCGGGTTCAATCCTCAGCACCATGTAAACATAAATGCATTGCATTGTGTACAACTAAAGTAAATAAATAAATATTTTTTTAAAAAAGAATAAATGTTAAAAAAAAAAAAAAAAAAAAAGCCCTTGGGAGTCTGAGGCAGGAGGATCGTGAGTTCAAAGCCAGCCTCAGCAATGGTAAGGTACTTAGCAACTCAGTGAGACCCTGTCTCTAAATAAAATACAAAAAAGGACTGGGGATGTGGCCCAGTGGTCGAGTGCCTCTGAGTGCAATCCCTGGTACCAAAAAAAAAAAAAAAAAAAAAAAAAAAGAGTCTAGAAAGTAGCTCAGTTCAGTTATCCCGTGCTTCTTAGGTTCCATTCAGAGCACAAAAAAAAAAAAAAAAAAAAGAGGAAGAAGATAGAAGATTCAGATCTCACAGGAGAGATCATCAATTTTGCTTCCACCCCCCCATATTTACCAACATATATAATATAATGTGTATGCAAAAGAGTGTGCATAAATCTATATGGCAATGAGTCTGCAGACCATCACCAGCACACCAAGAGCAGCCCTTCACTGAACACTCACTCCAGACACCCAGAGAAACAGTTTTCTTCTTCCAAATACCTGCCTCTTTATATGCTTTTTTAATAAATAAAATCATACAGTGGGGACTGCTTTCTTTTCTTGTTTTTTCTTCTACTGTGTGTGTGTGTGGCGGGGGGCACTGGGGATTGAACTCAATGGTACTCCATCACTGAGATACACTCACAGCTCTTTTTATTTTTTATTTTGAGTCAGGGTCTCACTAAGTTGCTGAGGCCAATCTTGAACTTGTGATCCTCTTGCCTTGGCCTCCTGAGACATTGGGATTATAGGCCCATGTCACTGGGCCCAGCTAAGATTTTTCAAATGAAACCTTGACTTTATATAGTACAAGTTTGTTTTAAATGTTTTTCATTTTCTTCATCATAAGGGATTGAACAACCTAAAATCAAAAATAAAAAAGAGAGAATGAAATCCATGCTCTTACTACACTAATACCATAACTTTTAACATTTTGTCTTTCTTTCCTTTAACATATCTTTACATTTTTTTTGGTACCTTTGTTGGCATCCTTCCCCCAAAGTATTTTTTATTGATTAAGGCAAACCACAAGTATTAGTTTTGTTAGATGCTGTGGTAGGCACTGGGGATAGAATGATGAATGAGCCAGATATAGCCCCAGCTCTGTGGGATTTGGAGTCTAGCTGGGGAAGTCATTTATCAAATAATAATGCCTGACCCACATATAAATACAAATCATGGCATTTAAAAGATAAAAAGAATGGCTGGGGATATAGCTCAGTTGGTAGAGTGCTTGCTTTGCATGCACAAGGCCCTGGGTTTGATCCCCAGCAAAACACACACACACACACACACACACACACACACACACACACACACAAGATTAAAAAAAGATCCTCAGAGAGGAATCATGGGGCTACAATTTAGATTGGGGCTCAGGTGCAGCCTCTGAGGGGAAGTGACCTTTAAGCTGGCAGAATCAGCAGGCAGGAAGGTGGAGGGGAGAGGGGTCAGGCGGAGGGACAGCTCCGAGTGGGGAGAGGTCCCAGGGCTGGAGGAAGCTGCCTTGTGTCCAGAGCTGGTCATCAGGGGAGAGGTGACACCAGCAACTGCCAGAGGACCAGTGTGGCCTCAAGTGGTGAGGAAGCCAGGTGCACCAAGGGTACCAGGTGACAGGAGTGCCGATGTCATGTGTCAACCTAAAATGAGTGACAGAGAGGCCTGTCCAAAGCCAAGAGTTTATTTATTGAGGAGCATCCGGGTTGCCACCCGGGATGTGCAGGCTCTCTGTGGCAGATGCAGAAGTCTATTCAAGACTGAGCTGTCTTGGGGCTGAGCATGGAGCTCAGTGGTAGCAGGTGTAGGGCCCTGGCTTCCATCCCCAGGGCCACAAATAAGAAAGTAAAAAGAAAATAAATTTTGAGAAAAGACAAGCTACCTTGATCACAGGGGCTTTGCTGTGGGAATGGGTGTGAACTCATTTGCCAGAGACAGCAGGTGTCTCGCCAGTGTCCTTGGGCAAGAGTCTTATCTGGAATCCTGCAAGTGCCCTACCTGGAATCCTGCAATTGGGAGGAATTCCTCGCATAGTTCCCACCACAGGCAGCCTGTGGGCAGCTCCAGCTTCCTGGTCTCCCAGCTCCATCTTGTTAGCAGTTGACACAGTAACTGATTTGATGGAGGCCAGCCTCAGCTACTTAGAGAGATGCTCATCAATTTGGTGAGACTCTGTCTCAAAATAAACAATAGAGCGGGCACGGTGGCGCACACCTGTAATCCCAGCACTTTGGGAGGCTGAGGCAGGAGGATCGCGAGTTCAAAGCCAGCCTCAGCAATGGCGAGGCACTTAGCAACTCAGTGAGACCCTGTCTCTAAATAAAATACAAAAAGGGCCGGGGATGTGGCCCAGTGGTCGAGTGCCCCTGAGTTCAATCCCTGGTACCACTAAATAAATAAATAAACAAACAAACAAACAATAGAAAGGGCTGGAGGTGAGGTTTAGTTGTACAGCATCCCTGGTTTCAATCCCCAGTTAACACAAAGAAAAAAAAAGAGAGTTGGCCAGTGGCACCCAGTCCGTGGCTGGGCTGGGCTGGGTGAGTGCCCAGGATGGCTTTGCTCCCATGTCTGGTACCTTGGCAGATGGCTGAAGGCTGAACTCAGCTGGAACTGTTGGCCAGAGTGTCTCATGTAGGTGTCCTTTCCAGCACAGAGGTCTTGGACTCCTCACGTAGTGACCAGCCTTCCCCAGAGCCAGCATCCTATGGAAGTCTCAGAAATCCCAGCACCTCTATTGACTGTGATGCAGTCAACAAGGACAGCCCAGATTCAAGGGCAGGGGAATGACCCCAATTCTCAGTGGGATGAATGTCAAAGAGTTTTTAATTTTTTTTTTTAATTTGCAGAACTTTTTTCTTTCTCTCTCTCTCTCTCACTCTCTCTCTCTGTGTGAATGTGTGTGGTGCTAGGAATGGAACCCAGGACCTTGCACATGCTAAGCAAGAACTCTCCCACTGAGCTACATCCCCAGCCCATGCAGACATATTTTTAAATTGCAACATATTAAAGTTTTCTTACATACAAAATATATTCACATCTTCCAAGAGTTCTCCCCCACAACTCCCACACCCCAAAATCTACTATGGCATCAGACTCAGGCTCTAAGTCCAGGATTTTCTCATCTCCATTAAGTCTAGATGCAGACAGGCTCTTTGGGTTCTGCTGCATGATAGAGTCCCTCTCCATCTGAAGACACAGGCTGTCTGCCTCTGCCTCACATGCTCACAGCCTTCAGTGTTGGGATAGGCACAGGCGTCCATTATAGAGGCTCCTGCTTAAAAAAGAAGCGAGAAACTCAGAGCAATCACTGAGCCATGGCAATTTCTTTTTCTTTTCTTTTCTTTTTTTCCCCCCTTGGGGATTGAACCTAGGGGCGCTTTACCACTGAGCTACATCCCTAGTGCCTTTTTATTTTTTATTTTGAGACAGGGTCTTGCTAAATCATTGAGGCTGGTCTTGAACTTGCAATCCCCCTGCCTCAGCCTGCCAAGTCACTGAGATGATTCTGAAGTCAAATTGTGCACCTGTTGTCAGGGGTTCCATCTTGCTGCTTGGGCTCTTGGCTCACCCTCAGATTCCTTTTCCATAAGAAACATCTCCTGCTTGCAACTGGGTAGCCTTCTTATTCTGCTTCTGCCCATTGTCGACTGGGGATGGGAGTTGGGGGCGGGTGTCCAAAGGCCTCTCTTCATTTTCTACAGACTATTCCTCTTAGTTCAGGATGACAGTATTTCCATGAGTACAATTCTTCTAAAAGTTTTGTAAGTTTTCTATGGATCTTATTGGGGTTTATTTCATTAAGTAAAAGCCAGAACCAAGAGCCAGTGCGGTGGTGCACGCCTGTAATCCCAGCACTCGGGAGGCTGAGGCAGGAGGATCACGAGTTCAAAGCCAGCCTCAGCAATAGTGAGGCATTTAGCAACTCAGTGAGACCCTGTCTCTAATAAAATACGAGAAAGGGCTGGGGATGTGGTCCAGTGGTCGAGTGTCCGAGTTCAATCCCTAGTACCAAAACAAACAAACAAAAAGGCCAGAACCAAAAAATCTCTTTGAGGCAGGCCCTCTCAATTTGGGGCCCCCTGTGTTAGGCAGAGAAACACTTTAGATTATTAAAAACCTTGCTGTTAAACAGAAAAGGGTCAAATAAAACATGCCCTTAAGATTTCTAGAAGCCAGGTGTGGTGGCGCACGCCTGTAATCCCAGCACTTGGGAGGCTGAGGCAGGAGGATCACGAGTTCAAAGCCAGCCTCAGCAATGGCAAGGCACTTAGCAACTCATTGAGACCCTGTCTCTAATAAATTACATTTAAAAAGGGGGGGGAGTGCTAGGGATGTGGCCCAGTGGTCAAGTGCTCCTGAGTTCAATCCCCAGTACCAAAAAAGAAAAAGAAAAAAAAAAAAAAAAAAGACTTCTAGAAGAGGGGAGAAAGCAGAGCCCGGCTGCCGTGGTGGTAGACAGGCACCTCCAGGGGCATTCCTTCCTCCCTCCATCCCACTCGTGCTGGCTACATAGAAGTGTGTAGAAGCAAACTCCAGATTGTAATCTGGGGCTCAGGATAAAAATAATGACAGACCAGGACTGGGGCTGTAGCTCAGTGGCAGAGCGCTTGCCTAGCACGCTGGGTTCAATTTTTAGCACCACATGGAAATAAACAAATAAAATAAAGGCATGCTGTCCATCTACAACAACAACAACAACAAAATTTTTTTTTAAATCATAGCAGATCTCCCACACAGTAAGGGGGACAGGGAAGAGGATAGACTGACACCGACTGGAATTTAGCAAAGGACAGGGCCCGGCAGCCCATCCTGAGCAGAAGCAAGGTGAGAGGAACTGTAGAGTTGTCAGTGCTTCTGGTCTCTGCACCTCAGTATAGCTTGATCTCTTAAAATGGGTCTGAGTATTCACATAAAACAATAAACTCGTTATTTCAAAATAAAATAAATAAATCAACAGACAAAGCGCTGTTTTCTCTCCTGAGATGTTGAGACCACTAGCAGGAGCCTCTGGGTGGGAACCAACAGCAGCTGACTGGAGAGCTGTCGTGCTATTCTCTGTTGGGGACCATCTCGTCCTGCCCACTCGCTGTGTGCACGGGGAAACTGAGGCCTCCGAGGGTCACTTACTGGTCCAAGGCCTCCTGGACTCAAGTCTGCAGTCGACGAGGCTGAAGACTGGTATTCCAGAGGAGGACAAAGTGCTGACCTAGGGGACTCACTCAGCAGCCCCCGGGACCCCTCCGAGGTGTGAAGTCCCTCCAGACCAGAAGTCCAGTTACTCAGAGATCTCCCTTACCCAGGTGCTTCCTCACCCAAGAAATGAAAACCAAGATGCTTCCCCCAGCCCCAGGGAAAGAGCTTCTTTTCAGGCTGCAGATGGAGTCCCAGCCTCCCAGCCTCCCAGCCTCCCAGCCTCCCAGCCTCCCAGCCTCCCAGCCCTGGCCCAGAACTTGGAGTCTGGCACTGTAGGTCTCAGCAGTTGTCTTGCTCCCTGCTTGCCCTCTGCCCTGCCCTCTGCCCAGTGGGCCTGGCAGGCTCAGAAAATGCCTCAAGGTTGCTGGGGTGGGGAGTGGAACTGGATCTAGATTTAAACCCCAGTCCCTGACTTATAGGTTTTATGATTTTTGGAAAATCACCTTCCAAACCTCAGTTTTCCTCTTTGTGAAGTGAGGGCAGTAGCACTCCCTGTAGGATTGTTTAGATAACGCAAAGTATGCCAAACATCTAGGCCAGTGCTTAGTGAGGAAGAGGTACTCAGAAAAAAAAAAAAAAAAAAGTACTTACACCGGTTCATTAAAAGGACACATAACTGAACTCCTCGTCCTTCCTTACCTTTGCAGCCAATCTCAAGCAACAGAAGCTACCCAGATGCCCCCTCTTGCCCTGCTCTGTCCCGTGGCCCACCAATTTGTCTGCCAATGTCAACTCAGTGAGTGGGGGAGTGCTTTATCTCTCGTGGTCGTCAGGGCAACCACCATAGAAAGAGCCGCTGGAGGGCCTGTACCAGGGGTTGGACCGAGGGATGCTTTACCCTGAGCTACATCCCTTTTTCTTTTTTGGTTCCGGGGATTGAACTCAGGGGCACTCAACCACTGGGCCACATCCCCAGCCCTTTTTTGTATTTTATTTAGAGACAGGGTCTCGCTGAGTTGCTAAATGCCTTGCCACTGCTGAGACTGGCTTTGAACTCGTGATCCTCTTGCCTCAGCCTCCTGAGTGCTGGGATTACAGGTGTGCGCCACCACGCCCAGCCTACATCCCTTTTTTATCTTTTATTTGTTTATTTATTTATTTATTTTGGTACTGGGGATTGAACTAAGGGGCACTTGACCACTGGGCCACATCCCCAGCCCCTTTTTTGTTTGTTTGTTTTTTTAATGTATTTTATTAGAGACAGGGTCTCACTAAGTGCCTCGCCATTGCTGAGGCTGGCTTTGAACTCGCAATTCTCCTGCCTCGGCCTCCCAAGTGCTGGGATTACAGGCGTGCGCCACCACGCCTGGCTTTTATCTTTTATTTTGAGATAGGGTCTCATTAAGTTGCTCAGGCTGGCCTTGAACGTGGGATCTCCCTGCTTCAGCCTCCCAATCACTGGGATTACAGGTGTGCACCACAGCACCTGGCTATTGATAAACAGGACTCACCATAGAGAGAGTCTCCTGTAGGAATAGGAAGATTAACAGTGGTGACAGGATGACAGGCTGTGAGGAGTGTTGGTGAGGGTGGTGACAATGACACAGATGATCGTGTTAATATGGGAGTGATCACAGTGATGGGAATGAGGGACAGTGATGACAAAGGTGCTGGAGGTATGTGGGGAGCAAGGCTGTGGGTAGTGGTGGTGTGGAGGTAAAGAAGAATGTAGAGGCCAGTGCTGTGGTGAACTCCTGTAATCCCAGCGGCTCAGGAGGCTGAGGCAGGAGGATCGCAAGTTCAAAGCCAGTCTCAGCAAAAGCCAGGTGCTAAGCAATTCAGTGAGACCCTGTCTCTAAGTAAAATACAAAATAATGTGGTTGTGGCTCAGTGGTTGAGTGCTCCTGAATTCAATCCCCGGTACCACAAAAAAGAAAGAAAGAGAAGAAGGAGGAAGGAGGAGGAGGGGGAAGGAGAGGAGGAGGGGGAAGGAGAGGGGGAGGGGGAAGGGAGGGGGAGGACGAGGAGGAGGAGGAGAAGGAGGAGGAAAGTAGGGGAGCCCAGGCCTGTAATCCCAGCCACTCTGGAGGCTTTGGCAGAAGGATAACAAGTTTGAGGCCAGCCTCAGGAACTTAGCGAGGCCCTATTTCAAAATAAGAAAGTAAAAAAAAAGGCTGGGAATGTAGCTCAGTGCTAGAGTGCCTCTGGGTTCAACCCCTAGTGCCAAAAAGAAAGAAAGTAGCATGAGTTATCCAGTCAGGCCTTTTGAAATCTGTGGTGATGGGGCTGGGGATGCAGCTCGGTGGTAGGACACTTGCCTAGCATGTGCAAGGCCCTGGGTTCAATCCCCTGCACCACAAAAAATAAATAATAAATAAATAAAATCTGTGGTGGTGGAGGCCTGGGCTAAGAAGGCATGGAGAGGATCACTGAGGATGGCCATTTTGGCGGAATTGGTGGACGTCTCGGTGTGGCAGTGATCACCAGGAGGTGACAGAGATAAGGAGGGGCTGTGGGACGCAGGTGTTAGGGGGTTGGGTGAACAATTCAGCTTGATGACACTGGCTCCAGGCCACTAATAGACCATCCACAAAGGGGTCAGCTGTTCCCTCCATTGATCAAGGTCAACTGCATCTGACGACAATGCCTGCACAGTCCTGGACCTTGTAGCCTGGCTCGGCCTCTGTTCCTGCCCCGAGGTCCTGTTCTGAAGCCATCCTCTAACTACTGTACCTGCAGCTTCCTGCAACCACCTTGGGTCTGTCCTGCAGGACTGCTCACGGCTCTCACGGCCCTCCCAGGGTCAGAAATGGGCAGTCGAACCTGCCCAGCCCTCACCCTGACCCTCTTGGCCCTCAGTGTCCTGTCCCCCTAGAATAGAGATGAAGACAAATGGCACAGCTCCCCTACCACCAGGGGTTCCTTGCGGAGGCCACCTTGGAAGCCTACATGTCTGTCCCCAGAGCCTGCCCTGCTGCTCTCTGCCACCTGGGGTTCCACTTCAAGCCCAGAGAGGCTCATCCTGCCAAGGAGGAAACAGGTTCTCGAGGGGCGTGCAGAGAGGAGCAGAAGTTCAGGGAATCGTGGTAAGCCAGGGTGGGACTCCTTCCCCACTCAGAGTGACCACAGTGTCCTCAAGTTTCATCTGTGTGTCAGTTTCCTTCCTTTTTAAGGCTGAACAATGTGTCATTGTTACATAATTTTTTGACAGCTAGCTGGGGACTGCCCTGACCACTGTGCTCATCTCCCCCAAACCCAGTCCTCTGATCCTACATCAGTGACCATGTCCCCTTGCTGAAAAGGAAACAGCAATACTAGAAGCCACAACCAGGGACTCCAGACTGTCATATCCATGACACTGCTGTCCTTGGCAATGTCGTTGGTGTCTTTTTCCCTCCCTCTTGTTTTGGTGTTGAGCCACGTTCCCCACCCCAGTCACTGGTGTCCTTTGAAGTGCCCTTCTCACCTGCATCCTTCAGATGCCCTGGTATCTCCACAGTTTGACAGAGTCCAATCTAGATCATGTAAGGCTGTTATGGGAGACCTAGGCCAGAGGCCTGACTCTGGGGCTCCAAGAAATCAGGTCTGGCCACTCACCCAAAACCCACACAGAGGAGGTAATGGTGGAAGGCAGGAAAAGAACTTTAGTCAGCACATTTGCACCAGGAAGACAAAGGGACCTGTGCCCTTAGCTCTGCCTTCGAAGGGTTCATAGAAAGGGGAATGAGGGAAAGGGTAGGGGGTCACAAAGCTGGTGGCTTTTTACAGCTGCCCAAACAGACAATCTTGATCAGCTCGATTTGGTCCATCGTTATCTTGGGATTGGCCAGGTGGGGTTTTGTCCCAGATAAGAAAGTTGCTTTTGCCTGGGGGCCACAATTTCCACTCAGCACAAGATGTTTATTGGGTCCAACCTTGTTCCTGGAATCCAAAGTGACTCAGAGCAAAGAAGGTGGACACAAAATGGAGGCAGAGATGCCAAGTCTTTAATCCTGCTTTTAGCCACACACTGGATATCTACAGGCAAATGTGAAGAGTCTAAGACTTTGTTATGACCCTTCTGACCACCACCACCACCCCATTTTTGTCCATTTCTCAATCTTGAGGGAACTAGGGTGCGTCCAATCTGGCCTGGCAGGTTTCTTGGATCGGTGAAGACTTTTTTTTTTTTTTGTGTGTGTGTGTGTGTGTGTGTGTGTTTATATTTATCGATTTTTGTGGCATTGAGGACTGTACCCAGGGGCACTCTACCGCTACATTTCCAGCCTATTATTATTATTTTAATTTTTATTTTTTGGTGCTAGGGATTGAACCCAGGAGTGCTTTACCACTGAGCTGCATCCCCTGTGGCTGGGCCACAGCTACCCCCCGCCTGGTGCTCTGAGACTGGAGGCCCCAGGCAGCCGCGGGGCCCCTTCCCACACCCAGTAAAGCAAGATCTAGGAGGGTCCCGGCCCAAGCAGGGACAGCAAGGCACTGAGTACAGGGTGGAAGGACAGTGCCCCTGCCTCAGCCAGGACTGCTGGGAAGAGTGGGGGAGGGCAAAGCCACCTCACTCCTCGGGTTCTCTTTCCCAGCTTCCCTCCGTGGCGCAGGCGGTTTCCTCTGATCTGTCCCAGAGCTGACTCTCCTTTCATGAAGGCTTTTTTTCTTTCTTCTTTGTAGAATTGGACCAGGGCTTCTCTACCACTGAGCTAAACTCGCAGGCCTTTTTTATTTTATTTTGAACATAGTAAGTGCTCCATAAATGACAGGCATCATTGTTGGCTGACCGCATTGGCCTGCCAGCTGTCCCCGACTCTGAGGACACACAGCCACGCAGCACAGACTTTCCTTCTGGTATTAACATGCTTTGTGCTCTTGAATCTCAGGGGGTCCCTGGGTGTGGGGTTCTCCCTCTATCCCTATAATCCACAGGGCACCTGCTGTGGTGTCCTGCAAGTGTCCTAGTGGGCATGCAGTGAGTGCCCGTGGGCCTGTCCAGCAAATGGAATAGCAGTTGGTTACAAGGCACAGTGTCCTGGGTGCCGAGAGAGACCCAAGTTCTGCTGGCATCTCCACTTCTCCTCCCCATTCTTTTCCCTGGAAGCCCTCAGGGGATGAAAGCTCCTTCCCTCCTCCACCTGCACCCCAGCATGCCCCAAGGGACTGACCTGGCCCTCAGCACCTCTGGCCCTTGCCAGCCGCTCAGAGGCTGCCATGGCCAGACTTACACTTGGGGAGGTCTAAATGAGCACAAAGGAAACCCCCAGCCCTGAGTGTGGGGCTAGGAGAAGGTCTCAGTGCTGGCACAGCAGGGACTTCAAGGCTCAGAACCTTGACAGTGGGGTGGCCGGGCTTGCGCAGCAGCAAAGGTACTGCACACATGCGTTCACGCATCTTCATTACCTGTTGAAATGCAAACTACATGCCAGGTACCGTTCTAGACATTGTAGCCACAAAAGACAAAAATCTTTGTCCTTGTGAGGCGCATACTGTGGTGAGGAGGAGCCGTTGATAATTAAGTATGACACACAGCATGTCTGGCGGTGGCAGGAACTGCAGAGAACAATGAGGAAACCTGAGCTTGTGGCTGGGTGCTAATGAGAAGCAGCACGTCCAGGGAAGACCTCCTGGAAGACTTGATGGCAGGGGTGGGGAGAAGGGTGGGATTCTGCATGGGTTTTGAAGGTAGGTGCACTCGCAGCATGGGAGAGAAGGATCAAGGATGACTCAAAGGTTTGTGCCTTGGAAAGCTGGCAAGATGAGCTGCTATTAAGAGAGGAGGAGTCTGGGAGTAGGGTAGAGAATATGAGAAGTTCAGTGTAAGAGATATTGAGATACCCTTATTGGGTACATGGATCCAGAACTCAGGGAGGAGGTCTGAACAACAGATATGTGGGTGTGGGGCACAATGGCCTATGCCTGTAATCCCACAGTTTGGGAGGCTGAGGCAGGAGGATCACAAGTCTGAGGCCAGCCTCTGCAACAACTTAGTGAGACACTGTTTCACAATAGAAAATTTTTAAAAAGGACTGGGGATGTATAGTTCAGTGGTAGAGCACCCTGGGTTCAATCCTCAGTTCAAAAAACAGATGTGGGTGCTGCCAGCATGTGCATTACATCAGGCATGGCAGCCGAGGTTGTTTCCAGGTACTGACTTGGGTGGGTGGGGGTGGGATAACAGCCATGGGGGATGAAAGAGCAGGCCCCAACTCCGCTCTTCTGACTTAGCAGACACCCCACACTACGCAGGCTGCCAGGACCACTGAGCTCTGGAGGCCCACCCTGCATTCTCACCTGCTTACGTACTACCTGGTGAGTAATTCAGGTAAAAGCATCTCCATCAAGGGGCTTTGCTGGGCTCTGGAAGATCCGGCCACCCTTCCTTCCCACACATGCATGCATGAGTGGCATCACCTCCCTTCCGAGGGTTTGCGGAAAACCCTCCAAGGCAACCCAAGCAGCCCGACACTACCTCCACTGCGGCACTCCCTGGTGGGGCTTCTGGAGAGCCCCTTGCTCCAGCTCCACTCTGGGCCCCAGCCCGAGAGCCGGCAAAGCACACACCCACTCAGGTATTTGCCATTGCTGGTTGCTTGATTGTACCTGAGGAGGAACAGCCCCAGGAGG
This sequence comes from Tamias sibiricus, assembly GCA_025594165.1. Classification (NCBI taxonomy): domain Eukaryota; kingdom Metazoa; phylum Chordata; class Mammalia; order Rodentia; family Sciuridae; genus Tamias; species Tamias sibiricus. The sequence goes on from CM046659.1 coordinate 166,192,968, forward strand.
CAGTCTAAGGGAAGCAAAATGGCAACAGCCAGGCGGTAGGAGTATGCAGAGGGCTGGAGTCGGGACTGAGGGGCAGAGGGGCTCTTACAGCAGCCTGCAGTAGGAGGGAGCCGTCCCAGGAGCCGTGTGCCATCTGGCTTTGTAAAAGCAAACCAGGCAGTCGAGGGGCCTGTGGTTGGGGGAACAGGGCATCCTAGGCCAAAGTGCCACCAAGGGAAAACTCGGTGGGGTTGGGTGGAGGGGATCCCCACGCTAACTGACACAGATGATACCCACATGTCAGAGGAAGACAGAAGGCAGAGCAGGGGTAGGCCTCTGCCTAAAGACCTGTTTTACAGGGATTTGGGTTGCATAACAGGAGGGGGCAGGGCAGCCTTCAATCTGGCAGACCTGGCTCCACACCCTGTGGGTGGTCTAAGGACCACCCACAACACCAGCTCCTGAGGAGCCTGCTAAATATTCAAAGCCTGGGCCACATTACTTTGCAAGCACCCCCAGTGATTCTGAGGCACACTAAGGTCAGAGACCCTCCTGCCTCTACCTTCTGCCCTGGTGACCCCCACCCACCAAAGACAGAATGATTCACTTTCATGGTCAGGGATTATGCTTACAGAAATACTAATAGCCAAAATGGGGGGGTGGGGGGTGGGGGGGGGGTGGGGTGTGTTCTGGGAATTACATCAGAGATAGGCAGGAAGTGGGAGCAGATGAGGAGAAGGCATTCTAGTGAGGGTGGGGTGGGGGAGGTAGGGGGTCCTGTTCAGTCACCCAGCATACAAGCCCTAATCCCTAACTCATCCCAGGCCTTAAGGAGAGAGGCAAAGAACCAGAGAAGTAGCCATCTTTATTCCACAATCAGTAAATCCCACCACCACACTGTGATACAAACTCTTCAGCACACTCTATTACCCAGGCCAGTACGGTCCAACAGAACCTTGGGGTGGTGTGTGTGTGTGTACCACTGGGAACTGAACCCTTTTTATTTTGTATTTTGAAACAGGGTCTTGCTAAATTGCACAGTTGGCCTCAAACTTGCAATCCTCCTACCTCAGTCTCCCAAGTCACTGGGATTACAGGTGTATGCCACCACACCTGGCTCCCTAACCAAACTTTCTGCAATGATGGAAAATACCATTCTGTACTGTCCAACGCAGTGGCACTAACCCTTTTGGCTACCGAGCACTTGAAGTGTGGCTCTCACAGCTGAGTAAACACATTTTTAATTTAATTTAAATTACTGGACAGCACAGCTCTAGACCCTGGCCTGGTCTGGGGCAGTTTGGTTCAAAAGCCAACTCTGAGGAGAACAAGTGATGGGAAGAGCCCTGGGGTCACCACCACCCCTCCCCAAAGAGAAACAGCAGCTGCAGTTGCTGAGGGCACGTCTCAGAGTGGGGGGACCCCGCGGGCACGGCGGATGAGGTTAGCCAGGCGCTTAGCCAGGCCGCCGGTGCGGGGCTCCTCGATGTGGAACGTTCTGGTGAGGAGGTTGTAGAAGGAGCCGTAACACACGGCCACCACGGTGCACGTGAGGCAGATCACGTTGTAGGGCATGCTGAAGTCGGGCGTGGGCAGGTTCACTAGCAGCGGCTCCGTGTAGAGGCGTATGAAGTAGCTGGAGCCATCCGAGACCGGGAACCTGGGGTGGGCAGGAGTGCTGAGGCAGGACCGCTGAGGCAGGACCGCGGGCCTCTCCCCCAGCTCACTCCGCAGCCTCTTTGGCCAGTGCTCCGAAGTTCTCTCAGCCTCGAAATCTTTTTTTTTTTTTTTTTTTCCTCTAATGCCAGGGATCGAACCCAGCAGCACTTAACCACTGAGCCACATCCCCAGTCCCTTTTTAAAAATCTTTTATTTTGAGACAGGGTCTCGCTAAATTGCTGAGCCTCAAAATCTTTCAACAGAAGGCACCTTACAGACAGCCAACACCTAAGCCAGATCAGAGCGCGGCCGGGTGCTGCCCGGGAGGAAGGGGCTGGGGCTGCGGCTCGCGGCTGCCTCTCTGAACCCAACCTCAGCCTAAATGGTGCTCCTCAGTGAAGTTCCTAAATAACCCAATGGGCTGCTCTCCAGACTCCCTCCATCTATCCCTTCCTGAACAGTCTGCCCTCTGACTGTGGCACAGGGAGGAACAAGGCTAATTTGTTTGCTGTTGTGTCCCTGATGCGCTCTGAAACAGCCGGAAGTGCTCCATGAGACAGCCACTTAGAGAGCCAGTGAGTAAAGGAGGGCTTGAAGCACTGCCACTCTCACCTCCTTACTCTTCTAGAAGCACCAGAATCATTTTATAAAGGCTTTACAAAAACCAGGGACTGCTGGAATTTCACTAGCACTGGGTTAAATCTACATATTAGTTTGCAGAAGTAACATCTGCACCAACCTACACCCCCACCCCCCACCCCGCAAGAACCTGTGCAGTGCCCAGCAAGCAGCTGAGGGCAGAGCATCAGAAGGGCTGGGCACTTACAGGGTGTTGAAAGGGGGCTCCCTTCCCAGTCCACTGGTTTGGCTGCCACCATGCTGGGCACAAGGGCACTGAGGACAGATGGGCTGCAGAGAAGCAGACAGACGGCTGGTTTTCCCCACTGGTTCCCCGACCAAGGGGTAAGTGGCATGGGGCAGGTCAGGAAGGTGGGGGACAGCCTGTGGAGGTGGATCCCACCTGACATAGAAGCCGTGATTGGGGTCCGGGGTGTACTCAGTCCACTTGAGCAGCGCTCGCTCAAACTGGATGGAGACCTTGGTGACCGAGTTGGCCGGGAGCTGGATCAGCATCTCCAGGAGGTGGGGCTGCTGCCGGTCCTGGGCAGGCTCATAGTGGATGTAACCTGGAGACAGACAAAGGTTCACCCATCCCTCGCTCCTAGGGTCAGACTGACTACCCACACCTGTTCCTACCATTTGACTTAGGGCCACAGTCTGGATGCCTAAGAGGTGGGCTTTGGATCACAGAAGCCAGGCAGGTAGGGAAGGAATCAGGGTCTCATAGAGGGAGAGTGCATTCCCAGGCAGCAGTTCTGGGAGTGGTCAGGAATGCTGCAGACTGCTACTCACTCTTCGCATCCCTAAAACTGGGGCACCTAATGCCTGGTGCAAGGAAATTCACAGAACCACCTGGGAATTCTTGTCAAAAATATGGGACAAAAATCTAATCAAGTTTCTAAATCTAATCACCAATGCACAAGAAATGTAGGAGATGAAGGGACACGTTAAACACCAGCACAAGGACAAATCCAGAATGTAGAACATTCTATACCACAAAATGTCCTCATTCCTCCAACAAACACATAGTACTGGGGGAAAAAAAAAAGAGAGACATGCAAACTGCTCGAGAGTAAGAGAAACTTAAGCGTGCCACACAAAACACAAGACGTGAATAATGAGGGAAATCGGGAAGGAGAGGAGTAGGGGGAACTCTGTACTTTCTGCTTAATTTTTCTGTAAACCAAAAACTACTCTAAAAAATAAAGATTTATTTTAAAAAGAGTGAGACATTTAGGAGACCCATGAAGCAAATGCGATGCCAAGAACCTTGTTTAGATCCCAATTCAAATGAACAATTACAAAAGGTTATGTTTAAGAGCAGAGGGGAAAACAGGAGTGATAATGATACGGTTATGGTTTTTGAAAGTCCTTTTTCTACTAGAAATATATACGGAAGTATTTAAAGGTGAGTTGATACAACATCTAAGATTTGTTTAACACATGCCAGCAAAAGAATAACCAAACCAACTTACAAAAAAAAAAAAAAAAAAGAGGGCTGGGTGGTGGCTCAGTGGCAGAGCGCTTGCCTTGCACATGTGAGGCACTGAGTTCGATCCTCAGCATCACATAAAAATAAACCAAGTAAAAATAAAAAAAAAAAAAAAAAAAAGATTTAAAAGAGGAGAAAGATGAACAAAAATTCAGGCAGCTGGGGACCACCGAAGTTGGGTGATGGGCAGAGGGGAGTTTATCACACTAGTGGTATGTGTTTGAAGTTCTCCAAAGTAAAAGGCAAAACCCCAAACAGAATATCTGGAGAGGATGTTTGAGATAGATACTTTGAAGATGGTACAAATAATGGGGCTGAAAATAAGCAAAAAGAGGTTTGAAAATATGGGAAGCAACAGAGCTATTTCAAGATTTTTAGTTTTACATTGGGACATGATACAGCCTCTTCCTAAATCAATCTCCCCCAACATGAAGGAAAAAACAAGGGCATTAGAGCCTTGCCGGACACTTGACAAAAAGCACTCAGCACATATTAACATCTCCTCAAAAAGTAAAAACAAAATTTTAAATCTGGACCGCTTTACCCCTCCCAAGAGGGGAAAGCCATCTCCCCCAGCTCTGCCACCCTCTAACTCCCAAGATCTATTTCTCTTGCCAATTCTTTCACTGTCTTAATGAGGCTGTGAATCATCACGGAACACAAGGATGTGCCCAAGGCTCCAGGAAGAGAAAGTCAGCAAAAAAGATCAGGAAGCTGCTGCCCTCAGCCCGTGCTATTAAGAATCACCAGTATTATGTGTTTTCATTACATTTGCTTTATAAACAACTTCCAAATCTGGCACAAGGCCTTCTGCTCCATTTTTCAAATGACTCCTAACTCTTCATGCCTGTGCAGGCCTTCAGAGGTATTTCAGGAACTACCCTGAAAAATGAGAGTCTGGGGGTCCTGGAGAGAGAATGAGCTGGGGGGTATGGTTTGGGACTCAGCTCCTCACTTGGTTTGTTCTCCTTGCCCTTGGAGGTGATGGTGAGGGTGTGCACATACAGCCGTAGGTACCAGGGCACAGTGTCCAGCAGCAGCACGGGGAAGGCCCGGTATGGGTGGGTGTTGTACAGCAGTGTGCTCAGCTCCCCCTTCTGCAGCCCATAGCCGCTCACATACCGCTGGGCATGGAGGAAGGGCACTGGTGGGGCCTCTGCAGAGAAAAGTCAGCACCTGTTAGCTCTTAAAGACAAGGATTCAATGTTAAGCAGGGAGCAGATGGGGAAAAGTTCTGCCATTAGAACTAGAAAACCTGGGCTCTGGAATCATCCCTCTCGCCCCAGTCCCCAAGAGATGACAATGGGATTACTATTATCTACAAAGTGCTTATGCGCCCAACATAATGCCCCCTTCCAACCCAAACCAGGTGCTCTCAGGACTCCTGCTGGCTCCCTTGGTACTACTGCACAGGACTGGAAGAAATTGATGCTCCCTTGTCACATACACATTGTTTCTTGAATGCAGCGTCCTCTTTTTTACCATTCTATGTCTAGGCACATGGCACAAATTCAAAAATGCTTGTGAATATGTGAATGAACACCACATTTCATGTCAATTATCACATCCAATCCACTAGGTACTCCTGTCCCTGTTTTACAGTTGAATACAGGGTTAGAAACCTGCCCAAAGCCACACAGCTTGGAAGAGATGGAGTCAGAACAGGAACACATGATCCCAGAGATCTGGGTCTAAATGTGATTCTGTGTTTTTTTGTTTTGGGTACTAGGGATTGAACCCATGGGCACTTTACCACTGAGCTACATCCCCAGTCCTTTTTATTTTTGAGACGGGATCTCACTAAGTTGCTGAAGCAAGTCTCAAACTTGCAATCCTCCTGTCTCAGCCTCCTGGATTGCTATGATTACAGGAAGGTGCCACAATGCCCAGCAGCCCTATGACTTCTTAAAAATAATTACAAACTCATTAATTGTACAATGCTGCAGCATTTCCAACATGTAAATGTCATGCTTTGATCATGTCTACCTTCCACCTCTTTTCTTCCTTTCTCGGCCCACTCCCTGCCCTAAGATCTTCTAATAAAGATAAGACAGTGTGTTTCCCTAGGCCCTGGTGGCCTGCTCACGTGCCCACTCACCATTCTCTGGGGGTCTCTTCCACTTGAGCTGAAGGTTGAAGTTGCGGGAGCTATTGATCACGGCTGTGTCAAGCAAGTCATAGACAGCATAGGTCTTCCGGGTGCCGAGGACAATGTCTTGGTATGTGGTGGTAGGGGGTGGGTTCACCTCCAATGTCTCATTGTCCTGGGAATATAAAACCACAAAGGGCTGAGAAGCAAGCAGAGGGGCAGGCTGGCCCCCGGGGAAGAGGGGTGTGTGTGTAGTTGGAGACCTTGGTACCTGGTCGTCGTAGCTGGTGATGTCCACATAGACTCGGCTCTCTGAAGCCAGGGGGCAGGGCTCTGTGAGGGTTCGGGCAAACATCCGGAAGAGGGACCAGTCTGAGGAGCAGAAAGCAGGGCTGAGCAGGGCCCAGGCAAGGCGGGTCGCACAGATAAGGCAGGGTAGGGATGGGTGGGTGGAAGGAAGTGGCTAGGGCAGCTTACCTTTTTTCCCCTGCCCTGTGATGAAGGCGTCAAATACAACCGAAAGGGTCTGCCTCAGCTCCCAGGAGATGCTGGTACAGCGCGCATTCTACCACAGGGGCCAGATGGCAGCAGTGAGGGGCCTCACTCTCATCCCACCACACAGCCTCAAGGACTCTGAATGGACACAACCCTCATCTGTGCATGTGTCTTCACATCTATCGATCTGCTCCCATTCACTACTAAGCACTTGACCCTGAGCCAGACCCTGTGCTGACAGCTTTATGTGCATCCCTTTGATGAACTGTCACAGCAACCCAGGAGCTGATTCTCCTACCATTCTCACATAACAGGGAAACAGAATGATTCACTCAAGGTCATGCCAGCTGGCAAGGCACGGGCTAGCACTGCACTCACACAGCTTCTGTTCCTAACCACTATGCTCCATGGTAAAGATTTAGTGAGTACTCACCAGGCAACCACTCTGTTTCCTTGGTGCATGGACAATGCCCCACATAATTATCATTATCTGCCACTTACTTCTCATTCAGCCAGAGCCAGACAATGGGCCACATCTGTACCTACACCTTCTCTCAGAGCCCCCATATGGTGGTTACCCTCTTCCCCCATTGACTTACTCTGCAGACAGGGCGGATGTGCACTGCCTGGGAGTGGTAGCTGGTGTGGAACAAGCGATCAGCCTTCAGCAGCACAGAGAGGCCTGCCTAGACAAGGCGGGAAGAGATGAAAGGTCAGACCTGTATGGAGCACCTGGCATGTGGCACCCGTTCTCTTAAATGCCCCGTGGCTACCAGGCTGCCAACTCTGTCTCCTCTCTGGGGCTCCCATCCACACTAAGACCACTCCAGCCTCACCTTGGAACTACAGGGCAAGAGCTTCTTCCATGGGGTGAGGTTCTCAGTGCAGACCACCTCCCGCGGCAGCACAGCATATCGCAGAAAGTAGTGGTCAGTATCTGAGGGAAATAGAGACTGTAGGGGAGTATCTACAGGGGAGGCCTAAGGCCCTGCCCCTCAGGACCCATTCCAGAGACGGGGTCGACCACTCCTGCTCTCACCACTCTCTAGCACCACCATCCAAACAGTCTCACTTGGGGAAAAGACTCCCTTGACCCCTAGGAGGAAAGGCAATGTAGAGACAGAGACAGCACAGTCTCCCGAGGCCTGCACATCGGTGGGATTTAAGATCAAGCCCAGGCTGAGGAAGGAAGAAACTGCGGGGAAAGGAGGTTTGGGTTGAGGTACCAGGAAGAAGGACTGCAGGGGCTATCTCACCATTGGCCAGCCCCAGAGGTTTGAAGGAGGCTGTGGGAGTGACTGTGTTGGTGGAGTCGATGAAGTTGAGAGAGGCACAGAAGATTCCCGAGAGGACATTACTGAGCTCCTTCCAAGACTTATCCACACTGGATGGAGACACAAACCCAATCACTGTCCCAGGGCTGCCTTTGCCCCTCTCACAGAGCCTGCAGCAAGCTGCCAAATCCATGGTAAGAGGAGGCTGGATTCTCAACCACTAGACAGGCCAGATATTAGATTAAGAGCAACATCACTGCCCCTGCTCAACCCACTTTTTGGTCTCACCCTACCCTGCCCCTTCTTCCTCACTCTCCTCTGGACTGCCCTGCATCCCCATGAATCTCCGCTCAAGTAGATCTTCTTGCCTGGGACTGCCCTGCTCACTCTTCTCTGCCCCTCTTTCAGGTTCAGCGTCCTGGCCCCTCCTCCAGGAAGCCTTTCCTGCCTTCCTCAAGCACAGCCTCCTCTGTGCTGCTGCAGTTCTGAGCACCCAAGCCTACCCTTAGGTCCCTTCTGGGAGATGGCCTATTTATCAGTAGTATCTTGTCCTAAGTACAGTTTCCCCTCAAAATAGCAGTGTGGATTTGACAAGGACTAGTCTGGGTCATCTATGTACTTTCCACTACCATGCAGAGTGTTCAACTACTTCCAAGCAAACATCAGCACACTGATCCTCTGTAAGCTACCTGGTACCGAAAACTGGGAGGAAAACTCGGAGGCAGAGTATAGCTTTTACTACTTTTACTTCTACTTTCTTGCTTCTTTCTTCCTTCTTCTTTCTTCTGTCTTCTGTCTTCCTCAGGACCCTCGGCCTAACTCTGACCAGTCATTACTTCTTCTATCTGGTTTCTCTTCTGTAACCGCTCTGCCTACGTTCTGGCCGCTCTGATTCTTCTGACCGATCCGAGTGACTGCCCGACTGACTGAATTCTCCGTTCTCCTAACTCGGACCGCTTTCACCCGGTTATATACCTTCAGCTTTGCGGGTGCCTACAGGTGCGTCACATACATATCAGGTGGAACTTATGGCTTCCAGCTAGCTGCAACAGCCCTTCCTAATTAGGGCTCCTTCAATCTTCCCCAAGTGTACTCAGCCAGGCAAAGCAAGCGTCTGCCCTGTGAATACCAGGGGCAGGAAGGTAAGTCCTGGTCCTCTCCTCAGGTGGGAATTCTTATATCCAAAAGTCTCCATGAACAAGGAGAAAACACCATTCCTATTAAATTGGGTATCTTTTCTTATAGAAATATCAAGAGATTTATTCTCTAGATTAATAATTAAAAGCATAACATTCAATAAGCACTAGAATTCTAAACTTCAGCTCAATATTATAGGCAATTACAGACTGAGGGAGACAGTGACAACAGAGTAGACAGAAAACAAAGGCAAGGGAGCCAGAGTCCAGGCAAAAGCAAAAACCTTGGCAAATTTGTGTGTGTGTGTGTGGAGGGGGGGTGCTATCACTGCTTGCTCCTTATCAAAGATTGCTTTGGAGCCGGGTGTGGTGGCGCACGCCTGTAATCCTAGCACTTGGGAGGCTGAGGCAGGAGGATTGTGAGTTCAAAGCCAGCCTCCGCTATGGCGAGGCACTTAGCAACTCAGTGAGACCCTGTCTCTAATAAAATACAAAAAAGGGCTGGGGATGTGGCCCAGTGCTCTAGTGCCCGAGTTCAATCCCTGGTACCAAAAAAAAAAAAAAAAAAAAAAAAAAAAAAAAAAGATTGCTTTGGTGCTTTAGTGGGTTTTGTTTTGTTTTGTTTTGTTCTGTGGTGCTGAGGATTGAATCCAGGGCCTTGTGCATGCAAGGCAAGCACCTTACCAACTGGAGGTTTTTTTTTTTTTTTTTTTTTTGGTACCGGGGATTGAACTCAGGGGCACTCGACCACTGGGCCACATCCCCAGCCCGTTTTTTTTTGTATTTTATTAGAGACAGGGTCTCACTGAGTTGCTAAGTGCCTCACCATCACTGAGGCTGGCTTTGAACTCGCGATCCTCCTGCCTCAGCCTCCCTAGTGCTGGGATTACAGGCGTGCGCCACCACGCCCGGCCCAACTGGAGTTTTTTGATAATCTTTTGTTCAGTACTTTTCCATTGCTCCAATCCTTAAGCCTCAAATAAAGATCACAAACTTGAAGCCTGAAAGCTTTACCCAAACACACCATACCCATGCTTTATTCAATGTGCACAACACTGACCCACATAGCATTATTAAAAATTTTAAATTACTTTGTGATATTTAAATCTGTTGGTTTTCACATTAAATTCTGGTATCCCTTGAAAAATGAGTCTGACCACATTAAGCCTCTATTGCTACATGGAAACAAATCATAGGTGATAACTGATGGCTGTCCTTTTCAGATTGTCACACAAGCTCTTAGGTCTGCCACACTCTCTACCACTACTGCCCTAAAATTTGTTATCATATTTGCCCTAAAATTTGTAAATCATATTTTGATTTCTTAGAGTGGAATTATTATAAATATAAAAATATAATTATAATTATAAATCATTAATTATAAATCATAATTTATAATTATGATTTATAATTTTCATTCCTATGCTTCTACCAATTTTTTTTTTGGGGGGGGAGGTGCCAAGGATTGGACCCAAGAGTGCCTAACCACTGAGTCACATCCCCAGCCCTTGTTTATTTGTTTGGGTTTTTTGTTTTGTTTTGTTTTTGTTTTTGAGACAGAGTCTCACTAAATTGCTTAGGGCCTCTCAAAGTTGCTGAGGCTGACTCTGAACTTGCAATCTTCCTATCTCAGACTTCAGTGTCACTGAGATTACAGGCATGTGCCCCAGTGCCAGTCTTTATCAATGTTTTTAAACCTTTACTAACTTACTTATCTGTGTGGCCCATGCATAGTATGCAACTTCTGCAACAAAAAGGCTCTACTCTAAACAGAACTGCCACGGCAGTCATTATATGTGCCCATGTTCCCCCCTCCAAACAGCAATTCCTCTAATACAGAGATCTAGCATCCTGTAGGTCAATTCTAGCTCACATATTTGTTTTGTTTGGCCTTGATAGTACTTATTAATATTTTTAAAAATATGAACACCTGCCAGGCGTGGTGGCGCATGCCTGTAATCCCAGCACTTGGGAGGCTGAGGCAGGAGGATTGCGAGTTCAAAGCCAGCCTCAGCAATGGCGAGGCACTTAGCAACTCAGTGAGACACTGTCTCTAACAAAATACAAAAAAGGCTGGGGATGTGGCCCAGTGGTCAAGTGCCCCTAAGTTCAATCCCCAGTACCCCCTCAAAAAAAATATGAACACCTTTTAAAAAGGTGATCAGTTTGCCAGTTTTCTACAGCCTTACATCCAAAAAAGCACTATTTATTGCCTCTGTAGAGATATGTATGTGCTACCTCAGGTCTGAAAGTGTTAGGGGAAGAAAGTTTATTCAGCAAAGTAAAGCAGGCCACTCAAAGGTAAACCCGTTTGTTACTTCCAAAGCCAGCTCCAGCCCCATGAGTCGCTGTCCACTGGTGTTGTCCCCAAGGGCAGAGGCAGAATGAAAAAACATCTTTCCCTGCGACATTCGCTCCATGCTGTGCAATAGGACCCAAGCTAGACACTCACTCAGTGACAGTGTCTTGGAACCAGACCCAGAGCTCTGCACCTGATGGGGCTTGCAGGAAGGGTGGCCCCCAGTAGCGCGTTCTCCAAAAGCCTTGCGTGAATGACAGATGCAGCTCCCGCAGAGAATACTTGGAGATCAGCTGCCCCAGGGCTTTGGGGAAGAGCCGGTAATGAGACACTGAGGAAGAGAAAGCAGGTGAGTGGTGATCCCCCCCGCCTAATGTAGAGCCTTATCGGTGTGAATCATGCATAGGGCCCACACCCAGGGTCCAGAACCCCAACTAGGGATAAGCCCCGCTTCCCAATACGGCAGGTGCCACAGAAATCTTTCTCCGGTCAGATCTCACCCCCTCACCTCCTTCCCGCTGCAGCTCCGAATCCCAGCGTGTGCGGAACTGGAATGTAGCGGCTACATCCCCGGAAGGCAGCGGGGTGATGACGAGCTCCTCCCGCAGGCTGTCGCGTGGGGGCTCTGCATGGCCCCAATCGCCAGGCCCCAGGAGCAGCAGCACCAGCAAACAGAGCCGCACGGCCACCGCCATGCCTGGGGCTGCTTCCGCCTCCCAGCGGCGCCCGCTTCCAGGAAAGGCCGGCGTCCAATAGGAAGAGCGTATGAGGAGTGACTTCCGGTCCCGTCCCGGAAGCTGGGGTACGGTTGCCAAAGCTACCGCCCAGACGGGCCAAAGTGATTTCTTTATGGGCCGATGGGTCTTCGGGACGGAAAGGACGGAGCGGGAATGGGCAGGTGGCGGGACTAGGGGCTGGCTTGAGGACCCATCCACTTCGAGGTGTTTCCAGCCACCAGAAAGTGCTTAATAATACGGAGCGCGGCCACGGCCATTTGAAAAAGGTCAATTATTTCTGCTAGGTCATGCAGCTGGGCTTGCGCTGCCCTCGGCTTCAAATGTCTAGATTTGCTTGATCCAAAACTACCTCCTCGGAGGACAGTTTTCTTGCAAAATCCCAAGATAACTGGCCCTTTTATTATGAAACATTTCTAACATTCAGCAAAATTGAAAGAATGAGCACCTGTTTCCCCCTCACCTAGGCGACACTATTAACATTTTACCATTCTTGTAAATTTATCACATATCCTTCCAGAATCCATTAATCCATCTGGTCTTAGTGCTTTTTAAAGTAACCAGACATTAGTACATTTCTGTCTAAATAGTTAAGAATGCATATCATTAGCGAGTTCAGTATTCACATTTTTCTTTCTCCAGCCCTCCACCCCACCACCCCAAACACACACACACACACACACACACACACACACACACACGAATGGGAATGGGGATTGAAAGTCAGAGCCTCCAGCTAGCAGGGAAGCACTAGACCACTGAGCTATGTTCCCCAGCCTGCCATTACTTTTTTTTTTTTTTTTTTTTTTTTGGTACCGGGTATTGAACTCAGGGGCACTCGACCACTGGGCTACATCCCCAGCACTTTTTTTTTTTTTTTTTTTTTTTTTTGTATTTTTATTAGAGACAGGGTCTCACTGAGTTGCTAAGTGCCTCGCCATTGCTGAGGCTGGCTTTGAACTCTTGATCCTCCTGCCTCAGCCTCCCAAGTGCTGAGATTACAGACGTGTGCCACCATGCCCGGCTCATTACATTTTTCTTTTGATGTAAAACTCACCTACAGGGCCAGTGGCGGTGGGTGGCAGTGGGCAGCAGGGGTGGAGGGTGTGTGTGTATCTGGGTTGGTGGAATCAGTCTGCAATCCCAGTGACATGAGAGGCTGAAGCAGGAGGATGGAAAATTAGGAGCCAGCCTCAGCAATTTGGCCAGGCCCTGGAAACCCTATCTCTAAATAAATAAATAAATAAATAGATAGATAGATAAAACTGGGATGTAGATGCTTCCTCATCTGCAAAACGGAGAAATCTACTTTCAGAGTCATTGTTAAGATTAGAAATTATGTACATGCAGGATCTGGAATACAATAAGTGCGGCTGGGTTCAATCCCAAGAACCCAAACAAAACAAAAGGGCTCACATACAGTGAGATGTGCATGTCTGGAGTGCACATTGAGGGTTTTTTTTTTTGTTTGTTTTGGTGGTGCTGGGGATTGAACCAGGGGCCCTGTGCATGCAAGGCAAGCACTGTATCAACTGAGCTATGTCCCAAGCTCTCCCCCACCCCCTGGAGTTTTGACAAACACAACTGTGTAATCCTAACTCTGGTCCAAATACAGAATTTTTCCGCAAGGCCCAGAAAGTTGGCTAATGCCTATTCCCACACAATCCCTATCCTACATCACCTTCCAGAGGTAAACAATGTTGTGATTTTCTCCCCACAATAATCTGTTCTACAACTGAATATAAATGAAATTATCACATATATTTTTTGGGTAAAGATTTTTTTATGGGGTGAATGTTTTTGAGACTCATCCATGTTCTTGTATGTATCAGCAGATTTTACTTTTAATTGCTGTGCAGTGTTACATTGTATGAATAAGCCATAGTTTATCTATCTCCTGTTGATAGGCATCTGGGTTCTTTCAAGTTTGGGGATATTAGGAACCAGGTTATTGTGTATACATGTTGCTTTGTAGACATATGTTTATCATATCATTTGGGCAAATATTTACAAGCGGAAGTGTGGGTCAAAGAGGGGGAGTATGAGCTGGGCACACCTGTAATCCCAGCAGCTTGGGAGGCTTAGGCAGAAGGGTTGTGAGTTTGAAGCCAGCCTCAGTAACTTAGCAAGGCCCTAAGCAACTCAGTGAGGCCCTCTCTCTAAATAAAATACAAAAAAGGGCTGGGGATGTGGTTCAGTGATTAAGTGCCCCTGGATTCAATCTCTGGTACCAAAAAAAAAAAAAAAAAAAAAAAAAAGAATATGTTTAATTTTATAAGAGACTGTTGGGTTTGGCATGGTGACACATGTCTGAAATCCCAGCTACTTAGGATGCTGGGGGGGGGGGGGGGGGGGGGGGGGGGGGGGGGGGGGGGGGGGGGGTGGGGGGGGGGGGGGGGGGGGGGGGGGGGGGGGGGGGGGGGTGGGGGGGGGGGGGGGGGGGGGGGGGGGGGGGGGGGGGGGGGGGGGGGGGGGGGGGGGGTGGACAGGAACATTGGAAATTTGAGGCTAGTCTGGGCAACTTTGTGAGACTGTCTCAAAAATGAAAAGGGCTGCCAGGCACAGTGGGCCACACCTGTAATCTCAGTGGCTCAGGAGGCTAAGGCAGGAGGATCACAAGTTCAAAGCCAGCCTCTGGAATTTAGAGAGGCCATAAGTAACTCAGTGAGACCCTGTCTCTAAATAAAATATTAAAAAGGGCTGGGGATGCAGCTCAGTGGGGGTGGGGGGAGGTAGGGGGGAGAAAATAAAAGGGGAAACAAAGAAACTCAGATCTTTCTCCAAAATGTATCATTTTATTCTCCCACCAACAATATGAGAGAGTTCTGGTTGTTCCACATCCTGGTCAACATTTGGTGTTTTTAATTTTGGGGCTCTTTTAATTTTACCTATTTGGATATACATGTAGTATATCCATATGTCATTGTGGTTTTAATTTGTATTTCCCTGGTAACTAAGGATATTGGGCATCTATACACGTGCTTAATTACCATCCATGTAGCTTCTGTTGTGAAAGGGTCTGTTAAAAATCTTTTGTGCCCCAATCCACTTTTTTTTTTTTACTGGCCTGCCTTTTGGTGTTTGTGTCTGTGGGGGGCACTGGACATTGAACACAGGGGCGCTCTGCCGCAGAGCCACATTTCCAAACTTTTTATTTTTTTTATTTTTTATTTTGGGACAGGGTGTCACTAAATAGCAGAGTCTGGCCTCAAACTTGTGATCCTCCTGCCTCAGCCTCCTGAGTGACTGGGATTACAGGTGTGCCCCACCATGCCTGGCTTTGTTTTTCTTTTTATTGTTGAGTTGTAGGAGTTCCAATTCCTCCTTGGAATTTAACATGCCCTATGGGGAACATATTTGTGAAGGATTTTGTAAATGGTCTCTAAATGTTTCCACAAAGCCCAGAAAGTTGGCTAATGCCAACTATATTTTCTACCAAGATCCAAATTTGATATCTGACAAGTCTTCCAAGATATACCCCAACTAAGGAGGAAGGAAGTGTCAAAAAGATGTCTTTATCTCATGCCCTCATTCTGCCTGCATCTAGTGTTCCTGGAATAGTAGGAAAGCCAAATCCCCACCAGCCTTTAATCCATATGAGTATTACTTTCTCATCTGCAAAATGGAGTCATTGTTAGGTTAGAAATTATGTACATGTAGGATCTGGAATGTAATAAGTGACTAATAATACCATTTTCTTAAGCAACCCTATCAGGTAGGTATTATCTCCATTTTGATTGCAGTGAGTGGTGGAACCAGAGTCTACATTACCAACTTCAAAATAACTTTTTTTTTTAAAGGCAGCTGCCATCATTGATAATGATTATTTTGTATTTCTATGCTTTACTGTTTCTTTTTTGAAATGACCTGTCCCCATCATTCACAACACAGCCACCTCCAGTGAAGACTTCTCCCTCTAGTGGGCTACAGTTCTTGGGGCTACAGTTCTGCTCTAGCAATCATCACCTTGTATTCCACAGTCTGTGGCCATATCTACTCCCAGAAGAGCTCTTGGTCACCTTAGTATTTTGGTTGCCTCTGCAAGTGACTAGCACCCAGCAGCTACACTTAATACTGAATGAACAAAGGAGCAAGACAACATCCCAACAATCCTGTCTCGTCCCCACATTGCCATGCTGTTTCCAGAGTCAAGTTGTCCCGAGGATTGCTACAGTGAGCTTTCAAGGGAATCTTCTGAGCTGTAGTCCCTCGTATTTCCTCCAAAATATAGAGTTCTATGACCATGACTTGTCTTCTTCCCTCCTCTCCAGAGTCTGTCAGGATGTCCACCCAGTAATAAGTCTAAGCAACAGAAAGAAGCCACACTGTGGCCTAGAGACTGAAAGCTAGGCTTCTTGACTTGGAGTTGGCTCCAAATCATCCATCTCCAAGGGCACTTTGTGGCCTTAAAAAAAGAGTCAGCTGGAGATGATGCCTCTGAAGGCCAGCCAACTGGCTGTGGTTTGGCAGGAGGAGAGGTCATTGTCTCAACCAGGAAGTGGTCCTGTGGTCTCAGTTGACCCTAGGCTTTTCCAGACAGAGCCTGGGCTCATAGTAGCTGAAATGAAGTCTTCCCATGGACTCACAAACAATTCTGCTCCTCAAGAGGGCTGCAGCTCTCTCTCCAGTCAGGCTCCCTGTCCCAAACCCCACAATCTTAGCATTGTGTGCCTGGGCTACTAAGAAATTTATTGGCATGTCGACAGCCACCAAACCAGTATGGTTTCCCATCATTCACCGTGGAGGGGAAGGGGTTGATTCCAGATCTGGGAAGTCCTGCATATCCACAGCCCAAGAGAAGGCTTGGCCAGTCAGACAGGAGGTAGAGCCTTGCTAAAGAAAGGGTCAGGACGTGAGAATGCACCAGAGGACAAAGACCATGTCTTCTGAGTCCAGGAAAGTCATAAGCAACCCAGAAAAATCCCCAAGGTTATTATGAGACTGGGCCTTGGCCCAGTTTAGTGAATGATCTCAACATGGACCCAGAGACTTTTGGACAAAAAGGTATTCATTCCACAAGCTTCCTAGAGACAGGGAAAGGCTAATGGACATGCCTACATCCCTGGAGCTCCCACGAGTTTCTATCTTTAGGAAAAGCACTTAAGAATGGTCATTTACAATGGCCTCCTGAAGGGGTAGAAGCAGGATGAGATCATAGGAAGATGGAGGCCCTGTCACTCAGACTGGGAAACACAAAGAACTTCAGGATTTTAGGCTGAAGGTCACTGATCCATGGGTGGTGTTTGATATATGAAGGGAAGTGGAATGAGTTTTTAAAATGTGGGACATGAGCTGATGTTCCTTAAGGCCGGGTCCCCCTTTCACTCGACACTCCCTGGGCAAGTTCATTCTTACCCCCGGCTTCACTTACCACCTGCACACTGGTAACTTATCTATTTATTCTTCCAGCCCAATCCACTCACCCAAATTCCACATTCATGGGTCCAGGTTCCCACTCAACATGTCTAAAACAAGTTTATAACCTTCTTCCCAAACATGGTTCTCTCTAAGACTCCCTTCTTGGTAAAGAGCACTCCAAACCATCCTGACACAGGAGGTAGAAATAATGGTGGCACTTTTAACTCCTTCTCTCATACTCACCCTGTAAATTTTTGGAATTTTCCCCCTGAATCTTCCTTCATTCCACTTTTCTCCACCCTAGTGCCTTATCTCTTGGCTAGATGGCTGTGATCACCTTCTGGTTTCCAGGGATTACCTCTGAACTCCTCAAATCTTTACTCCACCAAGGACCTTCCAGCTATTCTTTCCTCATTTATTCCTATTCTTCAAACAGATCTTAGCTCAAGTGCCACTTCCTCAAGGGAAACACCCTGGGGACCTCTCCAAATAGGCCAACTCCTTCCTAGAACTAGTCAGTTAACAATTTTACATTTGGGCCCCCCAGACAATAGCTTCATGACAGCAGGGACTATGTGCACCCAACTGCCCCCACCCCCCACCACATCTACAAGGTCATGCTCTGTGTCTTGCACATGCTAAATCCCAATAGTTAATATCTGTTCAATGAATAACGTCACTTGTTTACACCCCAATTCAACCCAAGTAAGCTAATCATCACCAGTCTTTTGGGCCACCACTCTCTGGCACACAGGTTGCTATGTTATTTATCTGTCTTGAGACTGTTCTCCAGTACCCTTTATACTGCAGTCAGAATTAGTTTTAAATATGCAAATCCAGCCACTTATAATACTTCATTACTCCCAATAAAGTTCAAACTCTTAACATGTTAACTGCTAATTACCTACCCAATGACTACTGTCCTCTTGTTCCTTAGTAACAAAACCCTGATTCTGTCAAGAGAGCAGAGTCCCTATCAAAGGACTATTCCAGCTCCCCAGTGCCAGGATACTTCTCAGGGATGACAGGTGGCACAAACATCAGATGTTCTGGTAATTTAGGGACTTGAAAGGGTTATTGTCTTCCCCAAACCCAGAATTTCCTTTCTTTTAGATAATGCTGTGTCCTTGTCTATAAAATGTCCACAAATGAAACATTTCCTGTGTTACCAAGTTCTGGCCAATGAGATGAAAGTAGATATGATTGCTCAGAACTTCCAAAAATCCTTCATAAAAGCCGGGCGCGGTGGCGCACGCCTGTAATCCCAGCACTTTGGGAGGCTGAGGCAGGAGGATCGCGAGTTCAAAGCCAGCCTCAGCAATGGTGAGGCACTTAGCAACTCAGTGAGACCCTGTCTCTAAATAAAATACAAAAAAGGACTGGGGATGTGGCCCAGTGGTCGAGTGCCCCTGAGTTCAATCCCCAGTACCACAAAAAAAAAAAAAAAAAAAAAAAAAAAAATCCTTCATAAAGTGAGAGAAGACATCAGGCTATGCCCTCATTATATCCCATTTCTTCTGCTGTCAGTTTCAAAGTCATGATGGCTGGGGCTTTGGCAGCCATCCTAGACATGAAGTATCTGTAAGAATGCAAATCATGTGTCCTGAATGGTTGAGCAAAAAACCAAAAAGGAGCCCAGTTCTCAGTGACTATAGAGCTTCCATACAACTATAGCCTGCATTTTTGGACTTCTTTTATATGAAATATATTTGTATCTTAAGTCATGATCTTTTACTAGCAGTCAAATTGAAACCTAGTACAGGCTTCAAAGCACCTGACCTTTATCAATCTCCCCCCACCCAGTACTGGGGATTAAACCCAGAAGTGCTCTACTACTAAACTATATATATATCCCTAGCCCTTTGTTTTTTTTTTTTTTGTACCAGGAATTGAACTCAGGGGCACTCGACCACTGGGCCACATCCCCAGCCCTTTCTTTCTTTCTTTTTTTTTTTTTTTTTTTTTGGTACCGGTGATTGAACTCAGGAGCAATCGGCCACTGGGCCACATCCCCAGCCCTTTTTTGTATTTTATTAGAGACAGAGTCTCACTGAGTTGCTAAGTGCCTCACCATTGCTGAGGCTGGCTTTGAACTCGCGATCCTCCTGCCTCAGCCTCCCAAGTGCTGGGATTACAGGCGTGCGCCACCGCGCCCAGCCCCAGCCCTTTCTTGTATTTTATTAGAGACAGGGTCTCACTGAGTTGCTAAGTGCCTCGCCATTGCTGAGGCTGGCTTTGAACTCGTGATCCTCCTGCCTCGGCCTCCCAAGTGGTAGGATTACAGGCGTGCGCCACCGCGCCCAGCTCCTTTGTATTTTTTGAAAGAGGGCCTAAGTTGCCCAGTCTGGCCTCAAACTTGAAATCTTCCTGCCTCAGCATCTCAAGCTGGGATTACAGGCACACACACGACACAACTGGCACCTTTGTCAATCTTACCTTTCCCTTTATGTCTTCAAATCCAACCCCTTTTCAGTCCATCAAGGCTATATTCTCCCCATCTAAAGTCTTTACAAGCTGCTCCTGCTGCCTGCCTGGCCCTTGCCCCTGCCTGGCCTGGTTAACTCCTAATCACCATTCAGATCTCTGCTAAAAACATCAACTCTTCAATTATCATCCAAGTTAGGTTAAAATGCTCCTATTTTCTGTTACCAGAGTAGTACTTCAGCTTGCTACTTATTACACTATGAATTTTCCCTTCTGTGTCCACAAAGGCAGAGATATAGCTTGTCTTGTCCAGAACTGCATTCCACACACCCAGCAGGTTTTCAATCAGTATTTCTTTTAAAAAATGGAGTCACCAGGCACAGTGGCGCATGCCTGTAATCCCAGCAGCTCAGGAAGTGGAGGCAGGAGGATTGCGGGTTCAAAGCCAGCCTCAAAAATTTAGGGAGGCGCTAAGCAACTCAGTGAGATCCTGTCTCTAAATAAAATACAAAATAGGGCTGGGGACGTGGCTCAGTGGTTGAATACCCCTCAGTTCAATCCCCAGTACACACACACACACACAAAAAAAAAATGGAGTCAGTGAGTGATGGGGATACAGCTGTTAGTGAGAAAGTAAAGATATACAGTGGGCTGGATATCTCTGTGACGTGAAAAATGAAGTGGAATGGTTGGTATATTTTTTTTTGTTTATTATTTATGCTGTGTCTTGTTCCAAAAAGGATGTAAGGAGGCAGGATAGCTGGCATACCACCTCATACGGAGTGCTAAGGAGTTCACGTCCACTTAGAGACACTGGTTTGGGAGGCTCTACTGGAAGACTACAGGATGATTTGAGGGAGGGAGGAGTGCTAAGAAAAGCAATGGAATCTTGTCCTTCCTCATCTTCCGACTCCCCACTTACAAGTCCTACCTCAGAAGTAAGCCAAAAACTGGTGGAAGGGTTGCAGCAGGAAAAGGTTAGCAGAAAAGCAAGAAAGGTTAATGCTCAGAGAGGTACACTATCCCACCATCCTCCCCTCCCTTTGGTGCTGACTGTAAGCAAAGTGTGTGATCTTCTCCTGAAGGGCTCTGGCTGGGCCTAGGGTCCCACTTGGAGAATAGCCAGCTTGGTCAGTCTGCAGGAGGGGCCCACTGCTAGCTGCAGGTTCCAGGCTCTGCTCCTCCATCACCCCCATCCTCCTCCTCATCAGACTGTGCCAAGGGTGTAGCTGCTCCACCATCACTTGGATTTGGACTATGCAGGTTGGTGGAAGAGTCAGAAGACAAGGAGGAGGTCCGGGATGTAGTCCTGTCTGGCACAGGCAATGGCAGGCTCAGCTCCTCTATATGGTCATCCACCCCTGCCCAGAGAGAAGAGCTGGTTAGAGCTACAAATGGTTTCAGAGGACTCTTAAGAGCTATCTGGCCAGAGAAACTGAACCCCAGAGAGGGCAGTTACTTGTCCAAAATCATCTGCCAGTCCAGTGAAGAACCAGGATTAGGACCTCCATCTCCTGGCTCCCAGCTCCTTCCACACCATTACACCATGTCTCGGCTTGAGTCAGGTCAGTTAATGTAAGAGTTCAAGTTCTACGTACATCATTCACTTTCTGCTGAAGAGCTTTGGACAAGTCACTTTCCCTCCCAAGGACTCTGCTCTTCCTATGTAAAAAAAAAAAAAAATGGATATCTACATTCCCAAAGGGTTTTGAGAATAAAACCTAAGAATGCTTAAACAATACCTGGTATAGTAGGCCATCAAGGAACAGTAGCAGTTTTTAAATAAGAGAGTATTTTACAGTTAAGCATATAGGCTGTGGAGTCAGGTGGTAGTTTGACTCTGGCCTTTCCACTTTCTGGCTACAGTGTAACTGAACTTCTCTGAGCCTTATTTCCTTCTTATAAAATGGAATTTTATATTGCCAGGTGCAGTGGCTCATGCCTGAAAGCAGCTAGGGAGGCTGAGGTAGGAAGATGAGGAGTTCAAAGCCAGCCTCAGCAACTTCCCGAGGCCCTAAGCAACCTGTGAGACCCTGTCACTAAATAAAATATAAAAAGGGCTAGGGATGTGGCTCAGTGGGTTAAGCACGCCTGGTTTCATTCCCTAATATTCTGCCCCGCCCCCACCCCCACCCCCACCCCCAATGGAGACTACTTCCATTCTTCTGGGGACTAAAAAAAGAAAGAAAAAAAAATATGGAGATTATATATCTGCTCTGACAGAAAAATTTTTTTTTTTTTTTTTTTTTTTTTTTGTACCAGGCATTGAACTCAAGGGCACTCGACCACTAGGCCACATCCCCAGCCCTTTTTTTGTATTTTATTTAGAAACAGGGTCTCACTGAGTTGCTAAGTGCCTCGCCACTGCTGAGGCTGGCTTTGAACTCGTGATCCTCCTGCCTCAGCCTCCCAAGTGCTGGGATCACAGGTGTACACCACTGAACCCAGCTCCTGACAGGAAATTTTAAGTACTGAAATAACATATATACATAAAGGACTTTAGCACAGTAGTAGGAACCTAGTAAAGTGCTCAGTAAATAATGTGACTAAAATCACTGATCTAATTAAAAAATTATATTTTACATTATTTTTATTGCAGTTATTACATTAGTTTCATAAATGCAAAATTAAGAAGGCTAAGGAGGTTGGCCAATCCTAGAATTTTGGCCTAGGAATCTATGACCCAGTTCCCCCTCAGGGTCAACTTCCTTAAAATCAGAACTGAAAGCTGTTTCACTGGCAGACACCCACTTCCAGCCCCTGCTTGAATTCTTCCCCAGTTCAGCCTTGCAGCCTCGACATTCAGCTCAGGTAAACCGGTGCCCAAGTCCCCAAAGCAGAGAGGCATACCAGAAGTCTGGGGCGTTGGTGGAGGATCTTCACAAGGCAAGAACACATCTGTTCCATCCTGATCCCCGAGATCAATAAGTTCTACTTGCTCCAGTGTGTCTACATTCACTTCCATGGATGAGATACTACCTATGGGGGCTATGGACCAAAAAGGGGATAAATCAGGAGGACCTAGGATGAAGCTGATAGGATGTTCAGAGTTCCCCATCAGACACCAAGTTAGAAGTTCATCCAGCTAAGAAAACAAGAGGCAGGTGGACCCAGAGATGCAGGACCCCCAGGACACCCTCCCTACCCTACCCCAATCCTACACCTCAGGACATGGAACTTACGCCTCTGTGACTCGAGATGCAGGTGGGACAGAGGAAAGACAAATTCTGTCTCTGGCTGTAAAATGTCCTCGAAGAATTTCTGCCTCTCCCGAAGGCGGAGCTGTTGCCGCTCCAGGGCTGCCCGAGGATTTGGGTCCATGTCAGCCCCTGCAAAAAAAAAGAAGCAAGACAAGTACAGCTGTGAAATTGAGAAAAATGACAGTGGGACCTGGGCCTAGGGAGCCCTACAGCAGCCAGCATCCCAGCAGTGGGGTTTCTGGTTCTGGCCAGACACCTCTGGCCTCAGCTACCTCTTTCCCCTGCTCTGAAACAAAGTCCATCCCACAAGCTTCAAGTCCTATGCAGAGGCAGGGCTTGCCCCGGCTCTACAAAGGGGATGCCAGTTCCAGGCACCAGAAAAGATTCTCTGTATTCAGGGAAGACAGCCAAAGGCCAATTCTCATATTATGCCCTTCTAAGAGGGTTGGGGAGGCTGGTCCAGCACAAATGATACTTTCTCCACTTACTAGACCCTTTCCTTCAGAAGGCCAGGGAAGAGGATAGGGTGGAGATGGTAGGGAAAAGGTCCTCTTCCACTAGTGCAACCCCCTCCTTTCTCCCCTCTTTACTTACACACACACACACACACACACACACACCATCCCCATCACCTCCAAACTCTTGCTTTGAAGTCACCTGTCTTTCAGACTTGAATGCCCTAAGGAAAACATCTTTCGCAGTCTCTCCATCTGAAAAGGTATAGTGGTCACACCTTCCTGAAACACAAGAAGGTGAGCTACTTCGAGAACCACCATCTTTTCTCTGAACTCCAACAGTTCTTTATTTGTTCCCCTCTTCTGACACATCTCACCATCTTATCTCCCTACTGGTCAATGAGTACGAATTGGAAAGGCAGGTCGTGGATCCAATTCAGGCCAAGCCTCTTGACTTCCAGTGCTGAGAGCTTTCCAGAACACCAAAAGTTCCAGGCCAGCCCAGGCCCTGTGCATTCACTTCCATTCGTTCAATCTCATTCCTGGCATTCTGCTCTGAACCCATCACCAGAGGAGGGTAATTTCTAGCTTGAGGACCAGATCCTCATCCTCCACAGACCGCCTCATCTGGATTCAGCCTATTCCAGGCCCGGGGCCGGCACAACAGGCACTGAGGGCGGATCAAGACGGACCTAAGCCCGAGCGGGCCAGGCAGTGCGGGGAGCCAGTGTGGCCGCGAGCTGGCCACGGAGAAGGGAGGGCGCTGACGCGATTCCTGGGAAAAGCTCTTAGAGCTGCCGCCCAGGTCACAAAGCTAAAAATATCCACGGCCCCTGGGGCCGTCTGCGATCGCAGGGGGGAAGGGGAGGAGAAACCTAGGGGTAGCTGACGGGGACCAGGGGCTCCCGGACGCCCCTCTCTTTCCCCTCCCCCTGACCCCACTGGTTTCACCAGATTGAAGGGGCTGCCCACCTGGGGCCACAGAGTCGTGACTGGAGCAAGGGAGTTGTTTACGCGACCACAGGTGCTGGGGAAAGAGTGAAGAGATTTGGGGGCAGGAGTTGCCAGGGGGACCAGGCAGGAGGCAGTGAAATGGAGAACTCCCTCTCTGTCTCAGCCCCACCCGCACTAGAGTAAGCAAGAGAAAAAGAATTCCCAAAAAAGGGACACGCCGCGTCCGCGGGGGGAAGGGAGGGGTCAGAGGAGGACGCTACCCACCCCCGGCACTTCCAGTGGTGCTCGGGTCTCCTCCGTTGTCCCCGGAGTCACCTGCGCCCACCGCCGCCGGAGCCCCCTACCTGCAGCGCCCGGCGCCCCCGCTGACTCAGTCTGTCCGCTCCAGCTAGGCGGCGGCGGCGGGGGCGTGGGAGCAAGCCGCGCCGGCCGGGGTGGGGCTGTGCCTCCGGGTCTCCCCCGGGACCGACGGCCCTGGGAGCCGGGAACGAGGAAGAGGCGGGAGGCGGAAGTGGGGGAGGGGCGGCGGCGGGCACACTCGCTCCGCGCTCGCCCGGCGGCCGGAGGCAGCTCTGTTGAGCGCGACTACTCGTACTTGCAGGGCCGGCAAAAAGTTACCGGCACGCATCCTTCCTCCCTCCTATCAGCCGCACTCCTCCGCGCACCACCTCGCCACCGACGCCGCGCGCGGGTCTGCGCCAGCTGCGCTGCACTTGCGGCGCCC
Organism: Tamias sibiricus; assembly: GCA_025594165.1. NCBI lineage: Eukaryota > Metazoa > Chordata > Mammalia > Rodentia > Sciuridae > Tamias > Tamias sibiricus. Next base: position 166,217,861 of record CM046659.1, read on the forward strand.
CCGCCCAACGCAGACCCGCTGCGGGCACCCGCGCCGGCTCCCTGCCCACGCATCTTGTGCTCTCCGACTCCCGTGCAGCGCCCACGCAACCACTAAGCGCACGCACCGGCTCCCAACTCGCGGCACCCTCGGCCGCACTTGCCACGCTTATGCGCGCACTTGTCGAGAAGGCGCACGTTGGAGAAGGGAGGATGGGGACCTGCGGCGGGGAGGAGGGGCACTGACCCTGTGCAGCCTAGCGAGGCAGGTGCGTAGCAGAGGACAAGCCCCTGACCCGGGAATTCACTCTGCTGCCCCCAATTCCTGGCTTCCGGAGAAGACAGAGCCGCCGCCCAAGCTGCCAGCGCATTGGGTGGGGTGGACCCGGGATCGGGCGGATCAGGCCTGGAGGGGTGAGCAGCTGTGCCGCGCCCCTAGACGCCGGCAAGGGGCCAACACCTCCTCGGTGCTAAAGGGGGTGCTGGACCTCCGGTTTGGCAGGAATGGAGGTGCCAGGAGGAAACTGCGGGCGGAGGAAAAATGCTTTCCCCCTTCGCAGCACATCCTGGCTCAGAGGAGTGCTAGCAGTATCCAATCTAGCAGCTCCTGGACCAAGACTGTGTTCCCATTTCCTTCCTCCTGCTTTGGCACCCATTCTCTTGTCGCCTGAGCTCCGGAGCAGTGATGGGGACCGGCCAGCGGGGCTGTGTGTGAGGAGGTGTGCGTCCGAGATGACTCTGGGTTGGTGGTCACTCGATAATTCATTCAACAAACAAGAGAAAACTGGCTAGCAACTAGTAGTTCCTAGCACCTCCCTCTCGCTCACCGCCCACATTAAAATGCACCTCCATTTCCTGTCGAATCTCTTTCCTAAGTAACTTTCCAATCCACCATTCCTCTCAGTTTCCACCACCCTCTCTTGCTTGGCCCTCCACTCTAGTAGCTTTTATCTATTTTTTCTATGCTTGCTTTGGCCCTGTCACACTCCATTCCCCACACAACAGTCAGCTGTCACTTCAGAGCACAAGGATGTTGTGCCACCCCCAGCTCAAATCCCCTCGATTGTTAGACCAAAATCCAGGCACGGAGTCTTAAGAAATGAGTTCAACCAACAGAAAGGGAAAAGGGCAAGTGTAAAGAGATGGCCGGAAGTGTGCAAAATCATATCATATTCAGGTTTCCCTGTCAGGGGAATAGCGGTGCTACAAATACTAAGTTACTGACTCTTCTATTATGTTTTGGGACCTCCAAACAACCCTGTGATATAAATACAGCAAGCCGCTTTCCCACTAGTCTTCCAGAGTGGAAATTAGTTTGTGGGAGGCAGCAAATGAAGTGGTTAAGAGCACCAGCACTGTAGTCAGACCCTTTTGGGTTGTAAACCTACTGCAGTCTCTGTCCAGCTGGGTAAGCATTTAACTTCTCTGATCCTTGATTTTCTTGCCTATGAACCAGGAATAATTAAGCCCTACCTTTTATGAGATGATTCATACAAAATGCACAGTACAGGACTAGGACACTTCAGAGATGCTCAATAAACCTTAGCTGTTTTGATTGTAATAGGTTCTGGGAAAGGAGAGGAACTGCTCTCTGCCACCAATTTCTGAAATTATAGAAAGGGAGTCCAAACTAGCACTGCTTCAAAGCTTAGTATGTAGCCGGTCGTGGTGGCTCACGCCTGTAATCCCAGCACTTTGGGAGGCTGAGGCAGGAGGATCGCGAGTTCAAAGCCAGCCTCAGCAATGGCGAGGCACTTAGCAACTCAGTGAGACCCTGTCTCTAATAAAAACACAAAAAAGGGCTGGGGATGTGGCCCAGTGGTCAAGTGCCCCTGAGTTCAATCCCCAGTACAAAAAAAAAAAAAAAAAAAAAAAAAAAAAAGCTTAGTATGTGCCCGTCACTATTATGAGTGCTTACATATGTTAACTCTCTTAACACTCCTATGAGGTAATTGCTATCATTACTTCCACTTTACTAGTACAGAAACTGAGATACAGGGAGGTAAAGGAACGTGTTCAGGGTCCTACAGCTCATCAGTGATGGAGCTGGAATTTCAACCCAGGTAAGCTGCCTCCAGAGACTGCTTGTAACCACTAGCCCAGCCTATTACCTTTTTACCCTGCTGTAATTTTTATCTTCCAAGAAATATTTTAATAACTTTGATTCCTGTTTCTCATTAATGGATAGATAATGAGATATTTGGTCCATTTTCTAGCACAGAAGAATGGGGTCAAGCCAGGAGTACAGTAGATGGAGCTCAGCTCCCAAAGTCACCTTTCCCATGTTTCCCCTGGGAACAGGACTCCATGGATTATTTTGAACTCAAGATGATGAAAGATCAGGAACCTCCGTTCCTTCTCTTTGTCAGTTGTTTGCCACAAGAATAGTCAGAGGCAGGGGGCATCCAAGCTGAAAGTAATTCAGGCTGCTAAGCTGGAAGTGCGTCTCTTAAGAGAAAGACCCAGGCAGAGGGCCAGGAGCTGGTGGCCAAAGGAGTTGAAAAGAGCAGAAGAGTAGATGGCTTGATACTTCTGGCTTCCATCCAGGATGCAGAAAGCTGGGAAGATCATTGTTAACACACTAATAACAATCGTTAAGAAGCGTTGAGTAATCTACAAAATCATAACTGCTGTCTAAACCATCAGAGTTGAGGTTGCAGAGTGAATGATTAACTTGAATTTCAAAGAGGAACAGGAGCCTCCAAGAAGAGATGGGATGTAGACATTGGATCCTAGTAAAGCAGGAGGAGTTGAAGTCTCTATGCAAGAGGGTAAGAAGAGTTCACTAACATTTTCACTGAATTGCTAAATGCCCACTTAGCCCATTGTGGCTAACTTGAAAGCAAAGAACCCGTGGGAGCTGCAGACAATGAAATAATGAAAGAAACAACAAAACCCAAACTTAATTCAACTCCTCACAAGACTGATTCAATTCCTCACACTAATGGCCCAACAGAAGAGACAGGACAATTTCCAGGCATAAATAATGCCATACCCAACTGCACTCAGTCTTTACTGTTCTACATACTGTATGTCCAGAAATCAGTCAAGAAATCACTACATATATACACATTAAAAAAACAAAAAATCGGGCTGGGGTTGTGGCTCAGCGGTAGAGTGCTCGCCTAGCACGTGCGCGGCCCGGGTTCGATTCTCAGCACCACGTACAAATAAAAAACCCATTGTGTACAACTAAAGCAAATAAATAAATATCAAAAACAAAAACAAAAAATCTCAGAGCTGTGGCTGTGGCTCAGTGGTGGAGTGCTTGCCTACCATGTGTGAGGCACTGGGTTCAATCCTTAGCACCACACACACAAAAAAATAAATAAATAAACAAACAAAAATAAAGGCACGTTGTCCATCCACAACTACAACTACAAAAACAAAATGAACAAACAAAAAAACCTCAGCTGGGCGCGGTGGCGCACGCCTGTAATGCCAGCACTTGGGAGGCTGAGGCAGGACGATTGCGAGTTCAAAGCCAGCCTCAGCAATGGTGAGGCACTTAGCAACTCAGTGAGACCCTGACTCTAATAAAATACAAAAAAGGGCTGGGGATGTGGCCCAGTGGTTGAGTGCCCCTGAGTTCAATCCCCGGTACCAAAAGAAAAAAAAAAAAAAAAACCTCCTGTCAGACAAAGCAATCAGCAGGACCAGATGCAAAACCCAGATATTGTAGTTACCTGACAGAGAATGTAAGATTATATCTACCTAACAGTAGACAACATAAATAAACAGAAGAGGAATTTTAGCAGAGATATGGAAAGGAGTCATGTGGCACATGCCTGTAATCCCAGTGGCTTGGGGGTCTGAGGCAGGAGGATCAGGTCAGTCCCAGCAATTTAGTGAGGCCCTAAGCCTCTTAAAGAGATCCTGACTCAAATAAAAAGTATTGGGGATGTAGCTCAGTGGTAAAGTGTCCCTGGGTTCAATCCCCAGTACCAAAGAGGGGGAAAAAAGAGTTATATGGCAATGATAGAAATAAACCCACAGGAATACACATACCCCAGAGGTTTGAAGAACACTTTTGACAGACTGGTCAGTAAACTCAACAGAGCTAAGGAAAGAACTGGTTAACTTGAAGACAGATCAAAACAGAAGACTGAGGCTGAAACAGAAAGAGAAAAGTGAAACCAAACCAGACATAACTCCAAGAGCTAAAATGTAATTCTGATTCCAGAAGAAGAGACAGAGAAAAAAATATGTATGTAGGTATAATAACCAGTAATTTTCCAAAAATAATGAAAGACACCAAGCCATAGAGCTAAGAATCTCTAAGAATCCAAAAAAGAGTAAATACCAACAAGACAGTCAGGGACCACTATAGGGACAAAGGGCAAATGTACTACTGAGCTTTGGCTCATAGCCAAGTGGAAAATTTTAAGGAGATACACTTTTTTCGATAAACAATAACAGAAAATTCATTACCAGCAAATCAGCACTAGAAGAAATAGTAAAGAAAGTTCTGTAGACAGAAGGAATATGGTATCAGAGAGTAAACTGGATCTAAATAAAGAAGTGGAGGTCCTTGTAAATGAGTAAAGGTAAATATAAGAGAGATTTTTCTCATTTTTAATCACCTTAAAAGATAATTGCTTGTCTTAAGCAAAAGAACAGCAAGGCATGGGCTGGGGTTGTGGCTCAATGGCAGAGCGCTTGCCTCACACGTGTGAGGCACTGGGTTCAATCCTCAGCTCTACATAAAAATCAATAAAAATATTGTGTCCATGTATAACTAAAAAATATTTTTAAAAGAATAGCAAGGGGGGCTGGGGTTGTGGCTTAGCGGTAGAGCACTTGCCTAGCACGTGCGCGGCCCGGGTTTGATCCCCCAGCACCACGTAAAAATAAACGCATGGTGTACAACTAAAGCAAATAAATAAATATTTTTAAAAAAAAAGAATAGCAAGGCATTGTGGGTTTATAGCACATATATTGTAAAAGTAAAATGTATGGCCAAATCAATATAAAAATGATACATCTGAGAATTGGAAATATGCTGTTTAAGAGTCCTTATCCTACATAAGAAGTGGTATAATATTACTTGAAGATAAACTGATTAAAGATATATATTATAGCTAGGCACAGTGGCACTCTCCTGTAATCTCAGTGACTTAGAAGGCTGAGGCAAGAGATTCTAAAGTTTGAGGCCAGCCTCAGCAACTCAATTAGAACCTGTCTTAAAAAAATATGTATTTTATACATAAGTACATATATATAGGTATGCTTATGTACATATATATAGGTATATGTGATAATTGCAAGGGTGACCACTAAAATATTTTAAAAAGTCTTAAGTAATAAGCCAATGATGAACAGATAACATAGAATCACAAAAATGTTAAAGTGGGTAATCATGTGAGGGATGGACATGTTAATTGCTTCACTATAGTAACCATTTTACTAAGTTACATACCTTAAGTATATACACAATAAAATTTATTTCAAAAAAATTAATGACTGTGAAAAAATAAGTAATTATATAAATAATTGTTAAATAATAATAAATGTTGAGAGGCATTCTATCTGGGCCTCTTGTGTTCAGTGTGTCTAGCTGAATATGTTGAGATGCCAAGGTCATCTTTTTCACCTGGGTCCTTGCTCAAAACTGTATAATACAGCTGGAAATTTTGTGAGATGAGATAATGTCTTTCTTAGACCAAGGAAGGCTTGCTTCTGACTTGGCAAGAAACAGCATTTCCTGAGCTACAGCATTCACCCATGGGGTGTACCATGTGTATGTACCACACATCTGAACCCACTGCATCACCTGCAGCATGTGGGGCCAGGGGAACCCATGCAAGTATTCTGATGTTCATGTTGTTTGTTATGCTGTGAATAATAAACTGCTTCGATGCAATGACAAAATACAATCAATCAATCCAAATTTGGTAAAGAAGGTAAAAAGAAAAAAAGCACAGAATGAAAAGATAAAAAACAAATAGCAAGATGGACTTGAATTTTAATCCAAGTGTATTAATAAAAAGGCAACAAATTAGAAGGAATTAGATTGGGAAAAAAATCAAGAGGCAATAATATGCTGTTAAAAGAACCACTTTACACATAAAGAAATATATATGAGTTAAAAGTAAATGGATGAAGGGCTCAGGATGTGGTTCAGGCAAGAAACATCTGCCTGACATGCATGAGGCCCTAGGTTCAATACCCAATACTACAAAAAAAGTACATGGACGGAATAAGATATACTATACCAATAGTAGTCAAAGCAGTTGTAGTGGCAATATATATATGTAATTTTGCGGGGCAGGGGTACTCAGGATTTAAACCAGGTATGCTTTATCACCAAGCAAAATCCCCAGCCTTTTTAAATTTATTTTTTATTTTGAGATAGGGGCTTGCTAAGTTGCTTAGGGCCTCACTGATTTGCTAAGACTAGTCTTGAACTTGCAATCCTCCTGTCTCCACCTCCCAAGTCACTTGTATTACAGGTGGCAATGTTAATATCAGACAAGTTTGGAGTGGCAATATTAATATCAGACAAAGTAAATGTCAGAAGAAGGAATATTACCAGGATGAAGAAGGAAATTATAAAATGATAAATGTTCAATTCACCAAGAAACCTTAATAATCGTAAGTATAATCATAAGTACATACACACCTAATAACAGAGCTTCAAAAAGACAAAGTAAAAACCACTAGACTTGAAAAAAGAAATTTAAAAACCTAGAGAATTCAATGTTTAGAGAATTCAACAATTTTCTCTCAGTAATCAGTAAAACAAGCAGTCTGAAAGAAGAAATCCTTAAGAGCATCACTAACTTGTCCTAATTTACATTTTCATAACACCTTATCCAACAATAGCAGAATAAATCTTTTCAACTGCATATACGACATTTAATGATATCTATCACATTCTGGGTCATAAAACAACCCTCAACAAATTTAGAAGACTTAAGCAGAGTTAAAATAAAAATAATAACAAAGATATCTGGAAAATACCCCTAATCCTTATAAATAAAACATGAGTCAGTTTGGCCTGGTGGTACATGCCTATAATCCTGGTGACTCAGGAGGTTGAGGTAAGAGGATGGCAAGTTCAAAGCCAGTCTCAGCAACTTAGCAAGACTCTGTCTCAACGTAAAATAAATAAAAAAGGGCTGGGATGTGGCTCAGTGGTTAAGCACCCCTGGGTTCAATCCCTGGTACAAAAAAAAAGAAAAGAGGAGGGGGGGGAGAGGGAGGGAGAGGAGGAGCAGGAAGAGGAAGAAGAAGAAGGAAGAGGAGGAGGGGGGAGGAGGAGGAGGAGGAGGAGGGGGAGAAAGAAAGAAAGAAAACATGAATCAGACAAAGTCCAGAGGGAAATTAGAAAAAATATCTTGAATAAAACTGAAACGCAGCAGTCAACCCCCCAAACGGCTCTCAATGTTCATTCCCTCTGCAGTTCTTTACTATATCATGGTTATGCTAGATGACCAAC